>JAVJGG010000088.1:35063068-35075787 GCA_035590195.1 Aviceda cuculoides | reverse complement strand
AAGCACAAATACAGGATGCATGATGAGTGGATTGAGAGCAGCCCTGCGGAGAAGGACTTGGGGGTATTAGTCAATGAAAAACTGAATATGAGGCAGCAGTGCGTGCTCACAGCCCACAAAGCCAATCTCATTCTGGGCTGCATCAAAAGAAGTGTGGCCAGCATGTTGAGGGAGGTGATTCTGCCCCTCTACTCTGCTCTTGTGAGACCCCACCTGGAGTACTGTGTTCAGCTCTAGAGCCCCCAGCATAAGAAAGACATAGACCTGCTTGAGCGGGTCCAAAGGAGGGCCACTGTCATGGTTTAACCCCAGCCAGCAACTAAGCAACATGCAGCCACTCGTGCACTCCCCCACACATACAGTGGGATGGGGGAGAGAATCGGGGAAAAAAGTAAAACTTGTGGGTTGAGATAAAGACAGTTTAATAGGACAAAAGGAAGAAACTAATAATGATAATAATAGCAATAATAAAATGACAATTATAAAAGAATTAGAATATACAATAGAAGCGATGCACAATGCAATTGCTCACCACCCGCCAACTGACACACAGTTAGGCCCTGAGCAGTGAAATCCCCCCAGCCCCACTTCCCTCAGTTTATATACTAGGCATGATGTCACACTGTATGGCATACGCCTTTGGCCAGTTTGGGTTAGCTGCCCTGGCTGTGTCCTGTGCCAACTTCTTATGCCCCTCCAGCCTTCTTGCTGGCTGGGCATGAGAAGCTGGAAAATCCTTGACTTAGTATAAACACTACCTAGCAACAGCTGAAAACATTGGTGTGTTATCAATGTTCTTCTCATATTGAATCCAAAACATAGCACTATACCAGCTACTAGGAAGACAGTTAACTCTATCCCAGCCAAAACCAGGACAGCCATGAAGATGATCAGAGGGCTGGAGCACCTCCTCTATGAGGATAGGCTGAGAGAGTTGAGCTTGTTTAGCCTGGAGAAGAGAAGGCTCTGGGAAGACCTTATAGCAGCCTTCCAGTATGTAAATGGGGTCTACAGGAAAGATGGGGAGGGAGTGTAGTGATAGGATAAGGGGTAACAGTTTTAAACTGAAAGAGCGTAAATTTAGATTAGAGATTAGGAAAAAAATCTTTACTGCAAGGGTGGTGAGGCACTGGCACAGGTTGCCCAGAGAAGTTGTGGATGCCCCCTCCCTGGAAGTGTTCAAGGCCAGGTTGGATGGGGCTTTGAGCAACCTGGTTCAGTGGAAGGTGTCCCTGCCCATGGTAAGGGGGTTGGAACTAGATGATCTTTAAGGTCCCTTCTAACCCAAACCATTCTATGAACTGCCTCTAATATAAGGCCAAATTCTCCAAAGCACAGCTGTATGACCCTGGCTCAGCTTTAAAGTGAAAGACTACTGCTGAATTGACACAAAGAAAGCATACAAGCTAAAGATTTGAAAGATTTTTTTTTAGTAAGTAGAAACAAACAATAAAACAATAAAAACTTTTGAGTTGGTAGTAGTTTATAACTCAGTTAAGAGCAAAACACAAACATGAAAAGGCATAACACCTTGAGAAAGAAAACAAAATGAGTTGGAAGGTAGTAGCTCATAAGGATCAAGAATCACCACATTCCAGCAAGCAACACAGGCTGACACCTTTCCATCTGACTGATGACTTCCTGGCCAGCAGTGACTCATGGGTGACTCCATCAATGATGGTGAACACACTACTTAGCCTATACTAGTTCCAGCCACTTGCTTTCTGTATTAGCGAATAAATAGCACTTCTCTATACAGTCAAAATCTTACCTTCTATTCATTATGACCATTACTTTCTACTCCTTGACTTTTTTGCCCCAGACTAACAAAATCAGACTGATAATACTTTGAGTCCCAACTGGAACATGATGCACACAGTGCTTTGTTACTCCTGAGGGTTCTGACTGTCTTCTGAACTTCATCACATTCTAGTTCTTCATGAACAATTCAATTGTCTAGAAGATAGCTGTCTATCTCTACTCATTTCACCATTAAGACTCTCACTACACTACTACCTGAAACTTCCTATAATTACATTCTTGGTAACTCTTTTGGATTCTCAGCTGGTTTACTCTTTCACACATTCATACCTCTGCCTCACCTGTTACTCAAGGATTCAGTCCTACAATCAATTATCATCCCAGTGTTTTATACTCCTCTCAAAGAAAGAGCAGCTTTATTAACACCACTTACATTCGTGTTATGTATAGTTATTAAGTAACATGTAGAAACTAAACAGAAGGTTCAATGTAGTAAAGGGACTTAAATTTGTGCATGAAATTACCAGCTGAGAAAGATCCTCTTTTTATGCATCTGAATCATTCACCATATGGCAGCAATTTACTAGCAGTCCAGTAAAACAACAGAATTGTCACCTAAGGAAACGCCTACCACTTTTGGGGGCAGGAATAAAGAAGGGGTTGGGGGCAGGGTTTTTTGGTTGCATTTGGGTATTTTGGGGGGGTTGAAGGGTGGGGAGAGTGGGTTTGTTCTGTTTTGTTTTTTAAAGTGTATCCAATAATCTGTAGGGTAGCATGTAAAATTCCATTCTAAAAACAAATTATGGATATAATCTTTTCAAAGAGGAAGAATGTGAAAGTAGAGAACAGCTTGCCCACAAGCCACAATGCTGTCGCACAGTCCAAGCACGTAAGATGTGCAAAGAGTTCTTGGCTACATGCATATTATACCTTTAGAACTCTAGTTGCAAAAGAGTGAAAAAACATCTGAACTTCATTCTTTTGCAAGGAAATTATGCATTCCCTGTCCACGTATGTCACAAGGGCCTTTGACAGCAATTTAACACCCTGTTAATTTTGAATTTTCTTGCTAAGTACTTCTCCCTCATTTACCTTAGTCTGACTTCAGTGAAAGATTTCATCACAATACCCGATTCCACTCCCATGAAAATGCACCATTTCACAAGGACTCCAAAACCATTTATGCTCCAGTACATTTCTACAGAGTATACTCAGGGTAACATTAGTGCTGTCTGAGACCCTGTAAAGATCTTCCTACTTCAGGAAAAAATTCAAGCGTGTGCAAATGTGAAGAGGAACATACTTTCTCTTGATGGTCCCTCCAAAAACCCTTCAGTTATACTTCTGATCTGCTTCATCTTCTCTACTAAACAACACATACAATTTTTTGTATTGTATTTTTATCCTCATGGTATTAATCAACCTATGGATAACTGTGAATGTGCATTATCTGCACTCCACATCAGTCTTCAATTTCTTCATGCAATCTTCAAAGCATCTTTTGTTCTTCATCATTCAAGATATTCTCATAATCCCTCTGTGATTTCCACTACCATATCTCTGAATGTTCTCCCACCAGGTATCAACATGCTCTGTAACCTTTACACAGTTTTCTAAAGCCTAAGACCTCTTCTTTGTTAATGGATACGCCTATCTATATTTTAAATTCCTCACAGATGTCTGTACCTGAGATTTTTCAGCTGATTCTTTATGGTTCCTTTTCACGCCCTCAGAGAATGGGGGAGCTCAGTCACAATCAGCTCTCCTTGATGATCCAATGAAGTTCGATGGCACCATTCTGGGCCTTATCTTAAAGAACTGGCAAGCTAATTCATTTCATATGACTGCTATTAATATCATTCCCTGTTAAGTGATTTCCAAACGTTTTTATTTCCTATTGACTCAGATATAGATGAACATTGCATAAACAACAAAGTGCCTAAACAGAAGACTATGTTTTGTTTACAGCTATATATAGAGAGACTTCTATGAAGTGGTATGATTTCCTGTGCTTAAACACACTGTTCCTACTGTATTTGGACCATTCCAAATCCTTCAGACCAATCAGAAACTGGCTTGAGAGGCAGCTTGGCTCATCAGCATCTGGCAACCTGCAACCCCTGCCCAAAAGCTGAAGGCCTACCAGCCCAAACTCTTATTTTTGCAATAAATTGGATCTAAAAACTCCCTCCAGCCTTCTACCAAATCTGTTTCTGAGAAGCAGCTGTAAGCCACCTGTGTACATTGGACACCCTAACTAGACATGGCATGGTTATATCTGCCTGTGTCTTTAGTCAACCTATTGAACTCAGTTTTAGTATTATCTAAACAAATATAGGTGTGCTCCATATTCCATAAATACGATCATTTGCACAAGATTTTGTTATGAACAATTCTCACAACCGTGTAATTGAGTATAATGCATACTTTGATAATGCATTGTAGTCATGTGCTGCAGCATATTCATTTCAGCAGCATTCCTGAACATACAGAGGGAACATTAGGGCATAAGCAGAAGCACCTGTAGCTATCATCCCTCTATTATATTCATCTCTCCACAAGATAGCTTTCTATAGTTCTTCTGTCCCTGACTGGAGGACAGGAGGCTTTTCTGTAACAGCTAAAATGGGGACAGGAGCTTAAGTTAGTCTTGATTTAAGCTTATTTTGCAGCAAAGCATAAACACATTGCAAAGCTTGACTTCTATTCCCCTAGTCCCTGGTACTTGGGCTTCATTCGTGAGATGTTTCCTTTACTGAAAAGATGGAAGAAGTACACTCTCTCATACTTCTGCCTGGTGATTCATATTATTGTTTCCTATTTATAAATCTTATTTTAGTTCTAAAAATAATTCTAAAATTTTAACAAAAAAGGTACCCTGAAACAAAAACATAATGCAGGCAAACAACCAAGGAAAGGATAATTGGATTTTTCTCAGGCTATGCTAATCTGCAGACTATAAATGCTGTCTGGTTACACTTGAATACTGTTAATTTGCATGTAGCTGGGAGCACTGGCATGAACCACTAACATATTAGATCACGACACCTGACACTAAATGCTCTTTCAGACATCTAGCATTTCATACTGGAATTAGTTGACTTCTTAGTATACTTAGACACATAAAACTACTGTTTCTACAACTATAAATCAGAGGAGATGATTACTTCTAATACAGTTTAAAAAAAATCAAGTGGTCAAATATTTGATCAAATGTTTCTAGTAAGCAGAAGCTACATGAAAGTTATACGTGCAATAGCTGTTTATGCCTTGCTTGGTGAAAACAATCATTCAGACATTGGTATTCAGACAGTAAAGTGCTTGTCAAGATCAAAATGCTAATCACTCCTTGCTGAGAAATTCAGTTGTTGCTTTCACTACAGCTGGGAACATGTAGCTAGAAGGAACTGAAGCATGTTATCACTATCTAGTCTTAACTGAAGTAGAATTCCTATGCAAGCGTATCAGCAAATGGTCACCAATGAGTTCCAGAAAATTTACAGATCACATGACTACAATGCTGGTATTCAACATTAAAAAAACAAACAAAACAAACAAACAAACAAAAAGTTGGTATCAGAAAGCTCGTAATTCCTAACACCACCTTTTGAATCAGCAAAACAAAAAGTATTCTCTGGGGTTTCCTGTAATGCTGCTTTCTTTGAACAAAGGATTTGCTCATTGAATCCAGTGTAAGTCATAAATGTTATTCAATTATCTTAACACACTATATTGTCATACGTACATAAATCCTCACATCTATTTTTCCTACTAATACCATTTCTGTAAAGAAACAATTATTGGTTTTGAAATTGAGTGTTTTTACCTTGCTTATGTATTTTGAAAAGGAGGAAAATTTAAGGATTAAATTAATAAGAAATATGATAAAAGGACAAGCCTGGACACAACCACTGTTTCAGATATAGCCTGCAATCAGATTTATGTGTAAGCATCAGCCCCACTGGTTTTAATCAAGGTTCACACCAGCACTAGAATCTATTCACAGGGAGCTGATTTCAGAATTAGAGACTAGATCATCAGTGAGTGCTACAAACAAAAACTGTTACATACACCCTTTGAGCTACTATATACACTGCAGCTAGAACTGGGGTTCTGTATATTGTTATGTAATTACAGATTGGCCTCTAACTATACTGCATCATTTTATCCTAACTCTGGCAACCTATCAAAAACTAACTGCATACTACAAAAACATAACAAAAGTCTTCAAAATAATAATAATAAAAAAAAAGCCTTTGTAAGATATCACTTTTCAATGCACAATAAAATATTTAACTAAACACTCAATCTCATCATACAGCTAACTAGACCTACCAAAGATACTACATCCACCAGCCTTTCCTACTCCAAGGAGCTCAGCAGCTGGCTGTGAGAATTGCAGGGGTTATGTATGCTCATTCCCTAAGCACAGGGAAGAGCCTGTCCTTATTTGGAAGCACATCATAAACACAGTGTCCCCGAAATACATAATCCTATATTGAGAACCAGTTTAAACAAACAAAAAAAAACCCCAAAACCAACACAACCAAAAAACTACAAAGAAAGTAAACAAGTAAACACACAAACAACAACAACAACAACAAATACAGAAAGCTTCCTTCCAGACCAAACTCTGGCTTACTCTATCTCAGTGATGTAATGATAATGCTTAGTTTGGTCCTGGACTCTCAGGAACACAAAATATTGTCTTCATTCTGGACACTCTTGATCTTCATGTTTAATCATCTTAATCTTCAGTATTTCAATCTACTTTCATCGTCCTATGTTACCCTATTCTCTTGTAATGCATCTGATTCCAAGGCTGTGCCCATCAAGTTGCAATCCCTTAGTCTGATGATTCAGCTGACTGAGGTTTCTGTGATCCTTTAGTGAAATAGTAGTAACACTGGATATACTACAAATGTTTCTAACTTTCCATAGTCTGTATTCCTTCATATTTTGGGAGCTTTTCACGTTGTACATACTGCAGTTATGACAATAAGTGTTGTATACATGGAAGAGACACTACTGATAGCTACAGTAGAAACCACAACCTGAAAATATAAACATTTCTACTCTTCCAGGATTAAAATACCACTGGTGTCAGAAAAGCTAACAGACACAGACACAGGACTTTGGAATCTAAAGTTCAATTTCAGGCTTTACAGATCACCTCAATGACTTTGACAAGTCACCCCACTTCTGTTTCTTTCTTTGTGAAATGAGGATAATCACAGCACTTCAAGATCTATCAGGCAATATTGCTCTATAATAGCCAAGGGATACAATGGTGATTATTACTATTAATATTACAAAAACCAGTATCAAAATCTATCCAACTTCTGCTAAAACCAAAAAATATAAAGGGAATTTTTGATATATATTTGCCAATATTAAGTACTAGTATTTCTAGACAGCCATTACAATTACATAATTAGAGTAACCAGGAACACATCTGATGACTGGTACTACTGCCACAGTATTCTTAAATGCTTTTTTTTGCCTCATTTTTTTCTTTGCTTTTTTTCCTCACTTTCCCATTTGAAATATTAAGTGTAATGGCTTTGTATATGTAAACCACTTAATTTCCAGGAACACTCTGTTCACTTCATTGCTTAATACAAAGGACTGTTGTTTGAAATAATGGAAAAGATTGCTTTAAGCTGCCCTGTTATGCTAGCTGACAGATTTTATAACATGCTTATTAATTCCTGACAACAGGAACTTTGGGACTGCTTTTTATCCAAAGATTCTAGAAGGATTGGATATGCATTTAGACAAATACTGACACTAGTTTCACCTTTCATGAAGAGAAAAATTAAAGTAAAAATATTAAAATAAATTAATTTTTTAGTTAGTAAGTGGATCCTGATAGAATTCTGGAATTATAAGAGCATACTACATTAAGTGTGTAAAAATCAAATTAAATTCAATTTTGTTATTAAAAACAGAACTTGACAAACTTTTACTTTAGGGATATAGTACTGTTTGTTTGCCCATTACCTCTCCCTTTTCAGTATTAAAAACGGTGGGTGCAAATATAAATAAAACTTATACCTCTGTACATCAGGGTCTGAAGAATTCAACTGTGTATCTTGACTAGTACCTGACATACAAGTTCCAGCGAACTCAGTTGAGTAGCAGCGTTCAGAGGGACTCCTCTGTCTCAACACTATGCACTTAATTACCATTTTATGTACTGCATTCCACCGATCTATCTTCACACTTGCAAAGAAATTTAAGGGAAATCTGTATATGAAAGCCTCTAAAGATCAGATTCTTAACTTCATTAAAACTTGAACAGAATTTTATCATTATGAACTCTATACCTTATAGTTATCTGCATAAGAGTTTTAATACCAAATATTTAATCACTAATTTTTGAATATGTTTCAAAAATCCTATTACAGAGTAGAATCTTATTTTTGCACATCTCATAAGAAATTTCACTAAATCAATTCATGATATGAATGTAGCAATACACACTAATTAGATACTCTGTATTCACCCCTATGGGTTTCACTAACCCCACGATTTCTTGAGCACTATATTTTTCAAATGGATCCCACAATGCAACAAGGCATAACATCCCTAGGAAAGTCCAAATATCAGCTATTACACCCATAAAATACATGTCTAGTAGATATGATTGAAATCAAGATCATTCTAATGCAACTTCTGAGGAGAATATCAAGTATATTTTCAAAATTGTGTTGTATTTTATTGGGCACTGCACATAAAATTCAAAGATTTAACATGCCATGTTATTCTGGCAACAAGCAATTTTTTGAATAATCAGATCCTGAGCACCTTTCTGAGATGCCTGAAGACTAATAAGTTATAGCAGAATTGCTCTGTGTCGACTACTACAAAATTTATAACTCATTCTGTGAAGGTGAAATCACTTGTTTTCCACCTCCTATTTACATATAAATGCATCCATTTTTTTTCTTTAATTTTAAGTTAAATTAGTTCACTGTTCTAGAGCAGTGAAACACTCAAGACAAAGCCAATAAGCAATTCTAACAAACAGGCTTTAAACTAAACTTAAATGCAACTTTGGACATTGCATATGGTTTCGGACTGTGCAAGCCACCAAAGTTACTTTAACTTCAGGCAAAGTCTGACTTCGGTACTGGAGATTTCCCAGATGCCACTGCAAAGCAGTAAGACAGAGTTTGTCTATAGTCTTGATCTCAACTGTAAATAAGCACTACTATTCACAGACATGAGATCAGAGCCATAGTCTCGATGAGAACTCACCTTAAGAATCAATGGTTGCCCTCTGTCCTGTAAAGCAATTAAGATGTACGACACTGAATCTACTTCTAAGGAATAGCATGTGATTTGCAACTATCATCTTGAAATTATAGACAAGATCCTTCCCTGCACCCCAGACACTTGTGTCTAGGACAATCAAAGACAGCACTCAGGAGCATAAATAAAACCCTCAGATGGCTGACAAATGCTTCTTTCTCTTTCAAACATTTTGCTGCTGAAGCACCCGCAAAAAGTAGTTGTGGCTTTGTAACCACTTTTTTTTTTTTTTTTTTTAAGTGTCCTTTATGTATGATTGACTCACATAATGTAAATTCTCTTTCAAAACAACACAAGGAGACAGGAATCTGTTGCGCACAGCTGCGTTAGGATCAGCAGAGAGAGGTGAACTATAAGAAATCTTATCCTTTGTAGAAAAAGAAAATTTTGGTCACACCTATTTACCAGAATTAAACCCCAGGTTCTGAAAGTTTTAAGTGTACACAAAATATCTTTAAGTGTATGGAAAAAATAAGCGTAAGGCTATCATCAGCCAGTGACCCTAAAAGACTGAAATACAACATCTACCAAAGGGTAGATATTCTCCCCATATACTTACCACTTCACAAATGCCTTTACAGCTCACTCACAGAAAAGCACTTCCAGAAAGAAAGTTGTAGCTATACAAAAACAAGGCAATGGTAGCAATTTTCAGAATTCAGGAATTTGCAACTTAAACAGACTTGTAACAAAGGCAAACACTATTTGCCTTTGTAGCAGGGTTAGAAATTCAAGGAAAACTAAACATCTTTCTGCACATAAAAGATATAGTGCCACCAGGTATGTGAAATACTGGTTTATATTATTCACATGTTCATATCAAGATGTGTTTAAAATGTAGATGTTAAAAAAAAGAAAAAAGGCATCTAGCTTTCAGCAAAATAAACAGGCAAGTAGTCAAATACTTGTTAAATACAGTGCTACCTTTGCAAAAAAAAAAGTAAAAGAAAAATAACATGCAAAACACAATTTTTATTGAAAAAATTGTATTCTGATAAGTTTTTCATTCACAAGTAGCTTTATAGCCATAAGAAGCAGAGCATCTGCTCAAAACCAGGTAGATGATAGTTAATACAAAAAAGTAGTAAAACACGTAAAGAACAGCGTTATTAAAAAGTATGATGAAATTGCTATATTGCAAGATACACTTGATCAGTCTACAGTTCAGAATGTTACATTCAGTTCTCCCGGCATGGCACAAGCTTTCTCCACAGTTTTCCAGAAATAACCTGTCATCATGTTTTTTAGGTTGTCATTGCTTTAAGGCTTTTTATGCTTTAACATATGGATAACATACCTCAGGATATAGTTTCAGGTAACAGCCAAGCCAACGATTACTCGATTCCTAATGATGCAAACCTATTCTCCACCACTACCTGCGCTCTACCATAACATCCTGTGCCTCAGGACCAATACTTCTCTGACTTCAGGGTGTAGCAGTTCACAAGATAAATTAGCAAAACACCTAACTATATATTTCTACTGAGTTTAGTCCCTATCATCTTAAGTCTTTCATGTGGCTCACCACAAGGCCAGATGAGCACAGACGGTGGCACAAAGAGATAGGTAGCCAGCATCTTTTAGACAGGAAACAGGGCACTAAAGCCAGTTGTATTTCAAAGCTGCACCTGAAGCACGTAGCTTCCACTGAAATCAGTAGGATTCACTGGGATCTCTAATCAGCAAATCACATATCATGCCTACCTAAACTTGTTAGACAATTAATTGTCCTTAATTTTCTAATGTTTATGATGTCTGTTCCCAATTCTGTTTTTTGTAAAATAGGAAAAATAAATACTATATCTGTATGTATGGTACTCTGATAACAGATAGCACAAAAATATTTGGGGTAAGATTTTCATTTACTGAACATAAAAAAATGCAGTGTTATTATGTGGTTTTGTGTGTGCATATATAATAATAGTTGCTGTCAACAGAGCCAGACTGATTAATACATTGTTCAGGACTTTTTGCCTCACCTCCCTGTAGAACCTTTCAGATTTTCAAGAGCTTCAGACAAATGCGGCTTGAAGGAGAGTCAAACAGGTCCCTAGGTAGATAGATTCACTGCTCTCACTCATCTTAGTTATAAGGACCCAATCTAAAGCTTCATCAAGCGCAATGTATTATCACCTTGAAGTAACCCCCCCACTTTTTACACACAAAATATGAGAAGAAGCCATCCTACAAAGTGAAGATTGAAGATACAATTTTAACATTTTCTACACTGTAATCCAGGTTTGCTTGTTATCAACACAGACACAGCTGTTAAACCTGCTTGGATGCAACTCCAGTGGAACCTAGTTGGATATGCTTGTTAATGATGCCCAAAAATATTTTTTAATTCAGAAAATGCACTATTCTGTAGCACTCTTCCATTTACATCACAGCATCATGCATCCTGCACTCACCATTAAGTCCTCTTTATCAGAAACTGTATCCTATGTCTCTCAGACTTAAGCCATAGGGGCATTATAATTGCAAGTATATTCACATGGCTGTCAGATGAGTAGTACTTTCTGAAAGCTCATCTTTATTTCCAATTCCTCAACTTTTCTTTAAAAAAGGACAGTGACTCCGCAAGAGGGTGACCAAAAGTGGGTGACTGCATGCAAGCTAGTAATGTTCTTCACAACTTCTGATTCTTCATTAGAGACTAAAGGCTCCTGCATCTAAAGAGCTGGTGACAATGTTTTGGTTTTGTAACATTCTCACTGCTCCATGGTAAAAAAAAAAAAAGCCCAGAGTAAATAAAGATCACTATAACAAAGCAAGTTCCACTTAAACATCCAACACAGCTACCCTAAAAATGAAGACAAGTCAGCTTGAGCTGCCTATCTTCCTTCATGTGTCATTAGGCAGACACTGAAAGCCAACACAGATTTAACGTTACTTCAGCAAAAAAAAGAAAAGAAAAGAAAACAAAACGAAACCAACAGGGAATGAAGGAGAATGAGTTCCTATTGCAGTACAATGATTTGAACTTATTAGCAATTAAACATAAGTACACATTATAGTTCAATATTAATTGCATTTTTATGCATTTAGAAGCACATATATTTAAAGACAAACAGGGATACTGGATTAAATTCAACAAGAATTTCCAACATGACTCATCTCTTCTCCTGCCTGAATACTCCAGGAATTAACTTATCTATGAATTATCTTCTAAACATCATGCTTTATTATTTACAAGGTATTTTATGCATATAGACATTGCCATGAAAGTAGAAAATAATTAAGAAGTCATATTTTGCACACTGTACCTCAGTTTCCCAAGTCTCTATTTTCTTTTTCTACCTTTTTTTGTCTCCTATTTTTACTATAACTTTTTCAGATTGCTGTTATGTGATACATGGAAAAACTATTTTTAATATACACAGAGATATGCATACAGGTTTTTAGACATATATATATACACACACACATACATATGTGGGTGCATGTATATACACAAACATGTGGAAAATTATTTCCTTTTCTCTTGAGAAAATGAGTAGAGTTTTTATGTTTTCCAACTGGCACTGAACAGAGAAGCATAGAAAAAGAAAAAAATCACTGGCAGACAATCTAGTTAATCTATGCCAAACACGGGTTTGAGCAGGATGAACTCCATGTGCTTCTCACCTCATGACAATATT
>JAVJGG010000088.1:35030278-35062648 GCA_035590195.1 Aviceda cuculoides | reverse complement strand
TTGCCAAAGTTGTTCAGCATACCGTATACTGTAAGTGAAAAGACTCAACAAGGATATTGAATAATAATAAATTCCAATGTAAATTAAAAAAAAAAAAGTCAAATTGTTTTACTGTTCTGAAAACAATTAAACAAAAAGTAGCTTTTTAATTGAAATAATATTTACAGATTTTTAATATATTATTTCAGTTGTAACTCAGCTCAACCCGAGTTGAAGGTTGAAGACAGTCTGCTTTATGTTTATTTCTAGTTAGCACATTTGAGGTAATCTTTTTTTTTTTAAAACAACACAGCCTGTAACCAGTGAGCATCTAACAAGTAAAAACCCCTCGATTTATACTTTAACTGCTGCAAGTTATGGGCCTTCCCCTAGCTGCCTTGGGAATCCATCAGGAAGGCAAAATTGTTCTCCCACAACCTCTCTGAACCCCAGTTCCAAACGAACAGTTAAATTATATGAGATACTATGAGCTAGTTTAAAACTTGACAAGATAATTTGCAAAGCAATGAGAACCTTCTTGAGATAAGAAATAAATTTAAAAAAAAGAGTCACTGTAAGTAGAATAACTGTTGTATGCTTTGCACTTAACACATGTAACCTTAGAATCACAAGCACATTAATATTCAAACAGTGGGGCTTGCAAAATATTTGAGGCCTTAAACATCCTGCAGTGTTTCTGAGGCCTCACTAGGGACATATACCCTTGGTATCAAGGTTATGAACATACTGCTAAGAGAACAAAACAGGATTATCTTGCTCATTCTCTTCCCATCAGACAAATATACACACAGGCATATATGTAATCCTTGCAAAATTGTCTAGCTTCTATACCAGCTAATGTAACTTTCCCTAAATCTCAAACATTACCTGGTAGCAAGGAAACCAATAGATTTGTCTGGCATTGTTGTGTTCATCTCTACATTCCTAAAATAAATTTTCATATTCCTAAACTAGAAGAAAAATATGAATATTACTCCCCCAAATACAGGTCCATTAGTATTTTATTGTGAAGATAAATACTGAATCCTCTAACAGTCCAAAAGTGCTTCAAGTAATTCAATTTTGAAGAAGGTCTTAATAATACATGTAGGAGCATTTTACCTGTAGTAGCAGTAATATTGATCTCACACCATTAAGGTTTGCAGCATTTTTAGAATCCATTACCTTTCTGCATATTAGCTCTCACTAGCAGAAAGGACATCACTTTCGCTGTTAACTTCTGGCAGACATCAACACAAAAAGGTAATTCTACCTGCTAGAGTGTCTGCCTGACTGCTTGATAATGTCAATCAATAAGGAAAATCACTTTCTTACAGTTACCATAAAACAAGATGTCTGTTACAAATTCAAATACAGAAGTTGTATTTCTGTATTCAAAGTATTAACGAGCCTTAAAATACTTACTCATACAGTTACTAACATATACTTTATTAATATCAGTAGATACACTAATCCAGCACTTTTTATACTTTATAAAGTAACAGTAGCTGGATAACACCAGAACGGATTTACAACATTGACGGTCAGTATGTACAGCAGGTCATCACAGACACTACTGAATCATAAAAGAAAGACCTGTCAAGTTTCAGATAAAGCTGGCACTTGATGATGATAAATTATTTACTAAGTGCTCTTGTTGAACCATTAGGGAAATCCTTTCTTCTTCCTTCACCATCAACTGAAGAGACCGCTATGTGCTTATTTTAAAATAACATATAGCAAAAGAATACACATTTTCAGAACAACAAATAATAATGGAAGTCAATATGAGGATACCAGCTAGGGAAAATCCTGTGTTATAAATCTGAAAGTGTTGTGATTTTCATCAGCAATATCAAAATTGTTCAGAATAATGTATCTTGTGAAAGGTTATAATTAGGTTAGCAAGGGGACTGGGTGGGTATAAAAATATTGAGAATGCACATGTAAAAAAAAAAAAAATTTTAGAGGCATTGCTGCACCTCTGTTATCAATGTCTTTCCTCTGAATTCTTAGGATTTCCTAAGAAAACCAGAAAAAAAGCAGTTCTACCTTAGTTCCCAGACAAAATTAGAAGATGGTTAGGCTGGAATAGCCAGCATTGCTTTCTTATACCATAGAATTTTGTGCTGTGCTTACCTATTCTTCAAGAACAGTTTTGTTCTACCCTACCAGCTTGCTACTGAAGTCTGAGCTGTGCATGCAGTCACCTAAAGATTTCAAAACCCCCAAGAAATTCAGCTCTACTATCAGTTTGTGTGGGTATACAGCTCAAACCCAAACAACCCAACTGTGAAACAATATGTTTCTAGGTTCATAAAACATCTCTAGCACTAACTATGGACCCCAGAGGATTTTGGACATGCTCAGTTCAAGCCCCTTATCAAAAGTTGGTATTAACAGAAATATTAAATGAAAAAGTTATATAGGATTTTCCCAAATACAGAAGATTATTATGAAAGTGAATTAGTAATTTGTTATACTTCAAAGGCAAAAACCAATTTTAAATAGGCTACAATTTCCCTCACTGTAGTAAAACTAACACACCTTAAAATCACAGCAGTAAACTTTTAAGCTACTCTTTGATAGTATATACTCTAATCCACTAACACCTGAAAGATCTTGAAAGCAAGCAGGTATATAGCATACAGTATTCATTAGTGCATTAACACTACTGTACCCACTACATCGTTTCCACATACTAATGTAATTGTTGACAGTAGGGTACTGAGAAATCAATAATTTGTCAATGTCAAAAGAAAAAACAATATCCATAATCGTTCACAATAATTCAGATTTTAAAATAGATCAGTGATTCCATACATTCTGCATATGCGTTTCTAGGCACTCCATTCTTAAATTAGACCAGGCAAGCATACAGTTTCACCTACCAACCTCCCAAATGAGAAAAACCTATGAAAAACAAACATATACAAATGAAAAAAACCCACAGAGACAACTTCAGCTGGCACAAGTCTGTTATTCCATTTAAGTCACTGAACCTACGGCAACTTACACAATATAAGATTTGTCTCCGAAGAGCTGCGTGCCTATGATATCTATATACAGGTAGTTGTTTGGTCTCTAAGCACTAAAATATACACATTATTTACACTGTGTTTTTCACAAATACTCCAGTTGAATCTAAAAAATACAGCTTGAGGAGTACACTTGATTTATTAAAAATCACATATTAGCCCTATTTATTCTAAACTTTGAAGCCATGTAAGAAAGAGGGAAAGAAATTTTAATATATACTTGTTGACATTGCCTAGGTACTTTGCCATGATAAATAACAATAATAAGGATAAGGATTCTTGTATACAGTAAGCTGAAGCAAGACTTTAGAAAACTTTAGTCCCTTAAAAATACACTTACGAAAATAAATATGTATGCACATCAAACCATTATTAACTTATTTGAAAGGTGCAAAGTTTAAAAACTGATTTTACGTGTATAACAAGTTACATACAGAACTGTTTTTCCCATTAGATTTCAGCATCCTGTAAGATTCTACGTAGTGCCATAATGACCCTAAAAGACATTTTCAGATACTTGCTGAGGGACTGCTGTCTTCTTTGGAATGCCAGAATTCACAGTATGGGTGCACTTTTCACCCTAACGTCCACTGAGACTTGCCAGCACCATGTAACAGTGACAATCTTATCCTAAAGACAGTTCCAGAAAAAAACAGAGTTACTGATCATCTATTGGTAAAATGCCAGCCTAACTTAGTTCTGCTGAAGGTACAGCATATGACCCCTGGGAAAGATCTTCCTGTTTAATGCATCAGCCCATACTGCAGCACACATCCAAGTGACACAAGTTCTTCAAAGAAATTAAAAAACACAGTGAGAACTGTTATTTTTAAAATTCAGTCATAACTGAGTTCCTTATTAAAGGAACAGAAGTAGTATAGATACAGGAAGCTCTTAGTTTTCATCCATTATCTTCATAGGAAAATATACCTGTTATTTCTGGTGCTTACTCTAAACAGAAGGACAATCCTCAGAGAAAAAGTATGTTCTTTCACAAGATCAGGAGTTACAGGAGTTCAGGCCTTACAGAGAACCTGATACAAAGTATTCTGTTGATGAATGGTTCTGTAGGCTTCAATAACTTTTCCATCATGTCAGCCCATAATTAATATCACCTTCTATGAAAAAGACTTGGGTTACTAGACACGCTTAAGTATAAAAATCAAAGCTCACTTGCACCAAAGGGATTACTTGCTTCCACTCCCTCAGAGGTCAAAGACATTTTCAGCTTTAACAACAAGGTACTCTGATTATCTAGTTCATTAAATGCATAGGGGATTATTTTTTTTTAATAATTAACATACCTGAAGTTTGGTATGATTTCTAGCATCTAATTTACACAGCAAGATGTTTGTGGTTTGAATTTCTGAATTGCTTCTGTGTGAGAGGTAGACTTTGATAAGTTTTAATTAAACTGATAATATCTCTTTAAAAGCTAAAACACCTAGAGTATAAAGGACACAAGTAATAACAGTTTTTATAAGGCTTAGCAGCTTTATAAAGGTTGCTTGCTTTGTGGAAGAAACTGCCTTGGTGAAAATGTGTATTTGCCATCTGATTGCTTCTGAAGAACATTTAAAGAAGGTTTAAAGACCTCTGGCTTTAAAAAGTATTGTGCATTACCGTTCAAACAGTACAGTTTCATTCCGTATTTCAAAATGGGAGGGCTGTAAACCTTTCCTACTGAATTAACTAGCTCTGCATTTCATAATCTCTGCTTCTATCAGAAATTGAGCTTTGCCTGTGTGTTAGGTTCTATGCTATAAAAAGACATTTCTACTTAATCACATTGAACTTTAACTACTACAGTTATTTAGAAAACATTGCTAACATCATAAGAGAGGGCCACCTTTTAAACAGGTGGGTTCTAATCTGGCTCACAAACACTGAAATTGGGCAGTACATCATCTGTGGAATGTTTTACATGGAACTAAGGAAGGAAGCAACCAAGCAGTTTTCAAAGACACAAAAAGCCTGTAACTGGGGATAAAGCATCTATAACAGAAGCTGAACATTCTGAGCTTTTGAACACCTCTAGCAAAATGACCAAATAACTATGAAGGTTAAAAACTGCCAAGACTCTGGCAAGTCTACCTACACGGAAATTTACTAAATTGAACAGTAGAAGTCTTTCCATATGTATGGGAACGGATATCAACCTAAATTAGTAAAATCCCAGAATCAAGGCTTCATCTGCCACACTAACAGCTTTTGAGAATTCCATCAAATTCTCTTCACTGAAGAGAATATAGAAAACCTCAGCTGGCATTGAGAAGCAGATCTATCAAAAGGCACACTGCTGAACATTTTGCCCAAAGTCTCCACATCTTTACCTGATTGACAGAAAAGCTGATTCTTATCAGATACACTGGAAGTTAGGCTACTGTTACAACTGACTAGATGTTTCCAAAGCCAAACATCAGATAGCAGTAGCAGGAGCCACAGGACTTAGGTCAAAGTCAGGCTGTTTGAACTGGAGTCAGATACCTGTTCTTTAATCCAGCCTCAAATCTGCATGGTTTACCACAGAAAGTCCACTGATATCAACATGATTCTATTCAGGGACAAAGTGCAAATTTTTAAGTGAGCCACAGTGCAGAAAAGATGAATACTGCAATTCTGTCCTTGCTTGAATGATATATTCAAGGAAGTCTTCTCAGTGTTCTCCTAAACCACGATTTAAACCTAAACCACTTGCCAAGCATGAGTTTGACCTCACAGTTCTCTGTGTTCAACACAATGAGAATGTGACACACAGAAGGGCAAGGCCATACTGTTTACTATATACCTAGAAAGCAAATCACTACTGGTTTTGTATTTTCCCTTGGATCCCTCTTTTCATGGCAGATTTCCACTACCTTTGCATTTTAGAAGAACTATTCTATGACTAAACAACTGAGTGCTTGATTTTATAAGTAAAGAAAGTAACTTATTTTTAAGTCCTGTCATTTCTTAAGATGCACTAAACTGATAGATTAAGAAACCCCAAATTATATTTAAGAACTGGTTTGAAACATACTTCACCAAATACATGTATATTTTCCAGAAAATCTTTCCACAGTATAAAGGTATTCATTCCGACCTCAAACAAGAAAACTAGTCCAATACCTTACCAGTATCAAAAACACAAGATGAATTCCTAACACTAAACGATTTTACAGAAGCAGATTTAGTGTGCATTATTTTAGTTCAAGTTATGCTATTTTTACTCCTGAGAATTTGTATAACATGACTATTAACTGGAAGAGTCTGAAAAAAATCCTGCACACATTTTTCTTGCTCCAAGTCAAAACAAAAAATCAAACCTTTTTTGTTTCTTCTGATGAAAAAAGTGCACCCCATATAAGCTCTGGAGTCAAGTCTCTTGCTGTGTATTTGAGTATCAAGGCTACCATACAACAGGGATCTTATTTAACTTCATCCCACATATGAAAAATTTTCTGTAAAGCTAAGGCAAACTCAGATAGCCCTCCACTTGTATTTAGCTTTGAAACCTGCTATTTCTATTTCAGACTGTGAGAAGGGCTTATGTGCTTTAAAACTCATCTAGCTTTTCCAACTCTAACATAACACCTGGTCCACTAAAAGTTATTACAAGCCTTGGTCTCCTCTGCTTCCTTAGACCATCACACTAATAGCGAATTTCCATCCTATACAAGCTTTCAAAAACTATTTGAAAATGTTCATTCTCTGAAAGAATCAACTTTAAATTTCACTCAGATCATTATCAGCAAGTGGAAGCCAAACTACTTTGTACTCTTCTTTATCTGATACAGAAATAGGGAAATTTTCTCACTAATATTGTTGAAATTTGTACTAATTTGGCTACTTTTCCCCCACTCCCAAGTGAAATACTCATCTGAAACGAGATACCCCAGGTGCACATGCCACATGGTCTTTCCATGGTCATAGCAGAGATAAAATAGTTTCTTGTGTATTTTACCATGGTTTTTTTTTAAATGTTTTGTTTCTCTCAACTCTGTTGAAAGGGATTCATACTGCAATCATCAGCTCTATTCTCATCTCAGACCCGTGATAAGGTCTAATATTGGTAACTGCTAAACACCAAGTTAACTTACCTCTGTATTTGATGTTATCGTATTTGAAAAACTGAGTAACAATGGGATGGGCGGAACTTTTATTTATTGCTCATTGAATATATATGTATATTTATAGTCTATGTTCTTTTTAAAATTGTGAGTGAGCCACAAATAAGATGCCTGCCTTATTTATCATATCTAGCACCTGTACTATGGATGTAAACAGGTATACCTTGTTTCTTTTTATTAGCAAAAAAGCAACTTCAGATATTTGCAGTCTTCAGCATTTATTCAAATGAACAAAAGTTAAGAGTTCCAAACCTTTATCTCCAGGCTCTGACTAACAAGACACTATTTCAATTCATACATTCTCTTACACACAGTAATAAAAAATCTGCACAGAAATGTCCCTGGATTCAATATATTTTGGCAGCACTTTGTAATATTCTGATCATATATGAAAATATACGAAACAAAAGTTTCTCATAATGCTCACCTGGAGAGGACCCTATTCAATTTAATTTTTTTCATATAGGAGGACTGTATCTAAATACTAAGAAATCAGGGCTCAAATTCTCAAAGATGAACTAAGCTCTGTAACAGTTTTTACACCGCTAAAACATAGCAAACACTTACAACTCAAAAAGTGACAGGCCTGAAATGGATCTCTACATCTGCCAAAACTTTGGCAAGTTTTAATCTGTTCTCATATTTTCTTTTTTATAAAACAAAGTTCTATGATAAGAAAGTCACAGAAAACAGCTACAGAAACCAACTCTCCAAACAAACATAGGAAACCAGACATAGTTCAAAAGACTGGCATGGTAATTTAGCTGTTGGACTTCCATTAATTTCCAAGAGTGGAAGTATACAAGAAAAAATCTGCATGCTGCTTTCAAAAATAGTTGAACTGGTATTGCAAAAATGCTACAAATGTATTCAGAATTCAAACTACTTCTGTGCTACATATAATAAATACTGTGGAAGCTTTAAGTTGCTCTTGTTTTATATCACTTTTTTTTCCTGCTTTCAGTAGCAAGCCTGATCCAAATCACAAAGGATGACTGAATGGAGATTCTTAAAGGACTGTTGCTATGAGATACTCAGCCAAACTCTCCCAGCACTGGAGAAGTGGATTGTTGGGATAAACACAAAGAAACTGATGTTATAATTTGAAGTTTCAAATATATAAAAAAGGCAAGTTGTCTAACTACATTGTCTGTCAGTGCACTACAGTGCAACATGGCACACAAGGATATGATGACTTTTATATTTAAAACATTTGAAAACAAAAAATGAACCCTATGTCCAAGGTGATTTGATTTCCTCCTATCAACTATTCAACTTACATCTTACAGTCTCCCAACATGCTTAGTATAGCTGAGGTTGTTTCATACACTGTTTTCAAAAGCTAGCAGGTTTTCTTTTTTCCTAGTGCTTGCTTAAAAATTCCCAAGAAAGTAGATCAAGGCAATCTGCAAAGCAAGATAGTCAAGATTTTTTTTTTTTTTTTTTTTTTTTTTTTTTTTTTATCTTAGCATTGACAATCACTTTTTTTGCCCTTCAGGAAAAAGACAGTTGCCTTACTAACAAAAAGCAAATGACAAACTGACTAATAAATATGTTTTAATGAACTGTTTATTTTTTTTTTAAAGTTTTTTTTTTTAATCTGTACTTATGTTCCTACAGAATATAAAACCACTAAATGCATGCTGAGTGGTTATGCATATGGCAAAAAGAATCTTTCCTAGACAGAAATTCTTGAACTGTGAACTCTAATCTTAAGCCAAGTTTCATGAAAGTCTAAGATAGTACTGCTGAAAAGTTTCTCTTGTTTACAAGTGTGGGTCTGAATATACCATGAATTTAAGATTTCTGTCCTCACTTGTAACCTTGACTATCAGTCTTAAATTAAGAATGCTATTGCCAGCAATTTATCCATATTTTACAATGGCATCCAAATTTTGGAAACATATGATATTTTTTACATATCACTTCAAATATTTCTATGCATTCCCACAGAAACGGACACAGTAACATGAAATTCATGCAGACACATGCAAATATCACAGGAGAACCCATAAAATAGACTCCTTTACATTACAACATTTGAATTGTGGTAAAGATACCAGTTTTCTACAGCTTCCTACACTACTAAGATCTTCTTCTAAAGGACTAATGTTAACAAAGCTGAGAAAACTCCAAGAAAAAATGAACACATTTTATAAATCCAGGTGGATTTTTGTTTGTTTTCTATTTCAGCATTTTCTTTTTTCTATCAAAGGAGACAATGGCATAGTACTTTTAGAAATGCCTGAGGAGAAGTCATTGGTTGTTTAACATTACACAAGAAACTGATCTGCTGCATTTTACCCCTACATGAACATGTGTAGAGAGGTAAATCATGGAGGGAATCAGAGAGATTAAAATAAAGGTTTAGAACGGTGATTCTTACATTAAATAAACAAAAATATTAGTACAAACTAGTAAGCTAGAAAAACAAAACAAAACAAAACCAAAAAACCCCAGCCAATGAAGGAAGCATGGACCATACAAAAAGTTCCTCCATGCACCCATTAGAACTCTCTTTCCTTTCCTTCCACAGTAACACTGTAAAATATCTAAGCCTGATCAAAGTCTGGTTTTCTGTAACACATTACGTTACCTAGAGCTGGAAAAAGAACCATGACTTGGTTAGAAGGAGGTATGTAGCATATGGGATAGTTAAGCACAAACCATTTCAAATACTGGGTGATACTTTTGTTCTGCAGGTGATTTACAGGAGGCTGTTATGCAAAGGTAAGAATTCTCAAAACATCTTCTGATGTGGATGAACACAAACCAGGGATTGAGGGTACACACAAGAGGTCATCCAGGACTCTTGATGGAAGAAAAATAATGGTTAGCTGGGTTGGGTATTTTGCATTTTTTGTAGGTTTGGGTTTTCTGCAGAAGCTGCATAACTCCTAAGAATCCCAACATCCCTTCCTTTACATGCTGTCGTGCATAAAGCTTTTTCCCAAGTCACTCACTTCTGACAACCCCATCATGCCAATAATTCATACCCACTAATAAGATACCAAGAACAGCGTAATAAGAACTGTATGTTGGTTTGGTAAGGCATTTCTTTCCCTGCCAGCACATATTTTTCAACATACAATATAGAGTACAATACACTTGACTGCCAGTATTTTTGTCCAGACTACGTATTTATAACTTTCAGAATTACTGTACTTGGATGCTTGACTGTGCCAAACTACAGTAGAAGCAATCTTAACTAAGCAGCAGCATTATTAATGTATGACATTTCAACTTGTTTAATTTTTTTTTAATCAGGTTGATGTACAGTGCATTCTTACTGTGCAGTAAATTCTTACCTGAATAATTTATTTATGGGCAACAAAAATTTGTGTCTGCCTGTCTGTCTATGGACTATTTGTAAGGCTGTAGGGCTTTCTTCATCTTTCAGTGTAGAAAATATGTATCTAATTAGAGTGAGAACTTCACATATTTAGGGGAAGATATTTTAGCCTAGTCTTATACAGAAAGAAGACTTAAAAAAAACTCCAAACACCTCACTTCCCTCTTCCTCCCAATCACTTGTTAATCTATAGGCCTTTTTTTTTTTTTTTTTTTTTTGAGATGGCAGTCTCAAAAGTTTTGACAGTTATTTAAGTTTTGCAGAAAATAGGATAGGCTGACATTATTAAAACCCTTCTTAAGAGACAAAAGGATACAAGAAAATCTACCTAAGAGAGCCCACAAGAAAAGCATCTGTACAAAGGTGCTCATAATTAAGTATTTGGCAATTCTGCAAGACAAACCCTTACGACTCTTCTAGTATTAGTGTTTGCAGGATTATTTGCAAGTATTCTTACCTCCATTACAAGAATGCAGTAACATAAGTGCTGAGTATATTAAAAAAGATGAATAGATGTGTTTTGATATGTAGCTTGACTTACGGTTATAAAAATTTATATTTAGTGGTAAATACAGCCTGGAAAAAGGACTGATGTTTACACTGGTAATATTCCAAGAGCAAGTTTTTGAGGCTTAGGATTTAGATTTCAATAAAATTCTCTTTTTATTGCCCTCCTCTGGGAAATTAAATACGCTTTCATGCTTTAGCAGCTTCAGTAACAATCAGCTAATGCAAACACCTAAAGTTGGATCAACTGACTACCACTGAAGCTCCAGAGCCTACCTACAACCTGTTACATCTTCACTGACAGCCTTGGGGAGACACCAAGTAGGCATGAATTTCTCTGAAGGTCAGGCAGTCTGTCTACGCAGTACGGGGACTGTAAGTGACTACCCAAATTATCTTACCTCCTGTGCCATTCAATGGCTCACCAAGCTAAAACTAGATGTGGCAATAAAATTGCCCAGTGAACACGGTTACCACTTATTTATGACAATTTCATTCTGCAGATATAAACCTTATACAGATTGTAGATACTTAGGTGCATCAATCACTTCTCATACATCTGACCTGAAGGATAGATCTACTTGAAAGAAACCCTACTCTTTTCCCCTGAATAAAAATATGTGTGGGGGGAACGAACCTCAAAGTGAAACAAAAGAGTTGTTCTATTCCAACCCCCCAAAATCCAGTGATTCCTTTGCAGAAAGCTCTCTAATCTTTGTGCTGAAATTTAATCATCTGTAAGACCAGACTTGTCAGAAATCTATTGAACAAAGTTGAAAGAAAGAACCTGCCTCCATAATCCAAGCTGCATTAAGTCTGTGCTGAGTCCCAAAGGGGATAATTAGGTTTGCAAGTCTAATCATCCACTGTAATAGAACAGCCTTTGTTCTCACCAAGCAGGCCTTGTTTCAGTTCACCATATGAGAAATGGGAATATCTGATGTCAATAATCAATTGACCTAAAGAAAACATTTTGCACTTCAAGAACTTCAGAGATTTTGAAAACAAAGAGTTCTCCTCCCCTCCCCCTGCACCAAATACAGATATTTGTGAAGAATATTTAAGACTGGCTCTTTGAATCCTAATGATTCAAATCCATCACACAAACGGTTACAGATATAAAGTATAGATCACACAGCCTCTCCTTATGTAATATGTAAGCAGAATTTAATATGGCTAGATCTGCTGTAAAATTTAATTTAAACTGCATGTAAATTTTAGTTTCCAGTTCTCAGGTGTCAAAAATTGAACAAGTATATAAACGTTTATGCTACCACTCTTGATACCTCACAATCTGACTAAGTTTAGTTGGAATGCCAGTAAAAAAACAGGAAAACATTTTAATTAAATGCAAGATTTCTCTCTTGGCGCAGACTCCCATACTTCTGCAGCAGAACATCTGCTGGACAGAAACACGTGCATATGTGCTTTGCTTGATGCAAATCATTTGCTACACGAATTATCTATACATAAGCATTAAGTCCAACATGTCCCATGCATTTTGTTTTGCAAAATGTGCACAACAGATCTCACAAATTCAGAAAGCATAGAGTTCTTGTGCTCAGTCTAAAGATGTCAACTCGATTCCTGAATGTCTATCTGTTTAGCTGGAAATACTGCTCACTATACAAATACCTGAAAACTCCAGACACTCCTTGAACAACAGGTCTAGAAGGAAAAGATCAGCTGCTTGTGGAATTCATTCACAGTATCAATGGGGACAAGAATTTTTAAAATACTACATGGTGTGGGGCATTTTTTTAATCTTTAATTTACTCAAATCTTAACAGTTGTTATAACAGTTCCATAAATGAACCAAATTCTTTCCTAATGAATCTGGTCCACAAAATCTATAGCAAAAAGCCTGAGCTGGAAGTAAATGTTGCTCAAAGTTGTTTTATTTCAATGGTTTCTCTATTTCTTTAAGCAAGTTGTTCACTGCTGTAAGAAACAAATTGATTTTACAGAAATTCTTTGAAAGCAATGTATTCTTAAAAGTACAATTTCCCCCACCTTTTTATAAATGGGAATACATATATCTGCCTAAAAAAATGCTTTCTCTCATGAAATGAAAATTTAAAAACAAATAAAAAGAATGTTTGTAATGCATTACACCACTCCTAAATTTCTGCACTTGTACTACAACAATGGATTTTATACTAAATACTCAAAAAGAGTGGAACCCACATATAATGTGCAGAAGAGGCCTTCAATAAAGAGCAGGAAAGTAGTGACCTGAGTTTTGGGTGGGTTTTTTCCTTCTAAATTCTTAGTAGCACCTTTTCTCCCAATACATTGGTTTCAACACAGCTACTATTCATCAATGGCACACGTTAGATAACACACTATCAGGAGTCACTAGTAGATATTTTTAGGCGGTTCAGGTTTCATATTGTGAAAGAAACTTCTTGAAATGGTATTGTGTTGACAGACATCATTACAGAAAAGTCCCATTTTAATTTTAAGATACAAAAGAATTAGCACTTCTTTTTATTTATTCATAGAACAATGAAAGTCAGCACCCTCCCTACCAATAACAAAACACATCGAGACAGATCTGCCTCCATGTTTGAAGTCTCTGCATTCTAGACCTTTTTTCCTCAGAAACATAATCTTTATCCAGACTGATTTTCTTGCAACAAGGGGTGTATTTCACAAAACAGAAATTCAGACCTCAGTCTAAAAGCATCACAATAGTAAGATGAATTTGGAAAGAGAATGTAGTTCATGCTGCAAATTCTAGATAGGATGCTGAAATCTGCACGATTCAGGCATCTGGCTCTGCTACTTTTTTTAATTGCATCACCTTGCTCAATTTGGGTAGAAGCTTTAATTTTCTTAGCCAATTCAGAAAATCTTTATATCTCAATAAACAGAAGACATTTTCATTGAATAGAAAGGTAAACTGAGAAACACATTTTAGTGCCTATCGCTAGCGATTATAGAAGCCATTATCTGCTTTTTTCACTAAGATGTCTTTTGCCTACTTATGCTTTTTTAGACTGTTAATAACACTGAGAGTTGATTGTGGCAAATAACTGCTACTATACATTATCAAACCAAACCCAAAGTAATCCATGAAAATGTTTAGAAATTCCCTGCTGCTTTGGAACAACTTGACATACTCTGTAACTCATTATTTCTCAGTCTAAGAAATAATTATGTACCCAGTAGATCTTACCCTACTTTCAGCTACCCCCAACCCACAAGTCTGACAGCACTTCCCAGTTCTTTAGCGAATGTGCACAGCTGGCTGACTTTATGTGCCGGAGTATTTGCTCTGTAACCTGGTTCCCCTGAGGTAGAAGATTGCACATACAGGCCAGAATGAGTCATGACAGGTCCATAAACTAGACAAGAAGGGATCAAAAACACCAGTGAACATTACACAACACATCTTCCCTCCACTTTAAATAGGATAGCTCTGTAGTGAATTGCAGGCTCAGGAAAGCCCTAAAAAACCCCCAACAAAACCATATCTGAAATAATACATAAATTGCGTAGTTACTAACCCAGATTTTTTGCCATAAAATATTGCCTTGTCAGTGTCATTCCATTTTCCCAAAGTCAGTCACAAAGTTACTAAGCAAAATTACTTTAAACTTCATACACAACTGATACACTAAGGTCAGGTTGCTTGACTGAAGAATTCCAAAAAGTAGCCATACTGCAGACAGACAACCAGACCTTTGTTTCTCACATTAGAACACTTCCAAAACAACACAACAGTAACCAACATGTTCTTATATATCAGTTTCAACACATGGATAGCCATCAAGTCCCTTCTTCCACTGACTTTCTCGATGGCAAAGGTAGGCACAAAGTATGCACACATGCACATGACTTTCAACAAACCAGGCTTGCATATCAGCTTGCATATCTGTTTTTTCATTGTTAGGAACATGAACTCTACAATGTGTTCATGCGACATGGAATTTACAGTTTTAAGTACTAAAATCCATTTTGAAACTGGGATTAGGTCAAAACAGACAGTATCTCCTAGCCAGTAATAGACTCCTTTATAAATTATACATATCAGCACATCTACTTTACTAATTCAGAAACAATGAAAACACTTCTCAAAAATTCCAGTGGTAACAGTCAAGTCCTCAAATTCCACTGCATTTACACAGAGAAAAGTTAATCACTCCTACCTCAATAGCCTGAAAATGATTATATCTGCCAACAAGGACATTCCTCTCTACAATCAGAACACATTTTTAAAAAAGCCAAGTAATCAGCACAGGAGAATTTTTTCAGTACAATATTTCTTCCATCACCACTCTCCAAAATTCAAATGCCACCTCCTCCCCATTTTACTAAACTCATAATCAAAAGGAAAATTTTGTCAGAACATACCAGAGAGCCCACACTACAGAAACACAAAACATGCTAACACATCTACCATAAAAATAATTGGCATGAGAAAAATAAACATTTTCAGATCCTTCATTCTAGAGTTGAATATACTTCATTTGGCCTACCAGATGCCCTCATATGAAAATAAACAGCTACTACACTACACAGTTCCTTAAGGGGGCAAGGGAGAATCGCGCTTGCAGGGGACCTACAAGAAAAAGTTACTCTTGACTCTGGAGTTTCTCTCTCAGATACCTTTCAAAAATGAAAGGTACCTAGAAACTAAAAATAGTAATTTGGATACCAAAACCACTGACTCAATAGAAAGGACAGTGAAGCTTCAAGACCAGTTTCATAACATTGTAAAGCAACTGTGATTGTGCCCTACTCTAGCTATTAAATGAATATTATTAATATTTCCTTACCTACCACATCCCTTCAGGCAGGTCCCCATTTCCTCGGTCAGTGATGCTGATTCAACGACTTCCTCAACTGCAGCAAACTTATTGCCCACTACCCTCTGGGTCCACAGGCAGTTCTTCTTGAATTGTTTTTGGCCTGGCTGGCTGGGTATCCCTCTCTGCATGTCAAGCTCCAGTGGCACCATTCCTACCATGGCCTGCAGCCTCTTGAAGCTCCCGTTTCTTGGCAGTGCCTGCTCAGCAGCTCCCTCGGCAGACAATCTCTCCTCTCCTCTGGGAGGTTCCTTGTCAGCAGTCACTTCAAAAGAACAGAGTCTAATACAGAGAAAAAGAAAAATTAAACAAAGCCCAAATATTTCTGTCACAATCTGTAAGTACTTTTTCTTATAGCTTTGAAAAAGCAAAATTGTTCTGTTGCTTACAACATCTTACAAAAATTTTGTTGGGAAGAACACAAAAGAAATAGGAAAACACAAAGGAAAAGCAGGGAATGAGCTTCACCCCCCAGTAAAAGTAAAGAAAAAAAAATGTCCAATAATATGTCTTCAGAACATATAAAAAAAAAGTATTTTGTTTTTTCTTTTCTCAGTGCACACATTCTGCATCATCTGTTTGACCCCACATCTATCTCTTCCCTTCAGAAAAAAATACAGTGTAGCACATAAAAGATCACTGTCCAGAATACAGTTATTCACTGCAGCAGGTCCTAAGCTGATGTCATTTGCATTTTCCCACAGATGGAGCAATGCAAGTGTAAACAATGTCTTTAGATTCACTCTTCATGGAAAATGTGGCAAGGCTGATGAAAATTAAACCTCTGAGGCCAACCTGAAGACTGCTCACCAGTAAAACTTGCAAGCTTACAGCAGCTTTGTTAGCCTGAGGACACCACTGAAGCATATACATTCATGTAGCCCCAGGTTATTTCCAATTCACATACATACCACTGCAAGTGATTCCTAGTAATAATATAAACTACAACTAATATTGTCTGTTCCGTCTACTGTCTTTTTAAATTTAGTGAAAATCTAATCTTACTTGAGAAGCATTATAATTAATTCAATATTTCGTGTTCTTGAGCCTACATGAAAAAGAACCCTTTTTTGGCACTTGTATATAACAAAGCCTTTGATCTATTTATTTTTCTAATACATAATAATTCTCCTCCCTCCACTCAGAAAAAAAAAAAAAAATACCAACACAAAAGAAAAGATGTAATGAAGCATTCCTTTCTTTCCATAAAATAAATGCTAGGGCTGAGCCACTACATACGTTTCACCTGTTAAACATGAAGAAGGTGTATATACAGAGCAGTTAATATCTGTGACATGTAACTCAGGGAAAAAAAAAATCAGAAGTTAGCAATGAACCAAAATTTACAACAGATTCTCTAAAAAGGGATAGGCCTCACTTCCCTCGCATAAAAAATAAATATACTGGGAGTAACATGGCATTGAAATATTTAATGCTGTTGAATTGAAACGAGAAAGATACTGCTCTAAAGTATTTCATCTTCTATAATAATTTTTCTTTTTACTCTATTTTAAAAAGAAAGAGTTACTTCAATATTTTAAAAAGCAGAAAGTATTTTAAATAAAAACCAAAGAGTCTATGTTTCAATAGCTTCTTTAAAAAGAGGTTAAGGAGTATGAAATATTCTTTTTAAGGAGTAATTAAAAAAAGGGGGAGTTGCCATGGATATAAAACAAAAATATATTCCTCCCTACCCCCTCCAGCTTAAAGACAAGTATTTTAGACTACCTTTGAAAGCTCTTCAAAATAAAAAACATTCATGATGTGTATTAACAATGTAATTACTCTGTAAATGTTCACCAACAAGAGGCAAAAGTCCAAATGTCTTGCACTACTCAGTAGTTACTTAAATTAACATCCCCAGTGAAGTGGATAGGCTACTTTTATGAACAGCCATGAACCGTTTTTCTCCACTAGTGGATGAACTGAACTCCAAGGTGGTCAGTTTTGGCCAAACTATACATTCCTTAAATTGCCAGCTGTAACACTAACTAAAATAAGAAACAATCTGTTATCCTTTAGAAGAAAGGAGGAAGCAAAAAAAGAGTAGAAAACAGAGGCTGTAGGGAGTTACAAAAGCCTATTTGAATATTGAAGCTATTGATTTATTTCTTGCTGTCACCCCTCAATCCATGTTTTTAACAGTTTACCCTGCTTTAAATTAAACTGACAGCACAGCACTGAAAATGAGTTATTGAAAGTGGTAAAACTTTGATGTCACAAATCTCAAATGAGGATGACATGCTACATGCTTGGTAGAATCAGCTATGGAAATTTTGGTATGGGCAGAAATTTAATCACAAAATTATTGTCTGGACAGAGCATCTCAATGTGTAAAAGCTTGTTTAAACTTCAAGGAATTTATTAGAATTGTGGCTGATCCACGTGTTCTTGTAGCTGAAGATAAGATAGAGGCCAGCCCAGCCCACAACAGGGATCACAGATTCCTCTGTAAGTCATTCAAACTTCATCCTACATTAAATCCATCCACAAACATTAATTCAGTAGAGGCAGACTTGAAGTCCAGTACAAAGCTGCCAAATAGCCTTATGCTAGCTAATATGCTGTGCAATAGGGATTGCACCCACTGAACCCTCTGAGCATGGCTTAGAGTTTTGTACAAATCCATACACTTTGAGTATCTTGGAGTTTATACAAAAAGTTTGTTTAAATACTTTTTAAAACTGAGAAGTCAAACACCAGTTAGAAAAAACCCATAGAAATTAAGGTGGCCCCATGCACCTGAATTTAGTGAACCTGCATGCATGGAAATAAGTAATGCCTGCATTTGTGTGTCTGAGTTGGATTTCCTTTAGTCTAGTAAAATGTAAAAATCACCTTGAGAAAATATCTCTTTCATGCACTCAATCACACTGTTAGAGACAAGGAGGACAAAGAGCTAAACCTCATTTCTTCAGGAAACCAACCTACAATTGGTTGGTGGCCATGCAATTAGGGAGTTAAACACTAACACTCTTCATCATTAAGCACTTTATTTTGTAATCTTAAAAAGGAATTAATAAACTTTGCATTGCTTTTCCCCTTAGGAAGGGAGCAAACCCCATCAGTTTCTTGACAGTTTCACCATTATGTGACACCCACAGGGATTAACAACCAAGCTGGCACAGGTAAAGCTGCAGCACAGGCACCTACCCTTTACAATAACCAACACGAGCTGCAGGTTGCCACTGGTGTGCGATTGATTTTAGAACAGGAGGTAACAAACACTCATAACAGCAGAGTACAGTCACACCAAAGAAAGCAAAACTGTAGGAACAGCAATTCTCACCTATTTTCCAGGTAAGCTTCACAGCAGCCATCTCCCAATGGCACTAGTTACCCAAAGGGGTAAGCCACAGTCAATTCCGCAGTTACTGAGGGAGAGAAACTGCGCAGGATTTATAAGGCAGCGAAAACAAAGGCAAACCAAACACATAAGCATGACGACACCAGCACTGGATGACCAGCCTGCCAACAGCCCTCGAGAAACCAAAGCATTCACTGCCCCTGCAGCAAGAACCACCACCAGCTGCTTCCTCACTGCCCCTCAGAGTTTCTAGAACATTCTGGGCTGCTAGGCAGACTTTGCCTCAGAGCTGCCCACTGCGCACAGCGCCTGCAGCATTCAGCCAATCCCGCTTGGGTTTGGGGGGCACGGGGTTTTTTGATTGGTGCATTCAAACCCCTCCTTTCTCATGCCTCACAACCGCTGCCCTGCCCCCAGCGCCCGGGCCTCTGGCAGCAGAGGGGGTTCCCGCCTTCACAGCAGCCATTACCGCTCGCTTGTGAGGGGAGAGGCAGCCGGGAGTGCTGCTAAATGAGTGTGCCCCAGCTGCTCTCTCTCCGCTCCTCCACATCCCTGAAGGCGAGACAGAGGAAGGGAGGAAGGAAGGAAGGAAGAGGCTGTAGGCATTTTGGGGGGATGGAGGAACGTAAGCCCCTGTGGCAATGCCATTCTGCAGGAAAAGCAAGGTATGGAGAAGGGACAGCCTTTGTTACTCAGCCATTTTCCTTTTGTGTCAGCCTGTCATCCTGTTGTGCGGGAACACAGTGCTAGAGAAATTGGCACATGCCCAGCTGCCATGGATCGCTTCTGCTTTTTCTCCTCTGGCCTTCCTCTGGCATTTTTGGGGCAAATTTTATATTTAGGAAAACGCATACAAATGTTAAGGTTCCAATAGCATGTCCTAAAAAAGAAAGGAGAAAATATCCAGTCCATGTATAAGAAAGGTAGTACTTAAAAAGGAGAAGATTGCCTTTTGTCCCTCAACACAGGGAAAAGCAAGAGCCTGCTTTAGGAGCCGCTTGATAAACCTTTTGTCCTGTCTTGTCTCCCACTCTTCTCTCATCCCCGCAATCAGAGAGAAACATTCAAGCTGGAAACCTTTTAACTTACGTAATTGAAACTTGCTGAAGTCAAAACCAAATAGAAGTAGTTTCTTGTAGAGAACAATGTCAGAAAACTTTAATGATAGGTGACTATGTCTTTCCCTGCAGTAGATTTCATCCTGCTGAAAGATCTGGCAGCAATGACAAGTGACCAATTCTCTTAAAGACTTAAAACTATTACTTGAGTCTGTGAGTAAAAAAGTTGAGAGAAGGATAAATAATGAAGCTAGAGGAAAATCTGCAGCTGGTAGGGTTAAAGTACAGATCAATCAAGGGGATCGTAACTACTTGGCCTCTAAGTGAAACTTAAAGGGATTTCCAAGGCATTGGTGCAAGTTTTATATTTGCCCATTAGATGTAAGCTCAACAGACTGTGAAGAAAGGAAGCAGAGAGGCTGCCCAACTGCTTTTTCTGTCGGAACAGCGACAGTGGTGACAAAAGATCAGTACAGCTTTGGGTGGAAACATGGAATTTGTGAAACTAGAGGAATTTCAAACCTCAAGTGAAGTGAATTATTTTTGTCAAATATACCAGTGCAAAAGATACTATAAGGTAGGTCTTGATTGGACAATGTGCAGCTGCAGAATGATGAAATGGCCAGGCCACTTCTTGGCTGCTGCTCAGTACTCAAAGGACCAAAAGGTAGACAGCTACTCCAAGTCAGCCTTCAGACAAACATGAAATCCAATTTCCATCATTCTGCAAACATACAGCTCTGGGGGTTCACTTTGGCCTGTCCTTTCATATTTATGTCCCAGCAGTTGAACAGTTTAGAGACATAGAAAAGGGCTTAGTGTAGAGCTATAAGAAGGGGCTCAGTTTCACAGGTAGACTTTTCCTGAAAATTAACAGGGTTTAAGCAATACTAATAGATAGGTAATTGTGTAGTTACGATGGAATCAGCTAATTAAAGTGATGCCAAATGGGAAATATCTACTGTTCTGTTTTGGCAGGCAACACAGAAAAAATTACCCACTGCTTGTATGTATCCCTGAGCCATTTATATCTCTAATTCGAGACCTTTTCTCTGTCTGAGTTAAGGATTAAAATCTCTTATAAAAACAGTGTTAACAGGAGAAAAGCAAACAGGAAAGCTTAGTTTTGAGATAGTAGTTACATTCTGAAATTAGTCTGGAAAGTGGTATCCTGCTATCCCGATCAAATTTGATCTTTACAGTTCTTTAGCACACGCTTGTTTATGACAAAGCCAAAGTTTCTTTTCACCAAACAGCGAAATCAGAAACCAAATTAGCATAAATTAATATTTAATGGATTTTTATGGTGTTAGCTTTCTAAAACAAACATGAAGGATTAAATGAGATTCTGTCTCATCTTCAGACTCAGTATCAAACATTTACTGAATCAGGGCTACACAATTTGTTGCGGAATACTAAAGATGAAAAAAAAAAAAAAAAAGTAAATTTATCTTGTCCTTTTGCTACTTGGAGAATATTTGGGACAAGAACAGTGCCATCCTACTTTCATAGAAAACCAGAAATGGTTTGGCTGGACAACGTCACCAATCTCTGGGCTGTGCATCCTACTCACCCCCCACTGGTGTGAAAGATGGAGCAAAGACAGAATAGATGAGAAAGCAAAAAAGTAAAGAAATATATTCAGTAAGGTCACTCATTTTTATGAAATGCTGTGAGTTTTGTGAAAATGTGTTGTCATGCATTTTTGTTATGCAACAAATCTGAAGTATGATTTTTTTCATTACTTCTATGATGGGGAAAGGGAGTGACCTCTGTCTGTTTTAACCTGTAGAGTTTTTAGCAGCAAGAAGAATCTCTAGAAATAATAAGATGAAATTAAAAAAAAAAAAAAAGAAAGAAATCTTTTCATGGAAGCAGAAGGTATAGGGATAGTGTTGAAGAAATACTGGAAATCCATTTTCTCAAACTTTTTAAAGGTAGCTAGACAAGCCATTAGTAATACTGATGTAAGTCATAATCCTACAATAGCAAAAATGACTACATAACTTAATGCATCCTTTCCATTTTTCTGTCTCCCACAATTCTTTTGATAATCTTATCATTCTGTAACCATCACAAGCAACATCACCAGTAGTAATGGTTAGCTATTCTCAGACCACCTTTAAATTATTCACAGCAGCTATGTTTCCATTTACCCGACTCATTTTTTTTAGAAATAATAGGAAGTAGAAAACATGGAAATGGAAGAGTTATGACATTACATTTTTAGAAAAACAGAAAGCTAAAAATTATCCAAGCTATTATTTCTTTTCCCAGCAATGCAAAAAACATTGTCATCTTACTGAACAATTACCCACTGAAGCACTAAAAAAAACCCCCCAATACCAGAACTTGCTCAATGCTGGTTCCATGATCCATAGGTTATTTTCTGCTACTCTTTTACAGGAAAAAGGAAACAAGATGAAGCTTTGCTAGCAAGAAACAAGATTTCTTTTTTTTGTTTTATTTTAATATTAATATTAATCAACATCTACAGTAAGACTAGCCCCAAAAGGACAATCTTGGCAGGCATCTTTTAGTACATCTTGCACAGGAGAATGCTTTTAATTGTCATACCTCTCCCGCCCTCCCCAAATACTTCAGTAATACTTTCTGCGTTAAAAAAAAAAGTTATCAAAAAAAGGGTAATCATTTTAATTTATGCTTTTTATCAGAGATCTCCAAGTAATTTACAAAGGTCAATTTCATTATACTTATTTTAGGGAAGAGAAGACTGGCGCACAAGGAGAAAAGTCTTGGCAAAGAATTCTAGGCAAAGAACAGAATTGAGGTCTGAACCCCAAAAGCCTACACACTAGCTCTCGCTACCATCTAGAAGCTGGGCAGGTTTAAAAACAGAACAAGTTCTCCACAATGCATTTCACTGTCCTCATTATTTTTAATCTTTTTTGATAGTATTATAAAACAAGACTGTAGCAAATAAGTAAACTGATACTTCTAGAAGCTATATGAGAGGGAAAAGACAACAAACATGACAAGGGGTGGGGACTCTAGAGCCCCTGTCTGCCACAAGAGTTTTCCCTCTGTTGGAAGAACTCCTCTAAAGGTTTTGTAAATTGGTCTCAGGGCTGCTCCCCCTTACAGAAATACAGAAAAATACAGGGGAAAAAAAGCTTCTAAAAGGATGCTCCGGCTCAAGATCTCTATAGTAATAAACTATTGGACCGAATGTCTTACATAAGCTTCCAAAAGCAATTCAAAATTACTTGGAAACAAGCCAGTTGGACTGGAAACTGGCTGAAGAACTGTGAACAAATGTTGATGTTACCCAGTAATGTATCAAGTTGTCCACTCAGACACCAGAAAGAGCAGTGTTCTGTCAGGTCTTATTTAAAGCATTGCTCTGCTCTGGAAAGTGACAAGATAAAATGGCACCTTCTTTCTCAACAAATCTGATCCATGTATGTATCCAGTCGTATCTAATTAGTGACAAAAGTTTATTCCTATTACTCCTGCAGAGCCCAAATAGTTTAGAGTTAACTGATGGGTATTGCTGCCAGTACATCACTGAAACAGTTTGGTAGGTTCCAGTCAGTATATAGCTGTACAATAGGAGTTACAGAGGTGCCACAGGGGGCTTAATTCAGCAAACGGACTCTTTATTACCAGTAGTAATGCTTGGAATGGGGAAAAAAACCCCAATCCAACACCTGTCTGACTCTCTAAACACAGGTGGAGTTTTCTAGACTGGCAGCCAGATCCTTTTTCTTGAGGGATAAGTACATTCACTAAAGACTCATCAAGGTAGAACAGCCACAGATCCCCATAATACTACATTTACCAAGAAACTTTTCACAGTGAAGTGAGACAGCGAGCTTGTTTGTGATTGAAAAGTGGCAAGCTATGGGAGTTCATCTCCAGGGCTAATGAACAAATACAAAGTGATGACCTAAAAGGAAAGTTAAAAAACCTTGACAAGGTTAATATGTAGTAGATAAAATTGGCCTTTGAACATATTTCAGAATTTCAGTAATTCTACCCTTGAATCCTCTTAAAATGCTTTTAACAGTCATTTTCTTAAAGTGTACATAAGCTGCTTTAACTGGAATTATTTTAAGTGATAAAAAAGAATATACATTGTATTGGTCGTTTGTTTTCTTAGCCACAATGCTAGTGAATGTCTTGGAAACAGTATCAAATTCAGTAGGTGGTATTGATCTATCTTAAAATAAACTAAATAATAAAATAGTCTAAGCTAAACACATACAATATACTACAACATTAAAGGCTGTAGCATACCACATGTAATGGATTTCTTGTGGTTCATGAGTAAGCGTCAAGTATTGACTGCTCATAATAAAGTCAATTTGTGCTTGCACAAATTATGGATGGACAGGAGTCCCAGTAGACACCAAATGCTTAAAATACTGTGAATTTCCAAAAAGTAAACAGGAAGCTTCCTTATAAAAGAATGAAATAAAAAAGAGCAAGAAATAAAGAGAAGAAATTAGACAGTGCTTTCTGGTAGATTTTGATGTAATCACTAATACATCCTAATAGCCGTATGGCTGAAATTTGCACTTTAAGTAAAGTGACATGCTTACTTTTATTACTTCAAAATTAGTCCTAAAATCAAGATCTTCTTCCAGGAATCCAAGACACTGTCAACTTACTCTAAAGAACACCAGTTTTCTTGATTATAACTGAAGCCCAGTAAACTTCACCTTATTCTCTCACTTTGTTGCTTGTCAGTGCCCGTGACAAGAACCGCATGGTATAAAAACAAGTTGTTGTCACTAAAAATCAGTAGATGTGACTAAACAAACAGACACAATGGGTAAAGAAACTGCAATTTTTATAACTACTTGTCAAGTGAAATCACACTTTGGAACACCTCTTAGTGATGTTTTAAACAACTCTACAAATATGATACTTCCGTTGCCTAATTTTCCTCATTGTTAAGGATTTTTTTTCCCTAATGTCTGATGTAAATGTTTCCTTTTATGCAGTAATTTCATGCTATTGCTCCTTATTATGCCATTTTCAGCCACTGTCAATAACATAACAGGGATTCTTGCTCGTCAATTATTTGTAGACATTTATGTCCCTATCATAGTCCCCCTTTGACTCCTTTTCTCCTGGTTGTGCATATCAAACTGTGGTTCTGTCTCCAAAGTGTAAAGTGTATATAATGGGATATGGTATTTATCATCCATCATTTGCCTTTGTACCAAAATGATACAAAATTTGCATGTCAAAAGCCTTTCTCCCACTTCTCCAATTGCTAGAGCAGCAAACTCAGTCTGGGCTGTGAAAGTCAAGCTGTGTTCCTTCTGCTCCATACAACATCTTTCTAATAAAAGTTCTACAGTGAGACACAGCTGCAGTTCTGCTGATGACGCATGCAACAAAATATAAACCAGCTCATGATACCATTGGCTCGACAGTCAGAAGTAAAAACTAGATGCCACTCAAGTGATTGTGAGTGACTTGAATTAATCACCTGGGCCAGAGTGATGTCAGTAGCTTATGCTGAATGTCTAGCAGAAGTTTTTCATTTAGATGTAATTTCTGGAGCTTAGCATTGTGTACAAAATATTATCATTCCAGAATGTGGAGTACATAATCTTAAAACATTTTCATGGCTTTAGTGATTCATATTTTGCTATTTTCTACTGAGTTGTTTTCCAAAAGTCCTAAACTGTCATTAAATGTAGTGTCTTCTTTAACATGAATTCTCACTGCGGGATTTAGACAATGTTCTTCTGACATGTGAGGGAAAAAAAGAAAATGAAAAGCTAATTGTGAGTTTTAACTGAGTAACAGCTTGTTTATTTTAAACCATTTGAGAGCTGTCCAGAATTAAATCCCACAGTATAGGACACAAGTCCTTGCATTAACTTTCTACCAGGGTAAAGTTGCCAGCAGCCATCCACAGCTAGTGTTCAACCCATGGCAAAATGGTGTTTCTCTTCTGTAGGTCTTAGGGGCCCTATGTTATCTCCCAAATTTTCCCTTGCATGTCAGCATATTCCAGAACCAGACCTCTTATCCATTCCATGAGAAACTTTCCTGAACACACAATTGGGAACATGGTAATTCATGCGATTTTCTAGTCCATGCTAAATATATCAGAAGGTATATGCAGACCATACCCTCCTTGCAGTGAAAACTATGCCCTCCTTGACTTCTTGCCACTGTAAACTTAGGTTAATCTTTTCATGGAAGACCATAAAAAAAGCCATAACCTTTGTAGAGCCACTACCCTGACAAAAGCACTCACTGAAAATAAGTGGGCTTACATTCATGCTGTGTGATGAATTAGAATAGTTTTATGCAACACTTTGTGTCCTGCAGGGCATTTTTTATATGTTTACCATGAAATTAAGCATAAGGTCAGCATGTAGGCCTGATGTTGACAATGTTATTAGTTACAGAGTCACCAGACTTCTCAAAAATCATTGTCTTTGATTAGATTTGTGAAGTTAGTCTGGCATTGATTAAGATCATAGAGGAAGTAAGTTATCAAAGGCTTGCTGACTTGATTGGACTATGGCACAGATAGTTTAATGCTGATTTCACAGATTACATTTAGTTCTTATGAAAAGCGGGCATTGTTTCACTTGAACTTACAGTATCAGGCTTGGCTCTCCCCTACCCTACCTGCCAATGTCTAGCAATATAGAATAAATATTAAAGTGTGGAAAAGTTTGTGGGTTTTTGTGGGGTTTTTGTTTTGTTTTTAAGTAAGCACCTGAGACTGGATCCTGTTTCTTTCTGTTTCTCTTCCAGAAACAGTTGACTATAAGGAGCTAAGAAATCCTGAAAGTGGCTTTCTATTTCTCTGCCTATCCATAAGCAGTATAAAGAGAGACCAGAAGCAGCACAAAGCACAGTGAGTAACAGAAGATTTTCTTTGGGCTTGGCTTGATACAAATGTTTCTTGGGCAAAAATGAGGTACTGAAACAAGGAAAAATGATAAATTAGGACTGGACTATGTTTCTTTCATAAGGACAGTATTAAAAAAGAATGCACAAAAGTGAGGTAAGCTGAAACACACAATGGAGCAATGACAGACTTCTGAAAGCAATAAGCAACTTGATTCAAAACAGAAAAATTAATAGATTTTGTATGAGAAGACTAATACTTAAGACTGAAATACCTGAAAAAATTAAGACAGAAGCAGCAAAACATGTAAAATGAAGAGTCCCTACAATATTAACTAAAGTGCTTGTACGCTTAAGTTTGTCAGTGCAAACCAGCATTATTAGGCATGCTAGAAATCAGGTGTACCTATTCTTTAAGAACATCGGACATATGATGTCACAGTGTATTTCTTTATTACATCATATCACGCTCAGGCTGTCAGGTTATTTGAAACAATCGTACTATTTTCAAAATGCAGAGATGGAAGCCTTTCCTAAAGCTATCTTCTCAGATTATTGCTTTTTAAATATATTTAATAAAAACCGTTAGTTAATGGAGACTGTAAATGCACTACTGAGCTACTCTATTTGTGGTATTTTAAATTTGATTGAAAACAATTAGCAGATGAGAGAGATGCCTGTGAGCATTCATTAAAATGAGGCTTGTGGATTGTGACTGCTGAATTTCACCGTGCATCTGGAGCTGTTTACACTGATGGCACAGTTTTCCATCATAATAAGAAAGGGACTGTTCCCTATAAAGGTTATGCTGGCAAAAAATAAAGTGTATTAAATTTTTCCAAAACTTCCCATTGAAAAAGCAGCAGCTTGTTACCCATGGTGAATTTCTATATCAGACGACAATGGCTCGTGGACAATTTAATTTGTTGTTTAGTTTAACAGCTTGTAAATCCCTCTCCTATAAATAATATGCAGTTGTAAAAGCTGACTGCTAATGAGATGATTGACCCTAAAGGTCATACTGGCAGAATCCCCCATTGTTTGCTTAAGGATATAATTTTCATTTCATCTAACTGAAAACTGACATTCAAGCATAATGTGATGAGAAATGAAACAAAAATATTGCATTACTGGAAGAATGATGCTATTGTTTTATCTTTGAGAAAAAAAAATCGTTAGCTTGGGCTGAAATGCTACCAAAAGTCAGCTGATGAATATGTGGCTCTCAAATGGACTGTAGGAAGAAATGAATACACTGAAAAGTATCTAGTGAACAAGTACAGTATGAAACATGAGCATGTTCTGAACTTGAACATTCAATTTTATTTTTCATTAAAACAAAGTTCAAGTCCAAAACTCATCTTGAAGTGAGGTGAGTAGGGTAAGGAGCTTTTATTAATGTTTTGCTTGGTTTATACTAGAAATTTTTGATGCTGTCTGCATTTTTAAAATTGAATGGGTAGAAGTATCTTAGGCAAGACTTAATGCACTAGAGGACAAATAATATGGTCAACAATCCTGTGGAATTATTGCTGAAGGTGACTTATTGATATGTCCCCCTCTTAAGGGAAGGCAAACCTCCAGGGTGGAATGTGGTGGATATACACAAAACCTTCCATAATAATTCCCTAAGGAACATAACCTGCAACCTTAGATGTTAGCAACACCAGGGGAGCTTGGTATGCTGACTCTGAGAAACAACATGGAGGGTGGCGCAGAGTGGAGACACCACAGCCAGGCTCTGTGATATCACTGCAGGGATGGGGAACTGGAACTACTGGAACAAGAATGGAAGGTCCCTGCATTGAATCCACTCAAGGAAGGAGGTGAAACAATGGGGGTTCTGTCAACGCTATTGTCTTACCTCTGATTTATATCATAAGTGCCCAGTTCTGGAGTAGTGACACACTAAATCTTGTTCTCTGGGTGAACTTTGCTCATTATAATTTCATTATAGTACCAAAACACACCTCCATCCCCAAAACTACCCGCCTTCAGGGTGTGACCACACCTCATGCACTCTGAATTTTCTCTAGCATGTACCTTTAAAAGTAAAGTGAGGAGATTTTACACCAATTGTAATAAAGGTATATATGACTAGACTCACTCAAGCTCCATCTAAAAATAAGAAATATAAAAGAGCTTAAGAGAGGAGGAATGCTAGGGAAGACACCATCATATACAACTCAGGAGGACATCGCTGACTTCTGGGATCAGTTGACGGGCTCGACCTCTCTTCCTCCCCCCCTAGGGACACATACTAGGTAAGATTCGAACACTTGGTTATACTGAGTGCTTCCCCAGGAAACTTAGAAATCTCTGTAGAGTTTTTCTATAATTCAGTGTGCTTGTAGTCGACTGTATTATTATTTGCACGTGCTTTGCAGACAGTGTATTTATCATCATCAATCCAAAAGAACCTGTACTTCTGTTGCTTTAAATAAACTGTACTGTTCATTAATCTAGCCATGATAGTTTGTTGAATGAGACTAAATTGAAAGTACATGCACTATTAGTGCATCCATAATCCTGATAGTTCAGTATATTGAACACAACCAGACTTATATTGCTGAATTGAGCATCACTCAGAATCTAAGCCTAGCTGCCCCCAGCCCCTCTGATATTTGAAGACAAGCTGGAATGCAAGGGGTTTTATTTTCTGCCAAACTTTGTTACGCTTTAACGCAACAAATCCTAGCTTAAAAATGCTTAATACAGTAAAAATCTTTACTCTTGCTTAACCCATTCTATGTACCCAGTAGTCTGAAAAAAGCACAGAATTAAGTGAGGCTGCTGTGTTACCTTATACTTTCTCAGTATCTACCATAGTAGCTGTACTCATATTTCATTCTTTCTTCTGCACTCTAAGTGAAACTCATGCAAAAACCTCCTATTTAGTTTCTAAAGCTGTACATCATCTCCAGCATTGCTTGCGTAATTTCAACTCCACACAACAACTAGAGTTGTGAAGAGTCAAATAAGAATACTAACGAAGTTAGATTTTGGGGCAAGGTCAAGATTCCTCTTTGACTTAGATTAGCAATAGGAGGTGTCAAAAATTCTAGACATACAATAATGTGTCATTACAAAATAACTACTTGGAGAAGTCTGGAATTTAACTTATTTGCTCAGACACATCATTAGTTCTCATACAGTTTAGTTACCATTTATGTATAAGGAATATTTTGGGCTTTTGAGTCAACGTGCATCTTGAAACATGAATTATTTGGTTAATGTCTGACAGTATACCCCAAAGTAAAATATTTAACAAACACAGGAGAGAACATGCATTACTCATCTGAGTTAATCCAGTAAGACTAAATAATGTAAATGAAGTGTGCAATACATTATAATTTTCAACACATTAATTTGGGATAATCATGGTAATTACATAACCAGCTATCTGATCAAGACACACATGAACAGATCTGTAATAATACCTCAGATACATCAAATACATTGACAGATATCTCAGTACCTTTGTAAACCTCCGATATCTACTAAGGAAAGCATCTCCACATGAAATACCATTAGTATTCATATATTGTTCTTATCAAAATGTTACTTATATAAAAAGCTCAAAATAATAGACCACTTGGCAAAAGTATACTGATTTTACACAAGATAACTTTGTGCATTGCTTCATCTTCTGGGTACTTCAAAAGGGCAATCTCTGCCATTTAGTTCATAACAAACATAACGTATACTAACAAAAAGGCTAAAATTAGCACTAATACTCACAAATCAATCTGAATGAAATTATAGGTTGTATGTAGGCAGATGATACCTCATTTTTATATTTATGCATATTCAAAACTTAATAAGAGCTATGTGCTCTGCATGTCCCATTTACATCTCTAAAGGTTCAACAGTAGGGTATTCAGGAATTCCAGGGTCTCCATGGCAATGATGTGGGTTGAGTATCTGTTCCCTCTGAATAAAAAGTAATGACCATATTTTTATTCTACTTGACATTGGTTATCTTTGAGTATAGTCACAGCTCAGCTCTTTATGAGATCTTCACATTCCATAATATTTTTCCTTATTCTTAGAGGAGAGGTTGAAAGGTCATATTAAGTGATAGGAACAAAAAACAAAGGTTGCTTGCTGGACAGAAGAAAGAGTGAGGATTACAACAGTTTTCAGAAAAGATCTGGTTATACCCTTCAGTTTCTAATTAAAAAATAATGAAATATTCAAATATTTTAAAGTTTCTTTTTACTTTGGAATCCTGCACTGACAGACAAGCAGTATCAGCAAGAATGAGTCATCATTTGCTTAATGTCCCATTTTTAAGCCGTTTTATCTCCTTTTTTTTTTTTTAAATAAAAGCCAGTTATGCTACTCTGCAGACATCAACCCAATATTCAAGAATTTAATTTTCAGTGTATATTAGGGCATTTACTATGACATCACCTGGTTGTACTCCTCCACAAGATCCATGTTCTTTTCAGTCTACAGCACAGACTTGTACCATCTTCATTAATACAGATTCAAACAACACAATTTTCTAGTGTAAAGAAGCTGTCAGGGAATCATGAGGTAAATGTTTATCCTCTATAGGCCCTCCTATTTGTCAGTTTAATGAAATGGGGACTTTTTCAAAGAAATAAAAGAAAAGGTAAGTTTTGTGATTTTAAAAACAATCCCAAAAGAAGGTGTTAAATGTTAAGCAACAAACACCCTGCCCCACAAAAAGTGATAAAGCATCGCAATGGTAATTCCAATTACAGATGCTTCAGGATTTGCCAGATTCCTGTATACAAATATTGTGTTTAGAGATTACCCATATAGAATCACTCCATTTTTTTTTCTATTGACCAGCAGCAGGGCTTCTGATTTCCACTGGTATGTTCTCCACATTGGCATTTTGTTTAGAAAGTGTGGTGGTGCATTTCCCCCTCCTCCTGGCCTGATCTACGAACTTGGGAAGTCTCACTAGGCCTTACCATAAGTGTAATGAGTTGGGTGGTTGAGTGTCCCTTGACCATGCCAGGAACTCTTGCATGGCTAAGACAGGGAGCTGCACTGACTGTACCAAGGACTCCTGTTGCCTGGCGGAGGCTGGGGTTGGGAGTAGGGATAATTAGTAATTTCCTGACAACCTTGAGACATATCTCAGTCTTCTCCTGACAGCCTTGGAGCATCCCATATCTGAATCTTAAGTCATTCTCTGACAGCCCTGGAGCCTTCCTTATCTGAGTCATAACTCATGCACCAGCACAACTGGAATCCCAGTAATTTGCTGATGACTGAAGGCAATCATCTCCTGAACCTATGAACACTGATATTAAGTGAGATGCTTTGAGCTCTCCTGGACCGCAGCAGGCTGCGACCAGCATCTCCCTCTGAGTGGG
>JAVJGG010000088.1:34959788-35010961 GCA_035590195.1 Aviceda cuculoides | reverse complement strand
TGACCCGCCGCCAACTGGATTTCACCCCATTCACCACAACCCTCTGGGCTCGTCCATCCAGCCAGTTTTTCACCCAATGAAGAGTACACTTGTCTACATGGTAGAGAATCTTCCAGGGCTGACCTGCCTTGCCTATCACTAGAGATGTCTTCCCTTTCCTAGTAATAACATGCATAACAAAGGTGTTTCATATAACAAAATTGGTCAATACTATTAATAAAGAAGACAAGAACTGATTTTTTTCACTATGTATCCATAAGCACAACAGCGAAATTTAATAACCCTTTGGCTGTTCAATCTTGAAATTTCTGAAATTCTGCCATGTAAAATTCCAACTTTCTTATATTAAAAATTCAGGCATATATTTGATTCTGTACATACACTTAGTAGAAACATAGCAAATCAGCATATTTTGCTTAACAGGCAGCTCTGGATTGAAATTAATAGTTAAAGGATCCTCTAGGACAATTTAGCATTATAATCTGCAGGTTTGTATTGCATTTCTACAAAGCCACATATGCCTAAAATAATATTTATAAAAGACTACCAGTATAATCATAATGAATTATGTAGAATGTTAAATAGCAAAACAAAGTTCTTATCAATGTATCATAACTATCTATGTGTGCTTTTAATATACGATACTGTTTAAAAGTCTTACCCTGCAATGCAACTTGCTAACCTTAGAATGGTTCCTTGTCATTAGTGAACGGTTCCCTACTTTTATTAAAACTCTTCTTCCAACTCTGAAAAAACCTTTGCAGTTACATCAGTGTTCATGGTTATTTTTGAATTACTTTGCAGACTCATAATACCATAAGCAGTAGACTCATCACAGTACAATTTTAACTTTGCCTTTTCAGCTAGAGCCAGCCCTTTACTGCTAGAACCTGCATTTTGCCATTTGAATGAGCTTTGACTCTTCAGAGAGACAAAGATCTATCTGAAGATTTCTTCCATTAGAAAAAGCCAATTCTATTAGGAGAAGTGAATAAAATAGAGACAAATTGCAAGAGACTGAAGGAATATTGTATTCAGATTTATATTGCTCTAGTTTGAACACTGGCTTGGGCACTGATGTATCATTGTCTGCACTACTGAAGTGTTAAAAATTTTGTAGCTTTGTTTTGAGCAAACAGCACTTCACTGGAAAAGTCTGGGTATGGACTGGGGAACAGTGAGTGAGGCACTTTTCTTATGCAAAAATACAGATGTTCTGATCTAGGAGTATATGAAAATAATTTGGCTGTGCTGGAGAACAATCGACTGTACAGCTATAGCCAGCAAACCCATGAATGTTCTGGCTTTAGCAAGTGGAATTATGCAAAAAAAGGAATAATAGGGAAAGGCATGAGCTGGTTTATGGTTAGCTAAGAGGTAGTGTAACAGTACATTCCAATATTTTTTTTTCCCCTCAAACTGACAAAAAACATTTCTGGGAACTTTATGTTGTCTGTAAGAATGTGCAAGGAGCACATAAATATGTGCATGGACAAATATACTTCCTCCTCCTCTCTCTTTCCTCTCCTACTAGCTGTAGTACCTCTACTGTTAGACATAGGTTACAGCAAAGAAAATGCATCTGGCAACATTACACATCAACAGTTTTTAATACATTTTGTCACATCACCAGCAGCTGCACTTGCCACTTGCAATTATATCAGAACCCAAAATAGAACACTTAGAAAGTGAACTGGAATAGACGGTTCAATATATTTAAGGGCTGCAAATAAGGTTTCATAAAAGGTTCAAATGTAATCTCCCTTATGGTAATTCAAATTTGATTTAAACTTAGATTTAAGTTGAACTGCAAATGTAAATAGACTGGAATACCATAACACAATTGTGCCTTTCCTACAAATGTAACATTCAAGCTTAAACTTTGGACAACTATCCAAATTAGGCTTTTGCTACAATGTTAAAGAGTAGTGTCTTTCTCATATTAGCTATTTCATAGATAAGACATATTTATTTATTTGAATTCTACATCTTGCCTGATTAATATGATTTCTTCCAAATTTTGTATATAGAATAGTAAGCATAAGAAAAATCAATCAGGTACTGTAGATACTAAAATCTTTACAGGAGCAGATAATTTTTGAATGATGACTTAAATTTAGAACCTGAGCTGGGTGACTGTTCTGGACTGGTTACTGTTCCAATAATGTTATTTGTCTAAAACACAGAATAAATTGCAGGATCAGTGCCACCTCATCCATGCAGGCAGCCAAATATTTAATAACCATCTGTAAAGTTCATAGAAGGATTCATGCTCAAGAGTGACACCTGCCATCAGATCAAGAGTGTAAGAGGTGATGGTAAAGATGAAGAACATCATGGTTTAATGAAAGCTTTCCATAAGTGCTTAAACAAAAGCCTCTTTTACTAGCTCACTCTTAATAATCTCATTTATTGTTTTATTCCAAAATGAAATGCAAACATTTTTCACCATCTCTTAAAACACCTGAAATTTGATAGCAATACCTACATAAATGTATTCAGAAAACACTGCAACACAGCTTTCTGATTTCAGGGAAGCTTACTGAGCTCTGGATAAAGGTGTACTCATTAGAATTAAATATATCCTAGAAAACGCAACTACTCAGCATCTGAAATCCACCCTGAGCTAAACAGAAATCCACTCTGAGCTAGAAGAACTTAAATACCAACAGTAACATAACTGTCTGCCCATAAGGGCACATTTCAATAATCTGCTTTTCAGGGGATAGTGAGAATTCCTATTTCTTAAATGACACATTTTTCACACCTTTTTAATAAACAAAAAGGGGTGCTAGAAGTCAAATCATCTTCTGTAACAATCCAGTCTTGGCAGAGGTAGGTTGTCATACACTACTCTATGGGTTGTCATTTAACACTACTAAAGGAAAAATTGCTAACTCTATTGTCAGGTAACCTTCTTTGGAGAATAGTGAATTTAATGCCTAACACCCACATGAGACACAGGAATAGCTGGATTAACAAGACTAGTGTCATGCTGTCAGCTGCTGTTTATTTAAATAAAATGTCACAATCTAGAAATAAATTAGAAAGTTTAAAAACAGTGAATTGTTGAAACATACAGTGTTTCTCAAGCTGGACAAAAGTTAAATCTCATTTACACTGCATTACTTTATAAAAGTCTGTACATTTTCTTGAATCTTTATCCTGTTATTTATGTGGCATATGAGATATTCTTCCTTATTTCTGTATTTTTGTCCTTCAAAATGTATGCCTTTTAGGAAATCTGTTTCATTTTCTTTGAAAAAGGCTACACAGGTTAAATCTTACTTCTGATATCTTGCTGTGTTTACTTCACCTTGTAGAGTGTTCTGTAAATTCCTTTGCCAACCCTTTTATTTCATTAAATCAAGAAGTAAATAACCTGTTAAGTCTTTTTTTTTTTGTGAAATATAATGAAAACTTGAACTCCATTTCTCCAACACGCCATCCCTCTTTAGATATTTTAAATACAGTTACAATTTACTTGACTTTCCATCAAGTTCTGGTTTGCTTTCTTGTTTTTTTCCCAATTATCATAGCAAACTGAGTAAGAACTAAATAGAGTTTATAACTGAGATATGGGTAAGGGAAAATGGTTGTATTGTTTCAAGTGTTTCTTCTAAATTATACCTGGGCCCAGCTGTAACATAGTTCAATAATTGAACTGGAATTAAGGTTGGATTATACTTTTACCTATTAACACACACGAGCCTATGACATGATGAACTCCACCAGAGTGGAAACAGTGGCAGCTTAAAGACACTCAGCATTTTTTCTGGATATTGTCCCAAGACTCTTACCTTTAATTTAAAACCTATACTTTAAAAAAAATGTACGTCCATATAGAGAGAGATGTACCACAGAATACAATCATAGGTTTACCTTAAATGAATGAGTTGTTAGCATGAACACATAGGCACATATTTTGGGAATAAAGATAAGACGACAGACTGCACCCCATTCTCACACACCAAAGTACACAACATAAAAACATGGAGATACTTACTTGTCCGGGCTTGCCATTCTCACATAAAAAGGCTTCATGCTCTGATGCAAACTCAGGAGCATTGTCATTTACATCAAGAACTTTGATAGCAACAGGCACCCGGGACACTTGACTGTGGTTCCCTAAGAAAAGAAATTCAAAGCATTAAGAGGTAGGCATATTTAATTTGGGACTGATGCATAAATGCTTACACAGTAACCATACTGTTTCCTGTCTTCTGTCCTTGCTTAATTAGGTTGTCTTATCTGTAATGGATCATAGAGTTGGAGCATGAGATAAAGAAGGATGGCCAGTATTTTATGGTTGAAAAGAATAAATAGACCCCTATTGCAAACAGCATTTGTTGGAGATTAGCTCAATGAAGACCTTTCTTGGACTAAATTGCTAAGATTTTTCTTTGATGAAGTTTGTATTGTTTTATTGATAAAGTCCATTACACATGGAAAAGGGAAGGCTGTAAACAACATAGATTTATTTCTTTGTTTATCTTTGGCAGAACACAGAGCGTTTTACTCTACTAGTTGTTCTGACTGCACATCTATTATTTCTTCATTACAAATACAATTAATGTGGAGACCCACATTGTGAGAAAGATAGATGGCAGATAGACATAGGCGAAACTAGATAGTCCTCTGGACTATTAAAGCACTTTGATTCATCTGCCACTGACCAAAAATATGACCTGGGAAATTCTTTCTGCACTGAAATAAAGCCTCATTATTTACAATATAGAGATATTTTGCATAAAAGTGTTTATCACTCTAAAGAGTAGAATAACGTTGTTAAGCTGTAAGGAAAGAAAAGCTAAACCAACAGTTTGCATTCTACTTTGAATACATTTCACAGTCAGTTTCTAGTGTCTTTCCTTCAGTTCAGTAGAGCTAATTTATTTTAAGAGACTATTTATAAACATTTTAGATTATTTTTCCCCAAAGAGCAAAAACATGAATTCAGTTTAAACTGAGGTGACCAGCTGATCTGAAGAGTTTAAAAAACCTGTTCTATAGCACATGCATACCTCTACAAGCAAATTAATACTAGTTTCAAAATCCATCTCTTTAGTGAGTATTATTTTATGACCATAGTATTTTATCTTGTTTATATCATCAACAATTTGAAGAAATGCACACTGTGTGAACTACACTCTGGGTCCGACTTGTAACTGAACTACATGCTTTTGCCTAAATTATTACTGCAGGCAAGAAAGCTGCTACCATAAGTCTGGGTATCAACTTACTCACAGTTGTTGTGACAGCTTAGCAGCTGTCCAAAGCTGGCATCAGTCCACGTGGGTTCTGTTCTCTGGCAATACAGAACTGGCTTAGGGGAAGGTGGGACAGAAGTTCATAACAAATGTCTATAAAGTAGAATTACAGCAGGCTCCACCAGTGGGCAGGGAGCAACTGGTGGCAGCCCTACAAGTGGTAGAGATAATTAAAGGAAGAATCACTATATACACTGTATTTTTTGTGGTTTCCATCAAAGTTAATTGTGTTGTGGCCTAATCAAACCCCACTTCTTGTATCCTTTTTTTTTTCCTTGTATGATAAAGACAACCATAATTTTTGAAGCTGCACCTAGAAATCTAAATGTGTAAATTTCCATTGCTCTACTAACATTACTTTGAAATAGCATAAAAATAACTATTTCAAAAGACACAAAACCAGGCTATCACCAAATGTACCAGTGCTGAAAACAAAGGCTTTATGTTTGCTGGATAGCCTGAAATACTTCCCACCTGAAGGAGTCAAAAGTTTTAGTTTGGAAAGAAACATGTTACAGAAAAAAAAGAAATCCCCACCAAAATATTGTAAGAGTAATATTTACGTAAATTTTGCATCATATTATCTTACTTATATAACAGGTGAAGTGAACACTTATGCCATGAAATAATAATGTGTTAGAAATCAAATAAAAGTTAATATGCAAATCATTTATCCCAAACATTTTAAACACATTTTTTATCTCAACTTGATAGAAATACAGACAATGAATCTTGAGCTTATCAGAATTCTCAGCACTAGTGTCATATTTAAACACTAAAGATTTACTTTTATCTAAATTAATGAAATGATGGCAGTTCAAATTTTAAAGACATTACAGAGAAATGTAATTAATTAGATAAGCTTCTAAAGAAATTATTCATGTCCCTTGTGACTGCCCCCAAAATGTTTGTCTTTCATCAGAAATACAAACATTAAATTTAAAGATATTATAATTAGAAACTTGATGAGAATTAATTTAAAAAATTAATTTACTAAACACAAGAGAGACCCAACTCGTTTGGAAATCTCCAAACAAGGGGATATCCACCGCCTGTCAGGGTTCTTGTGACTATGGTGGAATTTATTGTTGAGAAAGAGAGGGAGAGAGACGGAGAGGGAATTTTATCTACTGCTTCTACTGCCCACCACACTGAATACATTGCATTATTTTGTCTTTGCAAACTTTCAGTGAAATTTCACTTTGTGCTAAGTGTTTTCCCTGTAAATATAAATCACCCTAAGCATACCTATTCAAACAAATTAATGAATTCTCATTAAGCAAATCCAGATTTCACTCATGGATGAAACACTGTTAAGATAAAAGAGCTTCATCTGCCCATTTTCATACTTTCAATGTCTGCAAACTTCTCAGTGGTAAAACATACTCAGAGGACGTCCCTCTCAAGTTTAAATCCATCTCTGTTAGGAATGCCCAATATCCTTGAATTAAAAGTAGAAAGTGATTGAAGTGGTTCCACTCCGACCCACAGAGTACCCAAACTGTTATGTTTACATGGGCAACTGTCCTCCACACAGTTGGCCTTCATACTGATTGGTATTCAATGCTCAGAACTTTTCTCATTCGTATGAATGGAGAGTCAGTTCTTTCTAAACTAGTGACAAAACTGAGTTTTAATTACTGGGGGTGGGGGTTGGGTTGTTTTTTTTTTTTTCCCCCCAATGAATCACCCAGTCAATAAAATTAAGGGAGACTGAGTCTTCTTGCTTCTACCAGGTAGATAGTAAGACAGATTGCTTAAGTTCCAATCAATTATTCTATGCAAAATCATAAAAGAGCGTAAACTTAGAGACACTCTCTCTAAGGAACTAACTGCATTTGTAAAAGCTTCATCACCTGTATTTATTGAGACGTACAGTTTAAAAAGACCTACCTTGAATCTTGCAATACAAGTATATCATTAGGACTGTCATTTGAGAGGCAATGGCTTGGTTTGAAAATTTAGCACACTGAGGTGCAAGATTAAAAAATATTGAGAAAATTTCCACTAGTCTAGTTTACCAAAACTCTTTTCAGATTAAGGCTGCACAGAAGGACTTAGTTTTTAATTTCAAATACATTCAGCTGGTCATCTGTGGACACCACTGCTACAGCACAGCATGTAGCTATAAGAAACACATATGCAAATTGTGTACATAATTTTCTAGAAGTACAGCTCTTTTACGCCTCTGCTGAAGTCTCGATTACAGCCCACAGTTCTAAGATCCAGCAGCCTGCTGTAGATGAGCACAGCGCACACACAAAGGAACATCTAGACAGGTATAAGGAAAGGATGACTCTATAAAAATAACTAGTGGAACTTACTAGTGATAAATTTCCAAAAATAATGGAAAGTCCAGATGAGTTTAGAAATGCATATTGAAAGGTTTACAAGAATTATAAGGACCTAAAAAGCTCTTCCGCTTTTCTCCCCAGTTCTCAAGATTCTATTGGAACATTAAATGCTTGAAACATGCACCTTGCTGGTACTCATCTTTGAGTAACATGCCCACTGAAACTTACTCAAGATTAAAAAAGGCTGCAGAGTTTGATGCAGAAATGAAGAGGTAGATAAGATAATCAAAGTCAAATTTCAAAACTCCCATTATCAAGACATTTAGCGTCTCCAAACCTGAACTTCTGGAGGCTACAGACCAATGCTAGTTCTTATTGTGATCAACACATTTCTTCCTTCCTGGAAAAACCCTACATATACAAGACGTGTGTGTATCATTGGAATAGATTGTCATGCAAAGCACTAAGCACTGTTAACATTGTTACTGCATGCAGCGAGTAATACCTGGAGTAACTAGAGCTTATAAATCAAATTTTTGGTCTTGTGCCATAACTAACAGAACATAATGCAGCTATTCAACACCTATAAACACTGTCTTTCCTTGACAGATACACATACAAGTGATCTTAAAGTGCAGTGGTCTTTAAAAAAGAGAATTATTGGCTGCACAAAATGAAGTTCATCAGTTGTTTAACCCAAAGAAATCCAGTTTAATCCAGTTTTCCTTTATTTAATTAAATTATCCAAAATCACTTCAAGATTCTCTTTAAAAAGTCATAAGCTGCCTTGCATTTTAACTAAAATTAAGTACCTGAATAGAAAGTAGACTCCTAGAAAATAACACATCTTTTATTACTTTTATAATCACCACATGGCTTGGAAATGGCTATTTCATGCTTCTCTGATTCAGTGAAATTTCTACTGTAATAATATTTTAAAATTAGAAGTAGAGGAAAACCTAGTTCTAACAGAGAAATATAAAAAAACCCCTGAATCACTGACTTAATAAAAACAAGAGCACTTGTTTTACATCCCTTATATTTCAAACTTATTAAGTTGTATTTTAACAGAACCATGCCCCATGACTCTATCAAGGTTTTATCTGATGACTTGACTAAGATAATCTACATGCAGGTCAAGTGTATTTCTCCTGTTAGGGTTTATGTTGTTTTCTTTGTGCAATCGTTTACCACAGCTTATAACAATTTTTGCCATATAAAACTGACAAATCTAACTTCAAGAATCCTGAGAAACAGAGATGCTACTGTGAAACTGAAATTTTATTTATGTTGAAGTTTAACTACAGAAATCTACTAGTGCAAATACTGTGTTCAGTTGTCTGAAGTGTTGTGTAATGATCTGATTCATGACAGACTGATTGCCTGAAATTGTCAGGAAAAGACATCAGTAATTGGCAATGTTTCTGTTAAAAATAACAGAACATAAGATATTTCTGAATTAGGATAAAATTCAAGCAACCAAACAGGATTGGTCATCATGAAGATTTAGTTCCCCACTGAAATTCTTATATTTTAAAGGATGAGAAAATACTAAGAGTTGCGGTATATCTGTAAAATAATAGAAGCATATCAGTACATAGCAGAAATGCTTCTGTACAAGTTGCTAAAACAAGAAACAAACACTGCTTCAAAATTAATGTTCCATTTATATTTATTTCAGCACACTGGAACATATTAGAGGAGTACAGATTGTGGCGAGTCTCTGCATGTACATGTGTGTGGGAGGGAGGCAGAAAGAAAAAGATGTGAAACATATTTCTCTGGTTTGTTCCTTAAGTCATTCTTTGGGAGAAAAATAATAATGGAGTTGAAAAGTTTTGTCTCCTTTCAGTAGATCGCTCTGTTTATTTTATTATGGTCTCCAGAAGAAAGATGAGCAAGTCAAGAGCAAAGCTATGTTATGTTCTATTTTTATTTCCTCACTGATAGACTGTCACAAGTTTAACCAAGGACTTGCTCAACATCTTCCACCTCCTTCATTTTTGTCCACTTTTCTACCTCTCATTGCCATGAAACAGATGTCGGACTCCTGCAAAATGCATGCTTCCACAGGCATGGACCAATGCAGAAGAACCATACATACCCACGGAGTGCGAGGAGTGTATTTTGACTGTGTATCCTGGAAAGGAGGACAAGGAGGAGGGGAAACTGAGGACAGACTACATTTTCAAGTCCTTGACTTCAAAGCTGAATTTGTAGTTAAGAGGTTTCCGATGTTCAGCAACTCCGTCTGTAAAGAGGTGACTAAGATAGGCCACACACCTAGCTTTAATCAATATATGGGATGAAAGGACAGATTATACTTTCAGGTTGCTGATCATACCAAAAGAAAAAAGAAAGTAAAATTTCTGTGACAGACACACAAGCCATGCCAGAAATTGTTAATTAAATAAAACCATATTCTTCAGGCCCTGTTCAGACAAAGTTTTCACTCACTTTCATTTTCTTTGGGGTTTTCTTTTTCTTTCATTAGTGCATATAAGACATAAAAGTTGTTTAATATAGCCCAGAACTGATATGAATTTTGAATCAATTACCTAAAATTTGCAGAAAAATGAAACATGCCTGCAAAAAGAGCAAATGGACCTTTTTTTTAAAAAACAGAGTCATTTAGGTTGGAAAAGGTCCTTAAGATCATTAAGTCCAACCAAATCAGTGACCATCAGTGACACTCCACCTAACCCTGCACTGAGTTCTTTGCTTACCATTGTAGTAGCAAAGTAATGTAAACAAGACCATGTTGGTATGTACTTTTCCCTTTCACTTCAGTGCCTGATTTTCAGCTTCTGCTGAAGTTAGTCAGATCTCTTCTATTCTAGAAATTTAGTCTAGTCCTTGTCCTTGATACTACATTATCTATTTCCTACCTTTAAATTAATTTAAAATTTAAAATGTAAATTCAATTTAAATTAAAACAGGGACTTAAACTGGATACTTTGTTAACTTCAAAGTATCAACACTGATTTATAAAACTTGATAATCAAACTATATTTTTTAAAAGTTACTATCTTCTTTTCATACGGCTACTATACATATTGATGGAATCAGCCCTCATTTTGCTTATCTGAGGGCAGGCTAGAATTTGACATTCAAATGCAACCTCTTTGTTATTTTTCATACCATTAAGCTGTACAGTTATTCAGCAGCCTAACAAATAGTTACTGTGTAATCACCTCTGATCCTCTGTGAATTGAAAGATCCATTTGCAAAACTGGGAAATGCTTGCAATTTTTTGCAGAAGTATCATATTTTATTTGGTGTATATGCATGATATCATCTTGTCTGAATGCACAGATAGATCAAAAGGGCTTGGAAAGGCAAAACTAGACTGGAAAAGCAAAACAACTGCTCGAATGTAGTTTAAAGCTGTGAAGAGGGTCTCTTCTGCCATAACCCTGGTTATAAGGAAAAATCAAAAGCCACTGTTCTGTTTAAATTTAGCCATGCACAATAAGAGAGGAAAAGTTATCCGCCACTGCAGTGTGATTGAGAACCAGGAGCCACGGTGAGTGAGCTGTAATTTTGTCCTTGAGGGAGCAGAGGATGCTGAAACTCATTCATATCCACCTTAGAGCTGGAGGGGAATGGGAAGCACAGGCAGCCCCCAGCCCTTGTGCCACCCTTCCAAAACCAAACAACCCAGAAACTCAAGGGTTTCTAGCTATTATGAATCACTTTGAATGGTGTTCTCCCTTTAATCACAATGTTTGTGTTTTGAAAAATCTCTCTTAGTGTCACCGCTTCCTATTCATTTTCGTGGATGCCAAAAAGAAAATGCTAGAAGCTACAGTAGATAGGAGATGTACTAGGCAACACACGAGTGCTCATTACACGTAACCTACATACTGCAGCAGAGAGTGATCAGACTGCATGAGATATGCACTGGGAGAGAGAAGGGGGGATATTAAAGTAGGGGGAACAAAGGGTTGGGATGAGGCTTGAAAAGAGTTAGAAGGGGCATCCTAATCAGAAACTGCAGCATCTTTTCAATATTTGAGTAGCAATTACGGGTACTTGTCTCTTGTCAGAAGCTCTGGATGCAAACAGCATGTCCTTAGAGACTGTTCTCCTGCATATCTAATTTTGACCACAGTGATGCTTTGTATTCATTGTGACACATAATCAAGATATATGTGACACATCAATATGAGTAAACAAATACATAATTCAAAATAAATTATTAGTATAGCTGCTTGAGCGGGTTGTATTGGAAGCTGCTATAGTCATGTCAGGTTTATGACAATGAAAACAATTCTGTTTTATTCACAGATCCTAAGTAAATCCTTAAGGGGGGGCGGGGGGGGGGGCAGAGAAAAACATACACTGCCAACATCCTTCCACCCACACATCTATCCAGAGACCAAACTGAAACAAATGCTGGCAGAAAACAACCTGTATTTCTGATACAGTACTGTGTTATTGAGCCTTACTGTCTCTAACTAGGATGGAAGTCAGGCTGTAATTTGCAGTTACGTCACTTTCAGTAAATGAACTGTGTTATGTATTCCAGTGGTGAATTGTTATGAGTGCAAAAATTAAAAGTATGGTTTAAGTTTTAGCAACTATTAGTAGTAGACTTATAAACTATAAAGAAATGTCTGAAGTTATACAGTTACATTTTTTCAAAAATCAATGCAAATTAAAAAAAAAAAAATATCCCTAACTTCAAGAACAAGAAATAGCAACACAGCATTTGTAATCTCTGGAAGCATCTGCAACTAGAAAGCACTATTCTACAGACCCATCAATTTAGCAAAAGTCAGAGTCTACCAGAAGCTTTTGAAAGACGTTTTTTCCTCTTCCTTGTAGCAACTACCAATAAGGAAAAAAAAGTTAGGAAAACAAGGAGCCACAGAAAGCCATAGGGAACCACATCTTTCTGTTACCTTTATTATACACACTAGCAATAATAAAAGCGTGATGAAATGCTACTAGATCTTTACTTGTGGGTCACAGCTCCACAAACCTAATCAGGATTCCAGATTCTCTGAGCCAGTGTAATGCCTTAACCGTTGTGAGGAAGTAATAGGTTTTCATTTCTAAATATAACAGTGAGAAAAAATTTCCTGAAAATAATACAGTGCCATTAAGTGACAGAAAAGGATTTGCCTTAAAAATTAAACCAGTGAAAAGGCAGGAAAAAAATTGATTGAAAAAAAGTTTTAAGACACAACAAATGTACCAAGGCATGATTTGCTGCTGTGTTGCTCAATTCCAGCTTAATCAAGGGAGTTGCGCTAGCATAAAACAGTCAGGAATCTGGCCCACTCTTTAGAGCAATATAGTGTTAATATGCTAATACAGCATGCATATTAAAATGTTATAAAATATTGACTTAGATACGCAAGGTCTTATTGTCAATTATAATTAGCTATGAAATTTTACAATGACTAGGAGCAATAATAATAACAATAAGCAGACTGATTGAGGACAACATGTCTGGAATATTTTGATTTTTTTAATTCCAAATTATTTCATGATTGAAGTCAAAAAACAGCTCAGATGAAATCTCTCCCTTACTGATAGACAAAACATCAAAATGCTTTAATAATTTTTTTTCTTAAACAAGGATTTATTATACTAGTATTTAAGTGGCATTATTTTTAGAGCTTATATTCCTTTCTGGGACTGATTTTCTTAACAGTGCAATTTTATTACTCTTATGTTTCCTTCACAGATAAAATATTGCTGGATATGCTGAATTTAAATCAGGTTCTAGGAGTTTAGCATCAAACCATTCTTACTTGCATACCTTCAGCAATAAGCAAAAAGATCTCCCTAGCATATCAGTATGTACTCTTAAAAAATCCTCTCTGTTTTTCAGCCAGAAAATACTCTCATTCTTTGCTATCCAGCAACTTTACTAGAAGCTCAAAGCGTGCTGCTCTGAGTCTTTATTCTAGAAAGAAATGTGCTTAAAGAAGACTAAACCAATACTCAGCTACAAAACTCTACTCTGACCTACTGTCATGCTTCAGCCTTACAGAAAAAACAGTGGAGATTTTAAATAGTCACATGCTGCTCAGAAGTAGATCAGTTCTGTTTAGCAAACTAGATGAATACTACACAGTAGGTTTAAGATTAATCATATTTTCTTCAGAAATTCTAATTCAAATGTTCAAAGTGCAGATGGCCAATTGTTAGTTGTTCAGTTTAACAATGCACTCTTTTTGCTAATATAATATGTATATTGTCGGTTTAACCATGCCTCCAGTTTTCTCAAAGTAATTAACAAACATACTTCACATGAATTAGTCAAGCATGTTTTCACTAATGACCCTTGTATTCCTTTCTTGAATCCTTATCTGTTTGGTGCCCCAGAAAGCCTTATTCCCTTCTAAAACACCACCTAGTATCCTAACCTTTTCTGCTTTAAGCTTTGAACAGTGTTTTCAATTCTAGTATGTCTGTGAAATCAGCATTTGCAAATCTAAAACTAAGATGTCTATCCTGGCTTTATATTGCCCTGAAACCAGAAATAAAAGAAGTTAGACTGTTCATGCAAATCTCTGTCCTTTTCCTTGCCATAATTATGTTTACTACATCCTCTGACTTTTTTTGCACTGAATTACTTGATGCTTTATTCACAGCTGCCTTACGTGCTTTCCTCTGAAATCAGAGGCTGCTAACTTCTATTCAGCATCCTACACCTGAATTTTAATGCTTGCTCCTCAACTAAAGACCATTTTATAGAGGCATTGTTTCATAAGTACACTCCATTCCCATTCGTATTTCATCATAATATGGCCACTCCCATGTTGTTATCCATGTGGATCACCTCTCCTGCTATTCTTGAGCTGTGAAAAACACTAATGGGAAAGCTTGTGATATGCCTGAATGCACTTGCATAGCTGAGAACTGCAAACTAGCTTTATGTGATATACCAGCCCTGCACTGACCAATGGCAAATGCTCTGTGACCCATTAGAATCTATGGAGTTCCCTGTAACCCTGTATTTACAAGCAAATGAATAAAAACTACCTTACCAAATTCTGTGTTTCTGTGCAAAAATGATGGATTATCTAGTTTGAGTTCCACTAAGCTAGAGAAAAAAGGGTCAAGCAAAAAAGGTTAATATTCCTGAGCTTCTCCTGTTTAAACCTTCATAAAGGCTTATTTCCTTCTCTTTCTAAAATTTACTGAAATATACTCAGCCCTAAATTAGAGGTAATTATATGATGCACCAAAGTAACTTCCTAAAATGTTAGAATTATTGCTAATAATGCCTATAGTCATTTTTACAATAAAAGGCTAAATAGAATTAAATAAATGAAAGCAGGAGCAAAGGTATTCATGGCATTAAAAAGCACATTGTAGCTGAAGGCTTATTCTGAAGAGTAATTATGTCTCTCTTCCTTTTTAATTAGTGTCCTTGTATTTTTTAAAGGAATATACAATATAGATAACTTCAGTAGAACATGTGCCGGGTGATGATTCAATTACTGTATTTATATTCTTGGTAAACCATAAAGAGTCTTTCTGGCTTTATGCCCTTTCCCATTAGGTGATAAAATTGCCTCATACTTCTTCATTTCTAAAGAATGCAGTTGGTATGGGTAATTACCTTTATCAGACAGAGCCCACAGTTTTGTCCTTGAGACTCCTATGCTCTATGCCTTGAAAATATTTATTATGGTCAAATCACCATTTACATTTCAAGACCTTGTCTATATTTTCATCTATTGCTCTGACTAATAATTCATGAGAATTTCTACTAGTTGTGGCAGTTCTGGTACTTTGCCAAGTATTTGGGCAGGGGGCTTCGCTAGCCACTGCTATGCTTACTGTTTGGCAAGTGAAGCTGAATACCAACAATAGTTTGATAAAGCAGTCAATCAAAATGAAAATAATAGCTCCATGACTGCAGTGCCTGGAGAATAAGGAAAACAGAAATTCCATTAAACCCCTTCATTCAGAGATTTAAAACTTGGCTGAAAGCATTGCTCTAGGCTAAGAGAAATATCCTCTCCCAGGCAGTCCTGCACTGGCTTTGGAATTCCCCAGCAGACGGATTTGTTGCGTATCTGTGCACGTGATGCACAGAGCGTGAGAAGAGGGAGAAGTTTTGGAAGAGCCGCCTTGTAACCTGACCGACAGAACAAACGGATGCACACTTCATCTCTCTATTTCCTGATGTGTCTGAACAGGCTTGAGTCTATACTAATTATAAAAGAACCCATCCATGCTCCAATATGCTCATGGTAGTACCTCACAAATGGTAACTGAGATTCGACCTCAATGCAAGCTGAGGAATCCAGTGCTGCACATGGTCATAAGAAGGCTAGGAAGAAAATACAAATCTCGAGTAGCCCACTCAATGTTATGTCAGGTGAAAGAAAGCTTGGGGACTTTCAAGGGATCATCATTTAGTTGTCTTTAAAGTTTATGAGCCACAGTTTCTGTTATTTGCTGGTGTGTTTTTCACAAATCTCAGAGGCTGACAACTGGAGTATGTTTAGAAGTTTTTTCTTGTTGAAGTCTATGGTACCATTCAATGAATTTCTACTATGTAATAGATATATTATTGAGAAAAGGATTACCTCACTTTTTAAAAAAAGAATTCCAGATAAGCATTGCTAATAGTGAATGCATTATAGTATACTTTCTGTTTTCAAAGAATTCACTAGAATCCTGTATCTCAAGCAGATCTTGGCTACAGTTTAGGAGGGATGAGTATGCAAATATGAGGATACCCATATTTAATTTGGAGGAATGCTGTGCTGTTAAATTATATTACTAATACACTTCTTTCTTGCCTAAGTTAAAACAGCTTCTCTGAGATAAGTCTTTGCTTTTGTTTCAAACTACATTAGTTCTCCATTTATTACTGCTTTTGTTATATCAATTAACCAGCAATGACTGAAGTGTAGGGCATTTCCTTAGTATTAATGAGACACGCAGTAAGGATGTTAGTGAAATATCTGCAATGTGGCTGTTACAGCCATTAGAAGATGGAAATGGAAATCCATAGAGCTGGAGGCAGAAAGAAGATAGAGTTTAATTATTATATGCCTTATACATGTATGACAATCTGACAACTTGAATGATCAGTGATTCCGAACTCCATTCAGAATCTGTGCAAACTGTAGCAAAAACGTTCTAATAAATAAATCATGGCTATTTGATTTTCTTTTAGTAGCTGAGTAGCATTGACAACATATAACTCGGTAAGTACTGCAAAACCTGTACAAGAAACTGAGAGAATACCGAGGAGGTTAGCCCAGCCTGAACTCTGCTCTGCTTCACTGCCCAGCAAAATTGCTAACCAGTTAATGCAAGCAATACAAGCATGCCAATGTGAACAGTGGTTATAGCTATAATTGCAACTTATACAAACTAAAAAATTTATTTGTGTGTTCAGATGAATGGCAGCACATATTACTATTAGGATCCTGACTTTACTAGATTTTACTGAATGGCAGAAAACTCCATTTCAAAAAAGTACCAAAGAACCAAAGACGTGATGAGCCTTTGTACATACAAAAAAGATGCACCAAAAGAAACGTCTTAAAGTTAATCATTCATTCTTACTGCACTGCATTTCAGGCTCTCAGAGAATACTTGCATACGCGCCCAGATTCCTTTCCTCTTCAGGGCATAGCTCTAGAGAGCCCAAACATAAGAGCAGCATAATCAGCCCCGACTTACAAAGCAAGGCTATATCCATCCCTGTTCTCTCAAGCACCTAACTAAAATAAACTTCCCAACCTTGGCATACAATTTTAAGATCACATAATTGTCAACTACACACCAAAACAACGAGAAATCTCATTAGTCCAGTATTTGAAGCCCAGAGCCAGTGACAGAAAACAAAGTTCACCTTTTACATCCATAGACCAAAAGGTACATTCTCAGTGAAAGGTCATTTTGCCAGGTAGCCTGCTTCCTCTAGCCTGTAATCATCTAGATGCTCCTGCTCCTGACTCATTCAGCAGAGTAAACTTGAGTGTATGGCAATGTAGAATAAAGAATCAATTCATAGGTGCAATAACTTTCAATATCCCTCTTGTCATGAGTGTTAATACATATACTTCTGCGAATCCTAAGCCTGTATTTCAGAGGGATCTTTCAAAGAGGTCAAAGTTCTTTGTAATATTCTCTTCTCTTAAAAATCCATGCAACAGAATTCATCAACATAGAGGACTACATGAGCAGAGAGGAAAAAAGCTGAACAACAAAAAAGCAAAAATTAATTTGACAATGTAAGAAAGAAGTATAAGTAATCCTACAAAAAGGAATGGAATATTTAAGAGTAGGCAGATCTAAGGGTAGTAGTTGAGAGGATCAAAGCTGCAGAAGGAATTTATCTACTGGTTTTTCACTAAATTCATAGAAAATGTATAACTGAATTTGAAATACTGAACCTGTCACCTAAATATCACCTGTACCACATTAATCACTTTCAGTCCAGTCTTTTTCACTGATCGCTCTTTGCATTGTTTCATCTTTAGTAACGAAAAAAAAAAGATTCAGACGGATGAGATATTTGAAGAATTATCTCTAGGGGGCATGCAACCAGTATGCAAGATAGTTACCGTGATTTAAACAGGAGGCATAAAACTGTATGCAACTTATCTACATGTTTTGAGAACCAAAACATAAAGAGCAAAAGTTTGGGCAACTGTCTGAGGGAAAGCCACTTGGCAACTTTTCCTCAGTCTGTCTGGCTAGTTTAATCACCTGTGAAGAAAGGCTGCAGACAACTAGAAACTCCTTCACAGAGGCTGGAAAGAGTCTGCTAGTGATGGGAAAGTGAAAGGAGGGAAATGCCACCCTCCAAAATGTCTCACTCTGCACAGGTCTCAGAATATGATGCTAATAGTATTTGTCAACAATAGCATGAATTTGTTCTGAATTAGAACTAGCCAGACACTTGCCTATGAATAGGACAAGAAAATGTCCTTCTAAAAATAAACTAAACACCACCCCAAACTGGTCTTTTGCCTGTTAAGTACTCACAGAAAAGAGTCACAGTCGCCACTGGCTCATACTTTTATGTTTCTACTCGTAGTTTTGCTGGACGTGAAAGGGTTAAGTTCATATTTTGGGGCACTCAGACTAAAAAGCAGCAGCATGTTTAAAATTGTCCACAAATATTCTAAATCTGATTGCTTTCAAAGAGATCAGCCCATCTGAATCTAAAAATCTTCATCCTCAAGCCAGGTGAAAATGCAGTAGTTACGCTCAATTCAGCCAGACCAACCTTGTCTTGGAAGATTCCCACCTGAGACAGTGGCTGAGGGATGATACAAAAGAATAACTTTGTCACGGTGACAGAAGAAAACTGCCAAAAATTACCTGTGCTTAAAGCACAAATTTAGCTGCAGGGAACTTACCAGCATGAAGTTCTGAAATAGTGATTTATGTTTTGGCAAAACTTGGTGTTTATCTGTGAAAGTGCTGATAAATCAGGGTATATTTAGGATCTACCATGCTGGAAATCAGGAAGAAAAAGCCAGTATCATGGCTTATGACTAGTAAGCAAGCGTAAGGGCAATGAAATGGTCTGATCATTGCCCCATGTGAATAGAAGTGGGCCTTGAACTGGACCTGGAAAGCAACTAGCCTAGGAAGAGAAAATTCTCCAGTATGAACGATGCTGACATATTTATTTTTATGGGAGAGATCAGCAGTCCATTAATATTACTGTCAGTGAAAGCATCATAATGACACACACTGCATTTTCATTTGCTGCTTGTGTCTGCCTCCAACAGATTTCTGTTATTTTATAACAGAGATTTTGCTTATCATTGTGTTGGAAAAAAAATCTAAAAATGCCCATTTTACCCTGCTTGACAGTTCTATGAACAAATTTAGTTTCTTAGTGAGGAGTTAAAAAATAATTTCTCTTAAATAAGCAAAGATAGTAGTCTATGAAATGAAGCTCTTGTTTTATGTAAATGTCAAATAATTGTAGTAGGAATGCAAAAATAAGCCATCAGCAGGAATGCAAATGCTTAGAACAAGATTGGCATTATTATTTTCATAGCCAGTCTGATAAGAGGCAATTTTACAATAGTGATAGATGCTGAGGCTCCCATGAAGTCTAATGACAAGGCTGATTTCTTACAAAATTCTTGAGTATATAATTATGTTTTAAAAATCTGAAGATGCAACAGGCAGACTTGATTCTGATGTGGCTTAGTAAAGTGCGCTTCTGCTAACTTTGCTCTGACACATATATAAGGGAGATCAAAAAATGAACTGGAGGAGTTTCTTGAAAAATTATTCTTTTTATTTAGTTCTTTTTTTGACTTTTTGGAGGAAACAAAATGTACAATTTCTTCATGTTACATCTTACTATTCCAATGTCTGAAAACTCCGGATCACAAACTAATAATTCTGCTTTCCATGCCGTTGGTAAATCTCATGTTCTGACATTCCTCATGTCTCGAGAAAATTAGTATGGAAGTTTTATATCTTTGTCCTTTAAAACATGAAAATTATTAACTGATTGGAGATTAACCTGGGCAAAATATGCCCTACAAAACCAGAGCTTACTTTCTTTCCTTATGTAGTTTGATGCCCTATCTCAGCTTGGCTTTCCTGCAAGCAGAAATTATTCTTGCTAATTTATCAAAGTAGCGTTTGCCTGCAAGATTTAACAGTAATTAACAGGACACTGTTGGCACTACTGGCAATGAAATACACAAATTATTGAGGTAGGTCATAAGAATACAGTTTACAGGGGTTGTAAGCTGAGAGCTTAGTTGATACTCCGACCTATCTTCCTCATTTACATACGCTATTTCAGTTACCTGTCAGAGATTCCTAACATGTTTGGTTTTGAAAACAAGTACCACAGAAAAATATTGGACAACAAAAATGGGCCAAATAAGCATATTTTATCCTCCCATTCATTATCTTCATAGCTGCAGTATTATGAAACCAAGAATTAAAAGTTCTGTATCATATCCTTTAAAAAAGATACTCTGGGGGAAAAGCAAGCATTAACATCACCCTGTTTTCTACATGCTAGAATTAGTAGCACTGATCATCAGGCTCTGAAAACAAATATTCTTACAACAATGTATCAAGTGTGTATGCACGTATGGGAATTACGCATATACATTGACTGCAGAATAAATATATAATATGTTAATATAATAATATAATATATTATATAATATATTAATATATATAATATATATCAGAAACATTTTCATAGTTTGTGTTTCAGTTAAGACAAAGACATGGGATGACAGACCTCTGTTCTGAATCTGTACTTTTGCTGCAATATGTTTGTCAAATGTGTAGTCTAAAATACAGTGTGAATATTAATAATAAATTATACTGTCACATGTTATTTTGTCAGCAGCACTTACAATTCCAAATTAATCAAGAATTCTTCTTGATTAAAATCTAGGACCCATATTCCCTGACAGGGTGACACTCCTGGCTCCCAATGACTTAAGTGTACAGATGAGTCACAATAGTTTTGTGGATCTGAACAATCCATGTTCGTGTCTACAGCTGTGTATGAGTAAATTTATTCACATGTATCAAATAGGACTACTTTCATGCAGTATTACCCATGTGCTCAATCATTTATGGTACCGAAACATGATATCACTCAGCATTCAGAAATTCTGGGTTGAGTCTACAATATACTTCTACAATAGTAAAACTTGATTTTTTCTGTCTTAATATAACTAACTAAATATAAGGCTTTAGTGTGGGGTTTTTTTAAACAGTTTTTAACATTTACCCTATATACCCTGTCCAAATGTACTCATGTATCTCTTCAAAATCTATACTACTGTATCCACTGAAAAAAAAATGCAGTTTTGAAAACTAAAAGAAACGGAACTTCATCAGAAACTAACTTCTCTTTCAAAAATTCTGTAATTTAAAAATCCAACTTGTTTTACTTTTTACTGAACTATATACCATTTCTACTGCACACACTGTTAAAATTAATTATAAAACCAACAGAACTAAAAGTCAGTAGACACAAATACTTACTAGTTTCAGTAGCTACAATAGTTATGTTGTGCCACATATTTGTTTCTCTGTCCAGCGGTGTTGCCAAAGTTATTTTCCCATCTTCTGCGTTAATGTTGAACTGTCTCTCAAGGTCAGTATGCCGATCAATGGAAAACCTACAAAATAGACATCCCTGTAATCTACTTAATGAAGTTGGTGTAATCCATACAATCACAAGACAATTTAGGGAGCCCTCTGAGAGCTGCAGTTTTACAGCAGAATGGATTGAGAAGCTCGATAGCATAATAATTTATAAGACAAAATGACAAACTGAGACTAAAAAAACCTTAATAATTATTGCCCAAGGAGTAATTAGCTGTATACCCAGTGTGAAGGTCATCAAATACCCTCAGGTTCACTGGGTAACATCTTTGAAAAACGGTGCTGATCAAGAGTTAATTACACAATCCATCACGTTTATCAGACAGTTTCTATGGTAGTTCACAGTAACTGATGATAATTTCGACTTCATGGTGGACTTCATGGTTATTTTAAAAAGGGATGAATAATATTATTTTACCAATAAATTTCAGATTAATGAAGCATGAACTATTCACCAAGCATATTATTTGGTTATGGTTCAAGCAGCTCCATGGGCAGAATGCTCTTAGTGAATCACCGTTTTCCTATAAAACACTTCAAACACTGAAGGACTGATTGTTTTACGGATTGACATCACGGATTTTTAACAAAGCAAGTTTCATCTGACAAGTAGTCAGACTTTCCAAATGTGAATGTCCAGGTAAATTATGCAGCCTAAACAGAGCTAGCTTGAAAACAAGAGTGAGCTGCAGTAGATTGCTCCAGTGGTGCATTAAGCAGGATGATGATTTAAAGCTCAGAACAGGATCTCCAGGAAAGCTTTTATGTTTGTCCATTTTCACAAAGTTATTTCATGAATGTATTATTCACAAAAAGAAACTAAATCACAAAATTAAGCCTTCCAATTTTTTGACAGGAAAGGTACGAAATGAGAGAGTTTACTGATAAACTATTGATATGGTTCAACAAAAATTGACTTCAGAGGGTTTTACTGAATCCTAATTGTGGATTTATAGAAAAGCCTTTTAAGCCATTGTGTCTATGTATTACAGAACCTAACAGCATGCACTGACAATTTTTACATCTGTTCTGCATTATATGTAGGCACAATAGGGTGAGTCAGGATACAGTATCAGACTGGATTACATTATACAGTGGTCAAAAAAGTGACTCAGACTGTTAGTGTCTCATTACATTTCTACTTTTTGCAAATACGCTGTTAAATTCACTGATAAAAGAACAACAGCGTATTTTGCTACAGTGACAATGGCACAGTTATCTGAAAATCAGTTATTCCATTCGGTTTTATGCTTTATCATAAGCACTTTCCAAAAAAAGTTCTGATTGAGAAGTTCCTTTATATGCTACAATAAACATATTCTGATGAACTCAAACCCATTCCAGCATAATATAATTGATTTCTATAGACATAGCATTAGGATCTGATTTCAAAGATTAGGATTATGGCATTCATCTTTTTTTATTTCACTGTCAGATACAGTTCACTTCCAAAGAATTAGTTCTCAATTATGAACATTTATCAAAATCTTAAAGTTTAAATGTTTAAAGACTGTATTACTAAAGAGCAAGGCTAGCATGATCACACTGGTAAGGTACTTAACTAATGCACTTAAGAGTGAAACCCCCTGTTTAACCAGGAAATGGGATTTGTTAGACATTTAAGTTCTCTGTTTTTAAGCTCTGAGAAGAACTAGTTTTACTCACTTAAAAATTAGTAGTTTAGTTAAGAAGAGTACCAGGAAAAAAATATGAGGTAAAATTCCAAATATAGGTGCCTAAAGCTAGGCACATGCATCTATATTTGGACATTTACGTAAACTGATTTTCTAGTGAGCTTCACACACTCAGTTCTCAATGGTTTAATAGGAATTGTGCTATCCTCAGCATTTCTGAAAATTAGGTCACTTGTGTGGCAGAATAAAGCTGTAGGTGCCTAACTTAAGGCAATCAATTTTGAAAAGGTTTCTTAACCTTATTTTGATGTCTCCCTAGTTCCAATTAGAGTATTAGAAACAAAATTCTGGTACTAGTGAAGTCAGTAAAAAATATCTTACAGACTTTCACAGGTTTAAGATCAAGAAAACACAAGAAAGATGGCAATCCAGATAACTTTTTTTAAGATATCATCGCTTAAAACTAACTTTTAATTCTTGATGTTTATGTAGTGATGCAGAAAAAACTCTTCTGATATCAAACATTTATGAAATTTTTACAGTCCATAAATGAAATAAAATATGAAATGCTTATATGCTATTTAATGTTTAGTTAACCTGGGCTTTACATAAATTCCATTGAGATAAGACACAGCTTCTCTAAAGATCAATCCTTTTTTAAACTTCCATTCACAGTTTTCCTGCAGTACATTTTTTGAAGTTATAAAACCGGGAGTGTAACATCTGTAAGTTTATTATATTGCATTTCATCTCATCCCAACAGTAGTTATTCACAATACAAAACCAGCATTCAAAATGAAACATTAACATACGTTACATGGCTTTACAAGAGTACAAAGAGGTAAAACCCTCTCCTGATTTTAATTTGATAAATATTTGGTACAAAAATAAAAAATTCAATCTGCAGTGTCATAAACCTGGGAAAACTAATAGTACATTTGCAGTTGCCTTTTCATGATAATGCTATTGTAACTCTTTTTAATGGGAATGCATTGTCAGATCCATAAGCTATACATAAAACATACATTTCTCTAAAAATGAGAAAATAATATCTTGGGAAATAATATCTTTTGAAATTGCCATAAACCCAACACAGGTTACTGGGAAGTTTTGGTTAGTTTATGGTTCTGCTATGGCAATTATAGGAACAACCCCATAGTGGTTTAACAGAAGACTTAAAACGATTCTCAGTCCTGCCCCTGCACTACTGCTATTGCTGTTATGGCTTAATTTGATCTATTCCTTATTTGCACCAATGTAAATAAGAGCAGAAATCCTTTTTTGCTGCACCTGATGAGATTTGAATCACAGTACGGATACCTCATCAGTGGTAAATCACCATTGTTTATTAATGCCAGGCAGATTGGACATGCTACTTAGTGACAGATAAACAGCTGTACCATTAGGGAGACAGAAAATATCGTGTCTAGGTTTTTAAGGTCTGCTGTGAATTAAGAAAATGATCAACTGTTGCCAAAGATGAAATCTCTGTTGATATGAATGGGGAAAACCTGCCACAATGAAGCTTATCTCTCCACAGAGAAAGACACTGAAGGGCAGTGATTTATAGGAGGGCAGACACAGTATAGGGAGAAAGATTATTACTCATGCTTTTTTTCTATGCACTTGGATCATGCTTTATCCAAGATGATTTACTGCAGATAAATAGCCCATGGTTATAAAATAACAAGAGAAACATGAACTAAGTACTACTGGAATCAATAGATTTGTATGCTAATAGATAATGATCTTTTTATGTATATATATATACACAATATAAGCCAGAATGTACCACCCTTACTAAATAAACTACAGTAAAGCTTTACAACTAACTTAGTTGAATTCACTGGGTCTCTTTCCCAAGAGATGCACGCAGTCTAGATCGGGTAAGATGTGAGCTACTGATGCATGCTTCTGAAACGACTAGGCTAGAATTAGACAAACTACTGACCATGTTTACAATTACTAGCCAAATTTGTAAAACCTTTTCACCGTCAGGCTTAAAAGTGAGCGAAGCCCTTAAGCAACATGCACAGAGGAATAGCAAATAAAGATAAAAGAGAAATTTTGCTGCTTATTTTAAAACCACTGAGTTATGAAAGATGTTATATAGTTAGACTAACCTAACAACTGATATGAAGAGATCGTTCATATTCATTGGAGAAACGGATAATGAAAGCATAATTCAGGTGAATATCACATTATCACTTAGACATTCAAAGATGCCTTTGCTTATCCATAACTAGCGCTCAACAACAATGAGAAAAGTCCCATACAACGTATGCATCCTTTAGTCTCACCCATCTAAAAGTGTCTAAATTTGGCTGATACAGAGAGTTCAGACTAACGACCACTGCCAAAACTCTACATTTGACACAAGACATTGCTAAAAAACCCTCTTCAGGTATTTTCATAAGGTGGGCACATTCAGAACCAGACTGGTAACCCAGCTACACACCTGCTTCTAAATCTATGATAGGCTTCATACTTTTTAGATCAAGTGATAGAAAGATCAGAGAATATGTTTCATCTCTTCTAAGCAAGCATAAAACCCAAAGTACTGTTATATTGGATAGAAATTAGGTTAAACAACTTCTTTTAAAAAAGAAAACATAGAAGTTTCTTTCCAGGCTGTTTTCTATAATAATTTTTCTAAATTCTTTAATGTTTTGTCTCATGACTCAATTATCAGACTATTTCCATGTTCAAAGATATCCAAGTTTTATTTCATTTATGGTACTGCAATACTCTGAGTTTACTGAGTCTTTGCACATAAGACTAAAGTGCAGCAAATGTGGTATTGGTAGTACGTAAGCTGATTCATATTTTCGTTTGTGTTGCTAGGGCTTTTATAACAAATGTACACAAAAGCTCTGTCTAAGCAAAATATTGATAGAACAAATATCTATTGAAAAACATAATTTCCTTGAAATGCAACTGGTTGTTGTCTCCTGAAATTCTTTTTTAAAGAAAACAAATACAGTAAAAAATGGCCAGGCAATATTAAAACAGTGCAGAACGTTTTAAGTCTGCTTTTCAGATTTTTAACTTGTTTAGTATGTTTGAAAATGTATCATAGAACCTATACATAAAATTTACATTATATATGTGATACAATAACAGAATAAACACTTGAAATGCACAATGAAAATGAAACGTTCGAATCCAATAAAACAATGCTTCCACATTTTTTTTTAGAACCTGCCATGTTCCAACTTTGTCTGGAATTGGGAAGAAAGTAACTGTATTTCTGCTACCTACTTGTCTCTGATGAATATTTTTGCTCCCGTAATAGTAGAATAACTAACTTGAAATCTCTTTTTTTGCCTTAAAATTCTTTTCATGCAAAAAATGAAAAAAAGGAATCTAGACTTTCCAGAGCTGTCCCAGACAAAGCCAAATTAATCAGGTGAGCAAAAGTTGCATAGAAAATTGAGCTCTGTATATTCCTTAATTAGCTATGAAACCAATACTGTAGAGAAATTAAATCTTAAAAAGTACTGCATATAATATTTTTAAAGAAGATATAAATCACAGTAATTAATTACCTTTTTGTTTAAATGTAATTTATTTGGGCCAGTTCTATTTCATGTGTATCAATTGTTTCTATATGACTTTATAAGTACTAACATTCTAATTCAGTTTGCACATATAAAATATTTTTGCTTTTAAAAGTTTGAAACTATCTTGATCTATAAAATGATTTAAAAATAGAAATTAAGTAAATATTTTACTCAGTTCAGTTTTTCGGGCCTGGACAGAATAAAGAGGCTCTATCTTAGGACGTAGGTAGGCTTGTAGCTGGTCTAAATTATTAGGAGTTTGGGGCAGGACTGGAAAAGAATTCAAGGGAAACAGAGCAAGACTGGAAAAACAGCCAAGGTAAAACTGAAGCAGAGTTGAAGCCAGGCTGAGATGAGGAACAAAGGGGACACAATTAAGAGGCAGAGGAGCACAGCACTAAGCCAAGAGCAAAGCAGAACAGGGTAAAGGGAAGGAACTAAGGTTAAATTGAAAGAGAAATTACTATTGAGCTGGAATAAAGGGAAGAAAGCCAACTTGCTGCCACCATGGCTGGTTTCACACACCTTTCAGGAGACCCTGTCTTTGTAGCAGCACTGCAAGCCCTTTTTCAAAGATGCCAGTGGACAGCCATAATAGAATTAGGCTGGAGCCACTGCTTAAATTGTGATAGATCAAACTCTGTGCATTCTATATTACTTTTTTTCTGTTTACATAAATTTTTTCTAACCTTGGTAACTACCCTTATTTATTTCCTATTGCTATGATCAGATCATCCTGAGAGCCTCTCTGGTAAGAAAATATATTTGGTGCCTATTAACACTGTCTGAGTTGTGTGCTGCAGTAGAAAATATATTAATAATTAATATGTATAGAAATCTGTGATATTTAATGCTACATTTATCTAGTTTTGAACGGATGATTTAGAAATGAGAGACTCTAACGTACTCTCCAACATCTTCATACCCAAGTCCTAATACATCCAAACATGTTCAAAATTCTGAATTTCTAATTCTGAAAATACCGAAATATGATATGCAACATGTAGGTCCCCTAATGAAGGGTTTACAGGTTGGCTCTGCAACAAATCTGATGTAAATGACGATGATTAGAAAATGGTCTCAAGTGATAGATTGTAACAATTAGCATCATCCTCACAATGCTGAAGACTGCTTGTGTAGCTTAAATTCCCTACGACAGTAACGTACAGTGATGATTATTATTAAATAGTCTCTACAAATATACCTTTAATGTGAAATTGATGTTTTGGTGTTTGTTTTCATAATGCAGGCAGTACTATACAGAGCAAAATGTGTTTTGGGAACACTTGCATCATACCATACTAACCATTACAAAGTGGGAGGGAAGATGTGTGCTCATCAAAATGAGATAGAAAACACTGATCTGATGAAACTGGAATAACAGATTTTGTTCAAGTTAGATCAAAAAGGGAAAATATTGCAAATCGAAGATGCAAAAGTAATATGGGCATAATCGTCTCTGACTTTCTATGTTTAAACCAAGAATGGGTTTAGCCAAAGGAATAATACAAAATATGTTTTGACAACCTTACAACTACATGGAAAAAAACTCAGTATTGTTAGTGCAGACACTAACAAATTATTTAAAATAACTACAGAAATACACACTGATGACTCAACCCCACCCGACCTCATACACCCTATTTCTTATTTTAATTGCATTCCTACTGTTTCATAAGACTACTCGTGTGGCAAGGAGCATTTCTGTGATTTTGAAAATGATCTGAACTGATAAATCTAACATCATAAAAAAATTCCTATACAGGTATTTTCATAGAAATAAAACAGCATGAGAACAGTGTCATAAAATGTATCAAAAATATACTTAGTATTCTGCCAGTAGTTTTTTCAAGGAGAACTTTAAAGCAGCACTACCTTATAGGACTGGAAGACACGTCAGGGTCATGGGCAGTCACCTGACCAATCACAGAGTTAATAGCAGCATTTTCATGCACTTCCAGTAGGTAAGTAGGTGATGAAAAGACTGGTGGCTCATCAGCGTCCTCTACTACAATTTTTACCGTTGCTGTATCCTTGAATGGTCCTCCACTGATGAAGCGAGGATCAACATGAACATTGGCTGCTTCTACCTTCAGAGTATAGGATTTTTTGGTCTCAAAGTCCAGTGGCTGTTAAGAATGACAAAGATAAATGTCTTTTACTAATGGCCACAGAGAAAGAACAAGTGAATATAATGCTGATGGATGAAAGTTATGTGCATTTAAGCACATTCAGTGAATTTTAATGCAATCACTTCCCACTCCCAGAAATCCAACCTGCAAATATTCTAGGCATATATTGATATCTGTTTATTAACCAGCCTCAGAGAAAACAAGACTTTGTTTTCTTGCTTTTCACAAGAAACTTACCAAAATATTCTCTCTTATGAATTATACTATTACAATTACATATCAGATAAATACTACAAATTTGTTGGTGATGACATGACTTGCATACTAATCATGCACTTAATCAGTGCTTTGTTAGTTGGAGATAAGAAAAAAATTATACTAGCTTCACAAAGAATAAATATTTTATTACTTCCAGAACAGTGTGAGAAATGCAAAAAACTAGCAGTTATTATTTGTTGGACATGAGAGGCATTATGTGGAAAAATGTAGAGCTAATCATATAAGAAAGTACTTCAATATTATTGCACTTCTGGAAACTCTGCATTTCTGTTTATAGGGGTAAATGAGATTGACATCTCTCAGGAATTTCTTAAAACTGTAGCAATTCCTACTTCTGTATATTTTTTTTTTCAGAGAGAGAAACACGAAACTGATTACTTTGTTCTATCAATATACCTGCCATATCACCATTGGTTTTACTATTTTACAGTTCCATATTAAAACACAAAAGATGAAAACACAGTGGATTTAAAGGAATGAAATACCAAATAAAAACCAAATCTGTGACACTTCTGAATATTAGAATTTTTCATTATAGGAGATTCAAGTTTGTGTCTTGAAGCACATCGGTATATTCACTATATAATTCTCTTGTGTCTCACAATGATTCAAATTTCAAAGATGCAAATTGCCTAGCATTGGAAAGATATTAAGATTTGCATTACAATGTCCCAGGGATAAAAAGAAAAGGACATAGAAACTCTGAATCTGCAATGCAAATACCAGCAAGAGCACAAATAGGAAGCTTCAGGAAGTCTGTCAAAGCCTTCAATATGTATACTTTCAAATTTTGTTGATTTTTTTAGGTATGAATCAAGCTCTAATGGGATTTACTCTTTCTCACAAATTCTAGTAAACGTGAGAAAACCTTGCTTCTTTAGCAGCTCTTAAATTAGTAAGCTTTTGTAATTATGAATGGTGATTTATAAATCAGCATATTCACAATTTGCCAATCATAGCTCCTATATAATTTTTTTCAATTGCTTTTCATATGCTTTACAGAAATGACAGCACCCCAATACATTTAGTCATGCTTAATCAGAATATCATATTGAAAATTTACTCTGCATTGTCTAAACCCCATGAATTTATGCTGGAGAAAATCTGTTGGTGAACAGTACCCTCCATACATTATCTACTGGAGTAGAACCAAAATTATTGTTGCTGTCAAAATAAATATATGAAACAACATTATGTTAGAGAGTCAGTTATGAAATAAAGCCAAGGGAACTGGGGCAAAAGGCTAATTGCCTTAGTTTACAAGAGAGGCCACAGCATACAATAAATAACAGGAAGGAAGATCGGGGATGTATATCATAATTTTCTCTTTAGGAAAACAGATCTGAATTTAGATAAATATAGATCATTTTATTATACATCTACAGTGCTGACCTACTCGCTGAGAAACAGGTACTCTGCCTGACCTCTTTAATTACAGGTACAAGTTGAATATTAATTACGTGTACCCACTGGATTCTTCTTTTTTCACTGGAATGTCATGGTTTGGTTTGGTTTTTTTTTTAAAAAAAAAAAAACAAACCAAAGATTCATTTAGAGTGCTCTGTGCTACATATTCAAAACCCTCTATGCCAGTATTATAAGTCATGTTCATATCCTTTTTCGGAACACAGCATGAGAATCAGCTCTCTTCTTCCCCAGAAAGTAATGAACATTAAATATGCAATTAATGTTTCATTGACTTTACTAGACAAGTTTTGCCCTAGATATGCTGTCTCTCCCCATATTTCTGCATATAACTCGGTGGTCTTTCTGTTGTGTACGTGCAAATACCTCATCTTGCATACATCAAGACTGTACCAGCATAGAAAAGGTAAGAGTTGTAGCCTTTTTTAGGGCCTCAATTTGGCACTTCTCATGTGAAACAGTACTGATCTCCTTGATAAGGTTCACTGAAATCATTATTCATTGAACAGAGTTGAACATGAGAAAAGGTGGAAGACTAAGTCTCTCGCATCAGGTAATTTAAATAATGTACTACGATTTATTCTTTTCTCTGAACAGTATTTGACCAGCTATACAGTAAATCAAGTAACAGAGAAAAGGTACTTGATGAATACTCAGCAAAGATTTTATGGAAGTTTACACCACCAACAAAGCAGATTGTAATCTACTCTTCTCCTTGGGAATCAAGGAAGCAAAACCTGTATTATTTGACTGTGCAGAAGCCCAGATAAGATTAACACATTCCCAGCACCAAAAACACTTCCATGGATGTTTCCCCAGTTGTGACCTAAATGGCAGTTTTGAAGGACATGGCTAATACATCTTTTTTTTATCACTTCACTGGCTTGACACCTCATCCATAGATCAAACAATCCTTGCAAATCCAGCATCTTCTCACAGAGTAAAGTCTGGCTGGGCAGTTGTATGTACAATAAACATTTCTTTTTAACAGAGATATCATTTACCTTTCTCACTCTAATAATGCCATCCTGAGTTTGGGCATCTGTAGTAATTTCAAATATATCCATTCCATCTCCTTCAATAATATCATAGGATGATTTAGCATTTTCTCCAATATCCAGGTCGTTTGCCTTCACCCTTCCTATTGGTTCACCAAGAGCAACATCTTCCATTACTGAGAAGTGATACAGACCTTACAAATAAGAGGAAAAGACTGAAGATTACACCTCATTCCAGTATTTTTTGTGTGCTCTTTATTTGTTTATACTTCCCCAATGCAAACTCTTGAGATGTCCAACTGATACAAACCACATTTACAGAAATTATTTACTGAACACAGCAAAATGTCTTCCTTATATAGGAATATTCAGTTTACTGTATGTGAATGTTCATTACAGTAGTATCCTGCTTCTTCCTTACAGGGATGCTTAGTGTTGGCAAACATAAATATTAAGTCACTTTCAACACTGAAAGTATGCAACATTTTCTACTGCAGATGCTGTTGAACTTACCGTTTTGTTTATGGACATGTAGTTAAAATTCCACTATGAAACTTTGTCTTTTACCCTGTCGAAAACTGGTCTAACACTTTAAAGATACCTTATTCAATTTCAGATATTTACTGCTTTTTTGACCATTTTAATTTGATTTGGTTTTGTTTGTCTAACCCCTTCCACCTTCCTTTTGTGGTAAGAAACTAATTAAGAAACACTCAAGAAACTCCCAACATTTATGTTTTAAAGGAAACAATAACTTTTCATAGCAATCTTTATTGTATTTATTATTTGGTTGTATGGGTAGTCTAAAACCCACTAGAAAGTGCTATTTAAATTGTCAGCATTTTTATTTTTTGTAATACTTGCTTCCAACCTTCTGACCTAAGAAGTGCCAAAAATCTATTTAGAACTTGTAATATATTATTTTAGGTAAGCATTTTATTAAGAGAAAACTCAAAATACCCATTTTACTACTATATCTCCCAGTTCTTAACAATACTCTGAAAAACAGAAGACGCATGCTTTACATCAAAAATTCATTATGGAGTGCCTATTTCTTTACCTCTTGGTAACTTACACTTATTGAAGCTACAGTTAATAAGTGATCTAGTCGACTGCAGTGCTACTTTGTAGATAAAATAGTCAAAAGGAATTCAAGCTTAGCAGATGAGACCATTAAAACAGTTTTAGACAAAGGGTTCTGGACTTTTCGGTCCTCACAGTGGTTCTAAAACAACATGTGTTTTTTACTGCTATGTGCAGCTAGTAGTTTTATAAACACAAAATGTTCTGGAGTTGTTGCTTTAACTGTTTGTAGGCTGATTATAGTAGCAACAGCTGAAAGTAGGAAGGAAACTGAGGAATTCCTAAATACATATATTAGCTATACATGTAGTCTGCCCCAAAGTGAAATATTTTTTTCTTTAATGTTTCTAGGCTAAATTATTAGAGATAATTTGGAGATCATCAAGATTCCTCAAGAATATTCATAATGGCTCACAAACAATGAGCAGCCAAAGCCATCAAGTGCCTCAGGAGAGTAAATTATGTGTTCATAGTTTACACTGCTGTCCACACTTTGTGGTTTGAATCTCCAGACACAGTTGATTATATTTTTAAGTTGGTATTTTTCTCTCAGATTTATTAAGATAGTTTACAAAATAGCATAAAAAAATTACCATGATGCAGCTGACTCTTTTACCCAAATTGCTCTCAAGAATTATGAATTTTCCTGTCAAGATGTCATAGTGCAGAGCTGAAAAATCCACATTATGCATCTTTGAAAACCCTTGGTTCTGACAGCAGTGCACAGTTCTCAGTACAATCCTATGGTACACTGCCAGGTTAAAAACTTCTGTGACTTATAAAATACCTCTAAAATTATTTCAAAGAGATCATAGAAGTAGTGAAAGTTCATTTTTTTCATTTCTAAAACCCAGGAGGCTAACACTCTTTGAAATCAAACCATAAATATACATTTCTGTCCTGCCTGGAAACAATAAACTGATAAAACACACTGCTTTCCGAGTTCATTACAATTTATTGTGAAAGCAGCATGTATTACATCTTATGAATTTCTATTTCATTCTGGTTAGGCTCTATTGTAAGTTTGATCCTTTCTTATTTTCCTTTCCAGGCAAATGCAAACCGTGCTTCAACAGTGTAAAAAAATGTTAAAGACTTGATCGGCTCTTGTATAAGGCCAGAGTCATGACTAATCTGTAAGGCTAGGCAGCATGCTATGAATACTTAGTTTTAAAAGGCAGAATTTGTAATAACATCCAGTTATAATATTTAGTATGGCTCATCCTCATTAAATGCAATATACACATAATACGAAGTTATAGTACATGCAGTTTTTTTCTAATGAAGTTGCATAACGGTCAGTGGTGGTTATTCCTAGACGGTAGCCTGAATTCTGCACTGGAATGCACGAGCTATAACAGCTTCAAAGACAGCAACTCACTCTGCTGAAGGAAAACCAATCTACATTGTCCACAGAGAAAATATATTTCAAGGATCTGTGATGCAGTCTTCCTCATGATACCCAGTCAATGTGTGACTGTACCCAAACTACAGGAGAACCGATCCGAGTAATCTGCACAGGGAAAGTACAGATTCATCTCCATCTGCATTCACTGCTGTGCTTACTGTTGAGACCTCCAGCAAATGTACCAGTTAGTACCAGTTGTGTTGCTGATTATCTGATCAGCTTTTTTCATACTGTCAAGCAAAGGCTTTTTGAGACAGAAAGTGCAGATACAAATATAAAAGCCAGGTAAGCTAGCAAAACTAGGTCTGTAGTCACAGAGTTAGAGCTACAGGACATTGCAGGTATAAAAGAAATGCCCCTCTGCACTCTGGTGACACAATTCAACCAGGAGTCTCATCTATAGATGTTTACATTATCAGGGAAATTGTCATCATATGTTGGAAAACACTACTACACCAGTGCAAGCAATTCAATGTGATATGAAGTACAAAATCTATGCATTTCTTACTTTATAATGAGAGAATATCCTTTATTGTGCACAGTGTTTATCCGTTAAAAAACACTAAGATAAGGTAATAAAATATATATTTTGCAAACAAGCTTCTACCTCTGCTTATTTATTTTATATATTTTCTCTCTCCCTCTGTAGGTGCATTTTCTAGACTATAGGAGAGTATTTATCACATGCTGAGTAGCAGGACAAACCCATTTCACTCTTCATGTCTTCAGAACAGGGCAAAAGTAGACTTCAGGTCATATATATGTGGAAAAGAATTAATTTTACATTGGCACGTAAGTACCTTGTTAAAAAAACATACTTCTAATGAAGTAAAAATGACACAAAGTCTAGATGTGAACATTCTCCAACCCCAAACCAGACTCTTCATACCTTACAACTTTCATTTTTCAGAACAAGCTGCATAAAACCATAAGTTTCTAACAGTGCATTAGATTGCACCTGCTCCAAATAAAATCAATCCAATCATTATGCTCTTCCCTCTTCTTTTTTCATCTTCATCTTTGAAATAGACAACAAAGCTTGTAGATAATCTCAGCAGGATACCGAATCATTTTAACCTAGCCTAGCAAGATATCCATTGGAACCACAATAGTAAATATGGATTTTGAATTAGAGATCAACAATTATCTAGACTCAGGCATATTTTCTTTGTTTTCTTCACTATTACCTAATTAGTCAAATCTTTATTTCTTTTATCAGTTATATATGTCTTTTACTGGTGTCATCACTTGTTTGCATGAGATGGAAGCACATAAAACAGCAACTAAAACTAGCATTTAGAAACAATGACACTGAGAGCAAATAAATACATGAAAAAAGTCCCCAAGACCTTTTGTATGGAGGTAAGAGGGGTAACACAGAAGACAGAGAGCTGTGTACTCTGTTGTGCATGTAATTCCCTTTTTCCTAAGCTCTTAATCAGGCAGAGGACTATTAATCTTTCTCTAGTAGCAGTTATATATTTTTAAATTACATTACAAACCCAGACAATATGATGATAAAAAAAGAGCTTGATAAAAAAAAAAAGCGCACTAAAGCATTACGTTACTTTCTTATATAGGAGAACATATACACATAATGACACTTACTCTGTGCAAATTTAGGAGGATTGTCATTAACATCAGTGAGTGTAATTGTCACTGTTGTAGTTCCAGAGAGTCCACCCATATGTCCTCCCATGTCCTTTGCTTGGATGACCACAAAGTATTCTTCTTTGGCTTCTCTGTCCATGTTGGGAAGAGCTGTTTTAATTATAGCTACAATAATGGGGGGAAAAAAGTCAGGTACAGACCCAAATTCAGTTTTGCAGCTATTTTGATGGATATATGTAAATATTGGTACAAAAATTGAACTGCTAAAGGTCCAGTTAAGTTGCCTCTTTGTACCAAGGATAAAGAAGAATTTGAGATTTTAAAAAAAGTTCATTAGAGGTCACCTACCTTGATTTAATTAACAGTGCAATGAAGTTGTGGTCTAAAACCCAAGAATTAATCATACCTGTGATACATATTAATTTTTACTTTTTTCTGCTGATAAACTTTTTGATTTCTGTCCTACCGCCCACAGAAATACATTGTTTCTCCATAGAATTCACAAACAGAAGACAACCACATAGTTAACAGTATCTGTCAGATTAATTATTTCAAAAGTTTTAAAACCAAAACCATTATTTAATCTGCTTTTGTATATAATGCAGGCTACAGTTGCTCCTCAAGTCCTAAATCGAGTGCCTAAAGTTCTACTGGAGAATGACAGCATGTCTTTCGGTATGTCTTTCAGCACAGCCACCAGGACTGCAAACTCCTGAAGTCGCTCCATTGTCCCTACTCTCGGAGGGTCGCTTGTCGGACAACGATCTCGGTAAGCTACTATCCCTTACTTTATTAGGTTAGAAGTTTTTAAAGACAGAGGAGTCAAATGATCTGTAGTATATAAAAATAAAAAATGTCAGTGGGCTAGCAGGAAGATATCTGCAAGGGACAGTCCAATTAAATACAGAGGCAGATCCACTGCAAACTCCTATAGATTTCATGGACATCTAACAGAAGAAATAATAAAATTTTTTCTTTCCAAAACTTCTCCACCTGTAATGCGCTATTATATTCACAACAATCAGTATGGAAAGTGCAATACTAAATGTTTAATGGTAAATTTAGATGATGTTCATCACAGTCTAGTAATGTCCACCATAATACAATAAGAATCAACTAAAGAAGTAACTCTAAAGGAACTCTAAATGTTAAATGGAAATGTGGTGGGGTTTTTTCTTTTAATCCTGTTTTTGAATTCTACTTTTAAAAAAACCCAAAACATATTTGTCTGTGAAAAGAGAGCACAAATTTCAAGTTACTGAATTATCTTAGTGCTTAAGTGAACCGTAAGAGTGCCAAGGGGAATTGAATCCACCATTGCAGTGGTTCCTTTAAACCATGGTGCTTGAGGGTTCTTATGCGGCGTAAAGAAGAGTGTCTCTCCTTCACGGCCCTGTACTTACAGAGCTGCAGGACACAGTTTATGGGCAGACATTGACAGTAGAGTCACCAACTCTTTGGAATTCATTAAAAAAAGAAGGTAAGAATTCTATATTGTACTGTATATTTGTTAAGATTTGCATGTTGAACAGAGTGGCCAAATTCACATCCTGGATCATACCTACTTGTTGCTGGGCCTGATCATACATTTCATTAGCTCTCACACTGTTAGTTTGTTTTTTGTTTTTTTTTTTACCTGTTGTTTGTTAAGTATCATCAGGCGTTTTTAGATTTCAATCAATACTTGTTGCAAATCTGTTAGTTTCGATTTCTCTATTGGGACTAGCACAGCTATGGAGAATTCAAATAGCTCTTTTTCTTTCACATGGGATAGTTTCTATTAAATAAGCTTCTTAGAAGTGACACTCTGGCTGAAATGTCAAGATTATCTATTCATGTATTTATGGTGAATAAAGAAATGTTCCTGGTCTTTATCATCAATAGAGATGCATTTTAGCGAACATTAGAATCCATTTGTCTTTAATATTGTAATACAAAGAATCTGATCAGACCTTCTTTTCTTGGCTAAGTACAGGACCAAGTTAAAAGCAAGGTGGTGTAAGGCATTTGGAAAAAAAGCAATATGCTCGCTACATAAAACACCAAACACAACATAATAGCAGTCTTGTAACCTATATTTTTGTAAATGGTTTCCATAAAACATTTTGGGTTGTTGTCTTACATATTTTATAAATATAATTCTGGATGAAAATGAAACCTCTATCTTATGCCAGCAACTGCCAAGCCAGAGTAATCTCTTGTTTCCAGGGAACTTGATATATAATCAGTGATTTTTCATTCCAACATGTAGTAAGCGGGGTCAGAAACAGCAAGGCCAGCTGCACTGCAGTTAAAGGTGATTTGGGAGCCGAGTGTGGAAACCAGGCAGGCAGAACCAGTGACCTCGCCAACAAGGAGCCAGACTGCAGAGTGGCAAGTCAGGGTCCCACTCAGATCCAGAAACAGTGGCCAGGCTGAGCCACAGCCTGATGCTCACCCAGCGAGGGAGTCCACAGCAACAAGGCAGGTCTGAGGCCAGGCCAGGAAACCCAGCCAGAGGGTCTGGATCTGGGTCAGAACCGAGAAAATAGGAGACCGGGCACAGATGCAGCGCAGCCGGGGGCCAGCAGTAGAGCCTCAGCCTAAAAGCAGCTCGCAAGGAAAAGGAGGGGCAGCCCCTGCATGAGGCTTTCTTCACAACAGCTCTTACCAGCAAAGGAGCTGGCTGTGGATGCAGCCAGCTACACTTCTAAACTTACCCCACTACACTCCTCCAAGGAGGTTGTGCTCAGGACCCTGACAAATACAGCGTAATGCAGCCCGTGTAAAACCAGTGAAGCAGCCTTGAGGTACAACATTCATGTAATTGAACTATTCTGTAACATCTATAGGAGGGGACACAAGTTATTCTGCAAAATATTGAAGAATATGCTTCTGTTAAATTTTTTTGAATGAAAACAGGGGAATAGTAAAACTCAAAAGATAATAACAAACATTTATCAGATGTAACAGGTGCAAAATACATTCAGTAAAAGAGTAGGGCCATTTCCTCCGTAGTAGCCTGGGTAAGGAGAGTAAATAATATTTATTCCTAAAAACGTCTGACAGTTGTGACTGGTTTGGACTCATTGGTTTACTATTTAGGAATAATAAAGATGCATTCTGTGAAAAAGTCTATTGTTATAAATGAGGTGACTCATAAAAAGGATGCTAGTGCAAACCTAGGATACCAGAATTTGGTCCACGTTATTTTTTTCCATTAACAGAGCTGATCCAAAGTTCAGTGAAACCTTATTTCAATGGCTTTTTTATAAAGCCTACTATAACTTTTTCTCCATTATTATTTTTTAGGCAGTTTTCCTTGTTTGGGTTCTTTTTTAAAACCTAATTTACATAGTTAAGTCTAGCCTACAGATGTCTTGTATAAGATGCCACATTTTGTACCCTGCAGTTTCCTCTGAGGCAAGTTAATTGTTTCAATAAAGTGATGAGTTTTCCTAGACATGTATGTCTCTCAATATATGGAACAGTCTAGCCCTTGTCTATGGTTTGAAAGATATCAGGAAGATTAAATACCTTAAAAAATGCCTAAATCAGAATTACAGTTTCTGACTTTTAAGACATAAAAATTGTTGGGTTTTTTCCTGCATAAAGATACCAACACAATCTGTTATTTCAGTAGTTGTATACATATTTCTGTCTGCTGTCTCAGCCTGTAAACCATTTCCCAGAAGCTGAGTCAAAGTCAAGTTTCAATTTCAAACACAATAAAAAGCTAAAAAGAAGTTTATTGTTTTACCTACTACAAGAAGAGCTGAAGGTTTTTTAAACATCAAATATATCCAGATTACACAGGATGATTGTTACCACCAGTATTTCTATATTCAGAATCTATAGAACGGAGACCAGCAAAAGAGAAGTGTCGGTATCTCTTATGAGGCAAATTAACAAACACAAAAAGGCTCCCATCCTCACCTATGTAATGTGATTGAGACAAAGACAGACTAAGAGACCTATGCATAGAGCATTTCAAGGATATTTATTTGTTCTTTTGCTTTATTCACTATTTCTCAGGCTGGGCTCACAGGAAGTACTGAAACTTTTAATCTATTTTTAGAAAACAATTCAGTCTCACCAAATACTAATACACATACAGCACACAGAACATTAACTCATTGAGCATTCAACCTGCTCTACTTCAATTCAACCCAGAAGCGAATCGAGAATAAAAACATAATCACTTTCAGCATGCTATGATGGATGAAAATGGTATGTGCCGAACCGGAGAGTAGTTTAAAAGCGAGGGATGAGAATTACTGTAAACTAATGCAAGGCAGGTAGATGATTGTTGGAAGACTGTATTCAGAAGAGTTATCAATGGCTTACTGTCAAAGTGGATAGATGGATGAAGTGGTTCATAGGGTTCGTTCTGCTTCTAGCATCATTCGGTATTTCCTGAATGATGGAAGGCAGGAAGAACTTATGAAGCCTTTCAGATGACACGAAGTTGGGAGCCACTGCAAGTACTGGAAGAACATTTCAAAAGAATTTTGACAAATTGGATAGTCTAAAGAAGCAGGATGCAATTCAATTTGGCAAGGAAAGAGTATTTTGTGGAGGTGAAACAATTAACTTTACAATTACAATAGAGCAGATGACTCACACGACATAAAAGAATGCGGAGTCAAAACGAGGTGAATATGAGTCAACAGCATTTTGCTAATATAAATGCACCAACATTTCCTCGTATATTAGCTAGCATGCTATATGGAAGAACTGTGGAATAATGTTTCCAGTTCACTCATACCGGTAAGCCTGCAGCTGGAACGGTGTGCCCAGTTTTGAAGAAAAAAAAAAAAAAAAAGGTCTGTATAGGTAAGGAAGTATGTGGACAGACTTTACAGCCAAATATGTAAAATATACTGGAAGCTACTCTCCTTTTCCACTGGGGATGAGAGAAGAAATGATGGGCCTAAAATATAAACCACAAAATGGGTTTAAATTGCAGCAAGAGAAATTTCAGTTAAACATTAGGGAAACACTTCCTAACAGAGAAGGTAAGTACAGACAGAGAAGGCTGCCTGTAGAATTTGTAGTATTTCCATTAACGGAAGTTTTTAAGAACCTATCAGACAAATGTCTGTCAAGAATGAGAAGGGATAAACCTGATCCTTTTTTGGGGGCAAGGGCGCTCACTGCATTCTCACGTGCGGTCCCTTCCCTCCATACTGTCTAAGATAAGGCTTTATCTCTGTCTGCTCTAAAATATTTCACAAACCTTAGTCCTGTGAAAACATTCAATGGACATGTAGTACAACCACTGAACAGACACCTGCATCACAGTTTGGCTACAGATCCTCTGACTAAAACTGGAAACATCAGGAAGCGGGTTAGAAGGTAAAGAAATCAAGAAGTAATCTATTTCTTCAAAGAATAAGAACACCCCCAATCTTGGAAGTACCTCTTTTTTTTTTTTTTTTTTGTCTGAGTTGCTTTTCCTAAACAGCTATTGGTGTCACACTGCTCAATAGCAAATAAAACAGCTGCAGAATGGGATTTACTTTTACAGTGGTCCTAAATGCACACACTGAGCAATTTGCACAATCTGCCTCACAACTTGAATCAGTTAAAATGCACCCCTGTGGACTACTTTCAAAAACCTATTTGGAAGACTATACACTGTCTCACACTGGAAAAGATCAGGGGAAAAGCAGCAACGTATCAGAGGCTATAGCTGATGAAGAGAAAGCAAGCAAGCAAAAGGAACAATAGAAATAAGGGTCAGGTTTTCACTTTCCTATCCATTATTTTTAAGGATCTCTTTATGGGAACGCTATAAAACTATACATAATAATAATTGAGAACATGGAACAAAACCAAGCAAGCACTATGCAAAATTGGAGTCTGGCCCTGAAAAGCCTTTCTTAAGCATCTCATTCATCTCACAAATTTTGATGAACACTTCCTGCTATTTCAACTTGCCTACTTTGGAACTTTCTCTTCTTCATTTTGGAAGAGCTAAGTAATTGGTTTGATCTTCCTTCCGTGCTAAAATCTTGGTGGAGATTCTTATCAAATATAACAGTAATTTAGGACCCAAATGCCTGAAAAATCAATCTTGTAATTTCTTCAGAGGGCTGTGAGATGCATTCTTTGTATTCCCATGAAGCACACTGACTTCAGTGATGTTTTAGCAGTCCACAAAATGGTTCACTTTGAGATCTGTGGAAAACCCGTACCGCAATTCCTAAAAGATTAATAGATCACAACTAACTTGAAAATTAAAAAATTCTAGTACTTTGATGATGTGATATGGGCATACCAATCCACTATTTTTAATTCAATTTACCCTTTATAAAAGTAATAATCATTTTAATAAAAATTACCATCAAATATTCTAATTTCTTACTTAGTTCTAATGCCTTAGGATTTTTATTTTAGCAAGACAAGAAAAATATCTGCAGTCTCTAGCAAAGTTGGCTACCTTTCTAGGAAAAAATATCAGTTACAGTTGTTTGAACTACATTCAGTTGTAGAGATATTCCTAATCACAGACATTAGCCACAGTAAAAATAATCACTAGGCAAGAAATTGAATACTATGTTGTATCATTTTACAGGGAGTGACTCCGTGCCATTTTTGTATTTTTAAGAGAGAAGCTAACAGTGTACATATCTTATTACTGTGTTTATTTTTTAAAATTGTATGGGGAAGATGGCACTGCCTGCCTTTCTGTTAAACAGTGAGGTGAAGGTTGAATATTGTTTTATTAATTCTCTTGTTTCCTGTGTAACCTACAAACTATTGTATTTTCTTTTTTTTAGCCCATATTACTACCATTTTTGTGTTTTCTGATCTTGATTTCATTCTGAAGTAGACCTTGCAAGTTTGCCATTGTGTGCAAATTAACACTACCTACCTTTCACTATATGTATTCTGCTTCAAGAATATCATATAGGATATGACTGGAAAACACCTATAATAATACTGCCTTTTTAATTCAAATGAACTTGTATCTGGGTTTTATAGTATGGGTAAAGAGCTTTCATGTCTACTTACCAGCCATTCCCTTTTCCCTGGGACCAAGTTTCACTGGCATAAGGAAGGGATCACCCTCTCACCAACTAAGAATAAATGCAATAAATATTCTGCCCTGCATTTATGGCCTTCCTTCCTTAGGATTTTATTTACAATGATCCTCTAATACCTATAATTACACTAGACACTTTACAGAAAATAGCCTTGGATTCTTCTTCAGATGCCTTCCAACTCTAGCTGTGCAGTTCAAATTCCTCTCTCTAATTCAGTCTCTTGAAGCACAATATTATTTAGATATGTAGCCCCTGTTTTCCTACTCAGCATGAGGAAAATGGTTAAGTCCTGACTATTTCACTAGCTTTCTAAAATGATAGAGGTATTGCTCTGAAACGCAAGAAATGTGTGTGGTATCAGCTTTTTTGTTACTACTATTATTAGATAAACTCTAGAAGCAGAAATTGCCTTTTTTCAAATGCCAATCTGTCTTGATCTTAACCCACTCATCTTTACCAACTACGGATCATCATAAAACTGTTTTCAAACATCTCTGCAGTGATTTTATACTTCCTTTATTAATCAGAAAAGACAGCTCTTGCTGCTACTGAAGGACCCAATCCTACATACCTTATCCATAATAGTTGCACTTTATACTTCTAAGTAAAAAGCAAGAACTGTAGGACTGACCTTTGGGTCTGCTGCACTAGCAGTTTGTCAGTACAACTCCCTCTCCTAATGGGCTGTCACCAAGACAACTCTCAGAATCACCAAAGAATCTCTGTACAAACACCTTAACGCAACTCCTAAGGTTGCACAGTACACTTAGTACACAATGACAAGAAAAGGCTTATACTAGTTTGAAAATATGCTCTACTTTCAGCATTGTGCCTAAATGCATCAAATGCTGTCAAGACAGAGCTGAAGGTGCTGTAACAGAAGCGACCGAGTATAAACTCCAGAAATCCTTGTATATGCTGGAGGCAATTCTGCTACCTTGGGAGTGCTGCTCTGGGCTGCATGGACCTACCTCCTGTATGCTGCAGCGCACACCTGCCTTCTGCTCTAGGAAAGGAGTTCCTACACCTCACTTGGTAAGACAGAACAACACCTGCCCATCCTCTTCATGCCTCTTAAAGTTACTTCAGTTAAATGTTTAGTTAAGTTTAAATCCGTAGTAATTACCAAGGATATCACAGCAGCACTAGTTAATAAAATGAGCTAGAAGCAGCAGTTCAATCCAGGCTCTGACTAATGTTGAACAAGTTCTTTCTCTAGACTAATCCCATGAGGGTTTAAATCTAAACTCTTTAGAAACTGAACTATTTAGAAAGGCTCTGTTGAACACGAGTGAGTTCTGTTCCTGGCAGCTCATTACTTTCCTCTTACAGTTGCAGATTACTTCCTGTATCAAAACTGTTTTCCCATCTCTCTCTAGTTTGAAAATGTTACCTTGTCATTTTATCATAAGTAATTACAGAAACAGTCCCCATGCCTATCTTTTATTAACACCTCTCAAATATTTGTGCAGTGATTTCATATCCTCCTTTAATCACCTCTTATCCAGTTTATACAAATTGAGTTCAATCAATCTTTCATTATAAGTAATATTCTTCTCACCTTAGCTACCCTGCTTTGAACTTTTTCAGTATTTCAGTAGTCTTTTTTATGATGATGGGTCTCATCAGTACTACATGCAATATTCTGAGGGCAGCTTGTGCTATCGTTGATATGCAATATTACTAATAAACTGGACGTTAACAACCAAATAGAAGAAATATTCTGCAACATCACAAAAATGTCTGTAACTCAAAAGTTGCCATCATTTATCCTCTTGCTACTTTACTTGTTTTTATTCTGCTGGACTGTATTTCAAGGTCTAGATGGAGGAAGACAATAAAGACTGCAAGTTAAAATAAAAGAATCAAACCTGACTTCTGCTGAATGCTGTTTTAATTCCTCCTAGGCCTGCTCATTTATGTTCTCAGAACCACAGGGTTCAACACTATGGTCCAGAGAGCACCATATACTAAATCATTAAAAGCTCTGTTGATTAAAGCATGTGCACTTTTAACTGAAAGTTAAAGCTAGGTATAGAAAAAAAAATCAATTATTCACTCTCCAAAGAAATATCCACATTCTATTAGGAGAGTCTTTAGTTTTCTAGGTCTCCTGACTCTTCTATTCATCTCAGCTTTACTAACTTGAACTCTGGCTTTGTACCAAATGACCATATCCAAGATGGCAGTGTTTAAAATCTATTCTTTTTCATATATAGTAATGGTTTATGCTTGAATAATACAATGTGTTTTCCAGTGCAGTAGAGTGTTTGGTGTAATTTGCCTTATTCATGTAACTGTATTTCAGCTATGTGTAGGAGTGACGTTACTTAAGTTCATGTGAAATGTAAATAAGTCAGACACAGACAAAAATGTATTTTCTCTGCCATTCCTATATTGTAGAACTCAGTGTCACTTCATATTACGTTCCGTTATGATAACCTTATTTTAAAGCTGATAGCCGTGACTTAATATCCTTGAAAAAGCTTAAAAGTCAGAAGTGTACTTTATCTACTTTTATCAGTCTTAAGGAACCCCTTTCCTCAGAATTTTGATTATCATTACTTGGATCATGAGAAAATACATACAATTTATATACCTTTATAAATAATATACACTAGTCAGGAAACCTGACATCAGTTAGTCAGATGTAACAATATTGATTTATGGAATATATTTTAGTCCACCATGAGTTTCATTACCAATCTGATGTCATCACATTGTAAGTTTAGCCTCTTGTAGGAAATCCGAAACTGTATCTTTGTAATGTATTATTCAAATTTACTCTCTATACAACAAACCAGTGGTCATATTAAATTCACCTACGAAAAGTGAAAAATATTCAGAACAAGCCATCAAAAAAGCATTTACCCTAAGCCATATTCAGAGCACTGAATGAAAAATAACTTCTGAATTACCTTCTTTCATGTGTCTATAACTCACACAGAAGAACTTGCAAACTAGAACTGTAGAAGTATATGCATTTTTCATCTAAGGTAATGGAAAATTATTGTTTTATGGGTCACTTACTGGTACTTATTTCTGTGCACCCAGCATTATAGAATTGTTTCAGCAAGGAGGTTGAGAGTAATGTCGGTGTTTCAACCAAGAGTGTGATTCAGATAAGGACTACACCTAGTGAATGTCAAGTTATTAGGAACAAAAAAGCAGAAGAGTAAGCAACTGCATTCCTTAGGTTTACCCTCAGGTGCAGCAACCCTTTCTACTGTAGGCATGAAGCCATATCCTATACCTTTGCTCGCTTTTTTTGTTCAAAGTACTATAGAAGAGAGAGGAATCAGGAGGCAGGCATGATTGGGATTATTCCTGATGGTCAGCTCTCAGCGTACCATTAAAACAAAGCAGCAAGGTCAGACAATCGTTAGCCTGAGCCAGGAAATGAAAAAAAATTATAGGCAGTACAGCCTATCTATGGCTGCCCTGGTGCTGGTAGCTGCACAGATCTAAATGTAGTCTGAATTTCTAATAATCCAAGCTAATAAAGGGCCAGTCATCTAGAAAAATAGTAAGTAGATCAGCTCTAAGTAGCTATACTTCTGATAATATTTGATACAGTCCCATGAATGACAGAAAATATTTACATTCTGAAGTGGATCACTTTAACATAGCCCATTTCTTAAAACAGTGATTCCATTTTGGGAAAAACACAATTCTAGACACAATATCTGTGTTGAGAAACAATTCTGTTTCAAATTAATTGGAAAGGCTTTCAACTTAGCAGGGGCACTAATGAAATGTAACCACAGAGAAAATGTAGCTAAACACACACCCACACCACCCAGCCCCTTACCCCGGCCCCCCCCCCCCAAAAAAAAACCAACAACCAACCAAACCCCAAACTCTAAAATGTCTATCATGCTTGGAGGATCACCTTCAGGTTTGATTTGTTTTTGATAAGACACTGCTATACCTGGCTGTTCTGCTTTAATTTGTACACTGTGCCAATAATATCCAAACATCTTGCCACATGAAAACTTTCACTGAGGTTCTCAAGTACTACACACAAATGTGCAAGATAATGTGTTTTCCTAGCCTTGTTACTAAGAGGAAACAAATATTAGTTGTGATGGTTCACATTGCTAAGGTTGGATAAATATAAAGAAACAATCAAACATCTACATACTTTCTATTTGCTTTGGACATTTTCTTTTTGTAAAAATGCACCTTCCCCTCTGTCTCTCCGTGGAAACAGCACTACCATCCAAATTATATAGATGCTAAACTAGCACACATGTTTTATGCACCACTACCTTTAAAAGGTAAAATACACACTGCCACAAGCTACTGCAAAATTGTAACTATCTTAGCATAATACTCTCGGTGTTTTGAGACTGTGTGTAACAATCCCTAAAATTCTCTCTGGTATGTAACAAACATTATTATACCCTTGGCTCCAAAATTCTGGTATTACCAAGAAAATCTGCTGTATAGTTCCTTACATTTTCTGAAATCAACACTTCTCTTCAGAAAAGCCACAACTATAAGGCTGGTGGGTTTTAGAGCAATCTTTTTCACCCTGCGTAATATGCAGCTGCAGTTTCTACATGACTACCTGCATCTGGTTTGCTTAATGACTAGACTTTTATGTGTATTTATTGTTTACATATTCTAAATAAATGTATGCTGGAGGGCGCTACACAATTTAACTTTTAGTATGGCTAAGATTTCTCTAAGCGAATGAAGACGCATCTTAGACACAAGACCAATTTCTGCAAATTTTAAATCATTACAAGCAATGGGTAGGTCCATCTAATATAGAAACAACTGCATACTCTCCAGATTTAACAAACTGTTTGGTGGGTAGCTGTAAGAGTAGTATGGTAGTTACACTACAGATGAAGGCCATTACATAGAGATGGCAAAGAAACAGAGGATGGCCTCAGCACATAAACTCATTCAGTTGTAATGGTTTAGAGAAAAACATAATTGATGTCCTCCATAGGTCTAGAAAAGTGAGGAATCAAACCACTTGCACATTCAGAAGCTGCTCCACAATACAAAGCCACTTACTCAGGGACTGTGGCAAGCCCACAGCTGAATTCTTTATGGATTAAATTATGGGATTAAATTCCCTTCAGAAACTAACATGTCATTTTCATGGTAACTGAACTGCTACTCAAAGGAATATTTGTAACTGGAAATGAATGTAGGAGGGGGAACTTAATGCTAGTGAAACAGGAGAAAAATCATGATTTTCAGGTTCAACCAAAAAGCTTTGGAGTTTTCTCTGGCTTTCATGATAATGGAAATCACTTTCCTAGGTGATGAACAGTTACTTCATTGTATTAAGCATAAAGTTTTAATGCAATACAAATAACAAACCTGAGTAAAATTAAACAATTTTTTACACTTGGACTATTTCTTTAAGGCTATTTTTTGTGTGAAAGAAGTGAAAAATCTTCTTTGTAGGTGGAGAATACACTTCTCAGCTCCTCTGTGAAAGCTGGTGTGCTCCCCTGCTATAGCACTAAAACTTTCTGGTGTAGAAACTGAGAAAGAGCCTACAACTAATCCCCCTCTAATTAAGACAGCTAACTCAAGTCTGCATGCAATAATTTGTAATACTAAAGAAAAGCAAATCATATATTTTGATACTTGAAGGACAGGGGTCTGTTCAGAGTTATATTTCCACACGACTTGTGACAATCAGCCAGCATGAACTAAGGGGCTTCACTAATAACACTCTCTTGACACTTATTTTTGAAACAAGCTACTGTTTTTCCATTGTGCTGTGCTAGAGTTATTCTTTGTAAAACTCTATTTTACATGCAGCATAAAATAAAACATTAAGTCACATTTCAGAGATTGTTTTCACATTTAGGATAGCTGTCCTTCAACCAGAAGAAAATACTTTAATGGATTAATCCATTAATCTATTAATATTTATTGATCTATACTACCTACCTGAAGTCCCTGCAAGTTAGGACATTTCTAGGAAAGTGAAATAATTTTTCCCATGCAATCTCACCAGAAAGAGTTAAAGAACTACCAGATTTTAAAGAGTCTAAGAGTACTCTGTTTAACGTTGGTGAGAAAATTTAGCACACTTGATCTATCAAAAGCATCTTTTAACAATTTCTCCTAGCATTTATTTCATAATTTTGTGATCTGCATGAGGACAAGAACTTTTACTACTCCTTTACTCCTTTATGGTCATATAAATTCAGGTGGATTTTGTATGTTTTAAAATGAGTTATAGCTTTCCTCTCCTTAGGAGATCACAGCTGCTTGACTCACAGAGTTTATAAACAGCTTCTGGTAACAGGTTGAGAGAATATAAGAAATAATATCAAAACACTTTAAAAAACACTTCTCAGACATAACTAAGTGAATTTGCTGTAGGTATGACATATGTACAGAAAACAAGAGGGAATGTATTTATTGGCACTTCTTTCAGATGACTTTCAAGATTTAAAACGACAAAGAAATAAAGTCATCCTAAATGCATGCTAATAAAACTTCATACCAACACTATCACGTTCTTTCTTTCCCCTGATCCATCCAATCAAGAAAGAAAAATATTTTTTAATGAAAACATACAATATATCCACTAAAATTCCTGAGCTAAACTGTACTTTCTTTAACTGGAAATGCTATACTCTCATATTGAAAATTACATTATGCTCATTAAATTCCTCAGGCCAAGTCTTTCAATCCCTAATCAGTTATAAATCACACGGCACTTCCGCTGCCTTGGGTTTTGCTTCAGTAACTTCCGTAATATTAGCATCACCATTACTTACATTATCATTAATACAGATTTTTCTTTGTCTTTTCATATGATCAGACTCCGATGGAATACAAGTGAGACATATGTTACAACTTGGTAATACTGTCAGACATCTACTTATGCTCCCTGTTTAAGTATATCATATGACATATGGAAGAGGCACATATGTGTATTGCATATGCATAACCCCGGGATTCATACTCAAAGTCACCTACCTGTATGTGGCTCAATAGAAAAGTAAGGCTGTCCTTCCAGAATGCTATAAACCAGCTTGGCACTATTTCCATAAACTGGATCATCTGCATCTGTAGCTGTTACTTTAGTAACAAAGGTGCCTGAATAAAAAGAATATACACAATTAGTGTTTACACTCTTACTTGAAATTTGCATAATTTATTCAAAAATAATTTGAAACAAAAATTTATTTCCTTGCGAGTTGTATGACAATAATAAAAGAAAAAAAACTATCAGTGACAAAACATTACTTGTGGAACACAAACAAAACATTTTCCTTCAAGATGATATATGCCAGCAGACTGAATTTCTGGGTAAGAGAAAAACCTTTTTAGTAGCTGTATTATTTAAGGTTTCTTTGTAGAATGCATTTAAAGCTACCTGATAGATCTGTGTAGACTTCAAGCATTTGCAAAGGAATCATATCAAAGGGATACGAAATACAAGGTTAATGATACAATATAATACGTTGCATTTAAGATTTGCAGAAGCACATTTGAAAGAACCTTGCCAAGTTACAGAGACCACATAGAAAAGGAATAATAAAAAGGATTCTTTTTTCTTCTCTTGGCTTACAGCCATAATAATGGTTTGATGTGGCCACAGTGACAGAGTTAGGACATCTATTGTCTCCAAAATGAGTCTCTGCCACTGCGGGGGCCATTGTCTAGCCAGAGTTATAATTCCATGCTCTGACCAAAAAAAATAGAAGAAAAAAATTAAGGAAATTGCCCTTTTTATTTCTCAGGCAACATAGCACTTGCCATTTCTGTAAGAAGCAAAATCAAATGAAATTCAGTTGGTTACATTAAGCTTGCTGCAGAGACTTTTTTGCTGGATGACTTAAAAATGTAATGATGACGTTAATTAGGCTAACAATAAAGACAATAGCTACAGAGGGAGAGAAATCAAGAGTAGGAGAGAGGTTACAGGCTGAATTATTCTTATGTTCAGAAAGGAAAAGAATTATAGCACCCACCAATATACCCCCCTTTTCTGGGTATGCCAATAAAACCAGCCTCCTCTTCCTTCTCACACTTTGTGTGCTGCTGAATCCAAATAACATCACTTCAGGACAGGAACAGTAAACTAAAGGGGGTGGAATCATAGAATCACAGAATCATTCAGGTTGGAAAGGACCTACAAGATCATCGAGTCCAACCATCATCCCTGCCTACTAGACCATGTTACAGAGTACCTGGTTTATGTGCTTTTTGAACACCTCCAGGGATGGCGACTCAACCACCTCCCTGGGCAGCCTATTCCAATGTCTGACAACCCTCTCAGTAAAGAAATTCTTCCTAATGTCTAACCTAAATCTCCCTTGCCTCAACTTGAGGCCATTTCCTCT
>JAVJGG010000088.1:34939429-34953089 GCA_035590195.1 Aviceda cuculoides | reverse complement strand
GTTCCTCTCCACCCCCCTCCCTTTTTTTTATAGTCTCCCCAACTACTTTATAATCCTGAGCTGTATTTTAGACTGAATACTGCAGTTTCATTAGAAAGTTTTTCCAGCATCCTGCACCTAAACCTATCTTTAGAAAAACTTGGAATACAAATCTATTTTTCCATATAGAAAAACCATCTATTCCTTGGCACAATCACAGTCCTGGAACTCTATAAAATATTAACAACTGTGATAGCTCTCAGTGTGCCTGTCATTGTCACCTGAGCTTCACAGACCACTTCTGGAAAACCACTGCAGTGAGATAACCTTAATGGCCATATCTTATATTATTTGAATATATAAAAACCTGAAATGTACACAGAATCACTAAGACACAAACATACCTAAACTTACCAGTCATTCATTCATACTGCATAATCCTGAGGCTGCTTTGATCCCATTCATTTCCTGTATTCTTCACTCATCAGCTTCCATGTTCTTGTCCATAAAACTGATCATGGCATTTAGAGTGTGGCTTTGTTTTAGCTATTAATCTGTGGAATTCCTAATGTAGCTTTGTCATGTAGAATAATTCCCCTAACCTCATGTCACTCATGAAAGAAATTCTCACCGTTGGTAATAAACCAATTCCCTTGAGAAATGTGGGCAGTAGTTGATCCTCTGACAGTCAATGTTACAATGCTAACACAGGTCAGAAGGAACTTAAGTTGCTTTTAATAGGCAATAGATATTAAATATGGTTGCGATAGTAAGACTTGATTGTAAATACATCACGGCTAACTTTGAGAACTTGTTGGTTCCTTTTGATTTTTCCTCTCGCCCTTTCTTATTACCTGCAACTCTCCATTTTCCCAACTTTCTATTCAAATTGACTAATACTTCCATCACTCTCTCCTCACCTATTGCTTTTAGCTTCTGTTGTCTTTTACACTTCTTAATTTCTCTTTCTTCTCCCTGATGGTTTTATTTGATTAGCTTCATTTGAGAAATTAAGACCACACAACAATTCTGTTCATTTACATAACATACCTGTAGTTTACTGCCATAAGATGCATTTCCTATAACAAAACTTTCTGAGAAGATCCTAATGTTTTTTTCTCATGTAGTAGTTTAATATGAAATAATTTTCTGAGATTAATTTTATGCATCATTTAGATGAGCTAAATCCCAAGTAAGACAGCCTTTAGCTTAATTATTCTAAATCATTCCATAACTTTTATGTAACATAATAAATGTGGACTCTATTTGCTTCTGGGGAAACAGTTAAATTTTGCATGCATTCATAACTAACCAAAGTACAAAGTAATTAAAGCTTTTCAGTGCGTTCTGACAAGCATTACCATGACATAGCAATTAAGCCCTCAAAAAAATCACAAAGGTGATGCATGAAATTATAGTCTTTTAAAATCAGTATTAAAATATGGAATCTGTTTAACTTTTTGTAGTGTATATACATGTGTATCCCAGGTGATGCTGGAAATAAATGTATCAAAGTTCTAACAAAAGGAACTGCTAGAGTTTGGCTCTAGACAATGACTTTCAAAAGTTCAAATACAATTTTCACCATTGGCAATGGGAGAGATTACAGAATCTCTCATCTTGATAGATTCCCAGAACTGCTGCCCATTCTAAATACCCAATTTATTGTCTTCACACACACAAAGGCTGCAGGTGCTGCCCTGACTGTGCATAAAGGGTGTCTGAAACAGTCTGGAAGCTCAGGCTGTATGGATGGGTGGCAGAAAGAGCATGAGATATTTCACATTGCAGTTACGTTGATGGCAGCTCCAGGAATGATATAGGCATGGTCACTGAGAGCAAGGCTCTATTCTCACTACAACTGAAGCAAGAACAGGTTGTAAGAAGCAAGTCTGTTATCTAGAGTTCTTATCTAGAGTTTCCTAGCTATACTGTATAGCTGGCAAACATTTCTTCCATTGTCTGGGTTTATTCTTAAAAAAACTAACAAGGCTTTTGAATTGTTATGAATCACGTAGAAACCATTTAAAAATCATGTCTAAAATGCTAAACTTTTAGTTGGCAAAGACAATGACAAAAGAACGCTTGATAAAAACCGGACTTGACAGCATGCTTGTTTATGAGTATCCTTTCCTCTAGTAACTGAACACAGTAGCCATGTATGCCACTAACTCCAACAAACCTGGGACAATCCTCAGACATTAGGAAAAAAGGCAACTCATTGCCATGTCAGCCTTCACTTATCTTTCCCACTTTTATCAGTAGCCGCTTGCTGCTGCACCAAAGGCAACTCAAATAGTTTGGCATGACCCTTACGGTGACAATGCAGTAATATAATTTAAAATTCCTGATTCTATGTCATTATTTACATATAAAATGTCAATAAGAAAGAATCCAAACTGTAAGACAAATTATTAATGTCTCTATTCCTCATGACTGTTACTTGAAACTAATGCCTCCCAATTAAATGGCACTTTTATGCTTTTGCACCAGTGTACTAGCATTAGAAGCTGGACATAAATAGAAATAAAATGAGGCTTTTGGGGAACAGTGAAACACAGCAACAATGATATCATAAATATATAATTTCTTTACACTAGTTATATTAAATTTGTAACAGAGACTATGCCACAATGTAAGGTTACCAGAAGTGGTGGTTCTGGAAAGCACACTTAGTTTGCCATCACTCATGGAGACTCAGACTGAAACACTCCCTGCTCCCTTCCAAGATTATGCAGATGTTTTAAGTCCTCCCTCACCCCTTGTCACGGTTTAACCCCAGCCAGCAACCAAGCAGCACACAGCCACTCTCTCACTCCCCCACCGATGGGAAGGGGGAGAGAATCAGAAGAGGAAAAGTGAGAAAACTCATGGGTTGAGATAAAGACAGTTTAACAGGCAAAGCAAAAGCCGCACACACAAGCAAAGCAAGACAAGGAATTCATTCCCCACTTCCCAGGGGCAGGCGGGTGTTCAGCCATCTCCAGGACAGCCGGGCTCCATCACGCCTGACGGGGACTTGGGAAGCCAAACGCCATCGCTCCCAACGTCCCCCCTTCCTCCTCCTTCCCCCAGCTTTACGTGCTGAGCGTGACGTCCTGTGGTCTGGGATATCCCTGGGGTCAGTCGGGGTCAGCTGTCCCGGCTGTGTCCCCTCCCAACCCCTTGTGCCCCCCCAGCCTCCTCGCTGGTGGGGTGGGCTGAGGAGCAGCAAAGCCCTTGGCGCTGGGTAAGCGCTGCTCAGCAGTAATGAAAATATCCATAAATTACAAACACTGTTTCCAGCACAGATCCAAAGCATAGTCCCATACCAGCTACTGTGAAGAAAATGAACTCTATCCCAGTCAAAACCAGCACTGTTACTTGTGACTTTGGTTTTGGAACCGTGTCTGTCACGAAGAATGTGCAGAATATTTTAAACACATGCACACTCATTAAATAAATCTCTCGCGTAAAATGCTCTTCAGTACCACAGCTAGTGAATTTGATTATGCACAAGATGAACAAGTAGAGGAACAAGACAACAGGAAGATATAAATTTTCTAACAGCTGTTACATTGTTGTCATATTTTACAACATCTGCTGTTTTTTTCCTTAGCCTTTGCATTCCCTTTGTATTTACCCTTTGGGCTAATTTGTAGCTGACCCCAGTAATATAGTCCTTTTACTCTACAATTTTGTGACAAACTATCATTGATTTAACAGTCATGCTCAGTGCCTTAAAAAAATCAATGAATACATTGGAAAAAAAACAGTAAGACAGTGTGGTTGATCTTGATAACATTTCAGGTCAGGTTTTTATCACAACTTTCTAATTTATCAAGTTATTTTATCACTATTCGTATCAGACATTGCGTGTTGATTTCATATTCAGCAGATTTTGTCCTTCTGCAAACAATTTGTAACTGGAAGAGAACTAATATCTTTGGGAGAACTGGAAAGAAAAGCTACACTGTACATTGCGCTTCTGCTATACATGGCTATACTAAATAACTCTGTTCTGCTTTAAAAAAAAAAAAGATTGACTGATTCCTTATTTACAGTGGTGTAATCAAGGGCAACCTTTGATCCAAAGGAAAACATCGTTAAGTAGATATGCTTGTGCCAAAATTGGAAATTGATATTCTGACTCAACTGAAAGCCTAAACTCTTTCCAATAAAGACCTTTTTCCCCCCAGTAAGTAGTTTTCATGGAAGCATTTAAGGACAAAAATATTATTCTAAGCTTTTTCACATTGTTAATATTTTCAAGTGTTAAAGGCAAAAGCATTTCTAGAGCAATGGCTGACTGAATTCCACTGTATGTATTTTAAGATGGGGGTTTTTATGACTGTCAGGGGAGTTCTTAATATTTGGAGATTATTAAAGTTTGTCTGTTTACCTTAATTCAGGCAAACTATGACAGAGTTCTCTTCCCTTATGGCTTTTGTTCTTTTTCCATCTGTGTCCTTTTTTATTTCACCAACACGTTTGTCACTCTACTTCTGTCGTCTTCTGTCTTTCAACATGACACTAGCTGTCCAAACACTCTTGGCTTTACTAAGAATAAAATCAAGAAATTTCACTCCTCATTCCTCTCCTGAAAAAAAGATCCTGAAACTATACTGTTGGGAGACAACATCCACTTTTGCTCCCATTATCACCTCTGCAGCATGCTTTCAGGGAAATCATGAATCTGTGCGTAACTGAGAAGGCAACACAGAAACACAACATGCTCGAGGAGGGCGTCTGTGGTTTTTTCTTTTCTTTTTTTTTAAATAAGACCAGTCTGAATCACCCTTGTGGATCTTCTAAAATTTCTCATTCATTTACATAATACGCTATCTTCATTGCAGGCACATATACAGAGCTCATAGACAAATGGGAAAAAAATAGAGTCATGGGGTTCTTCTTCCCAGAAGCTTAGCTGAATCTCTTTTAAAAAGGTTTTAACTGGGTTTCATTCCCAGTGTGTCCCTTTACATCTAAAGGTGATTAAACAAGATTTCAGGCAAATTAAATTATTTCCTATTTGTGAAATGCAATACTGTTACAATGAAGTGAATCCACAGATTTCACTTTTTGATCTTTAATTTCTTAAGAAAATTAATATCAGAATTAAAAGATTAAAGTGCTTGGTTTCAGCAAAGAGCATATTCTCCATATACACTACCAGCTCTCACAAGCAAATTCAACATTTCAGAGTTGGGGAACAGGGCTTACTATGGTAGATTATACAAGAGTTACGTAAAAAAAGAAAGGAACACAAGGATGAAATAAGGGAAAACTCCATTTAGTTCTCAAAACTTTTTCTGGAATGTGCTCTTCTCTTTCCTCAAAGAGAGAAATAAATTATTTCAAAATAACTCTGAACACAGTGACGATACACACCGCTCAGTACACGTGTGGGTGTGTGTTCTGTGAAGACAGCTGAAAAGTGAGCATCATTCCTACCAGAGATAACAGCGTAATACTAATTGTCTTTCCACCAAGTAGTAGGAGGAAAGCCATGCAAATCCTTTTCTTTTGTTTTAGTAGGGAAGCAGGATTTTCCAGATGTCACTGATACATAACATAAAAATCAAACAGGCTGGATTGCAGCCATATACATGTGATAATCTCATATATTAGCATACACACACATTCATACATATTGCATACAGAAATTTTGCACGTACATTGCAGTTTTCACATCCCCATAGTGTATCATTCATGTTCTAGGTAGTCATGCAAAAATACCACTGTCATTTATATAATACATCTCTTCTAGCAAGAAACATAAGACCAGTATCTAATCTACCTGTTAGAAAAACTGCATTGTGTTAGAACCTCATTACATTACAGATTAATGAAAAGTTAATGTGTTCATCTGTATTTTATGCATTGCTTTCCACAGAGGTCCAAAAATAAAATGCCTTGTACTGCACCCTCATTACATAAGTACTATATATATAGCATATGAGTTCCTCTTCTTTTTCAGAGCAGTCAGAATTGGTATAAGCATTTTGAGGAAAGAAGAGGTTTAGTAGAACTTTGTTTTATTCTGAATAAGAACACTGACTAGTAATGACTGTGTTGTAGAAATGTCAAGGCTGAAATTAGCAGTGGGTGGAGATCTCTTTAAGGGGAATTAAATAAGTGGATAATGGAAGTGAAATACGCAGTGTGGAAAAAAAATAAAATTCCTTGAACACTGAAAGGAGACAGTTTTCTTATAAACATTATCAAAGAGTTAAAGTAATTTTAGGAGGACTAACAAAACTTAAAGAAAGTTAAAATAATTTATGGAGCATCATTTAGTACAGCTCTTGTTGTTGCTGCCTGTGGGTTGATAGAGGAAGGCAGAAGGAAAAAGTAACAGCGATATTAGTGAAGGGGTAACATTCTTATCTTCAACTTTCCAGCCTTGAATTCCAGTTCCATCAGAGATTAAGATGTAGACTTGACTGTGTATGCTGCATAGAATTTACGGTCGTTCATGACCCATGTAATGCAATGGCAAACATAGTCTGAGTTTTGAACTGGCAGCTGAAAATTAGGTTTTGTTTTCAACAGAAGAGCAGGAGTGTATGTTTGTCTTTCTTTAGAGAAATAGCTTGAAAACATACACCCCCCAGGAACGTCACATAAAAAAATATGCAAAGTTCAGGGATCATAAGGGATAAATGTGCAAAACTTGCACAGTTTCAGTAGTAATGGTAATAAATGGCAGATCTCTGAGACAACCTATAAGAAATTTCTACCTATATTTGTGGTGTTAGAACAAACTTGTTTTGGACAGAATAAACTTGTTTTGGGCCAGCTCCTCCATGCAGCCTAAGAATACATAAAAATGCAGAACTACATGATTTCAGAGGCAGTTCAGTGAAGAATGGTTTCGCTCTCCCCCACCATGCTAGAGGAAACAGGTGAAATAATATCCTCCAAAACCCAGCCCCTTTCAATATTCCCTAAACTGACGTCTATGTCTAGGCATTAGTCACTTATTCTACAACCTCCTACTATAAATTTTTCCCAGATAATGTTTTTTTCTTTTAATACATCTCTCATGATGTAAATTTTTCCCTCCTCTTTCAACCTAATACTTTTCTCAACTGTTTCACTTTGCTTCTCTTTCCTTAATGTTTTATCTTTCATTCTCTTGCTCTCATTGCACTTCTACCATTCTTTAAACCTCATGCTCATGAATTCACTAGATTTTTATTCATCTGATATTCTGACTAGTTTCCTGTCAAAATTTTGGGGTCTTCCCCCCCTCATCTTCTTTACAGTGAATACTCCTTGGATAGGGTCCATGTTTTTACTAAGGATCATAAATATTGCTCATATGCACAGGTATAAATTATTTTTACAGTAGCCTTTCTGATCAGAAAACATCTTTTCTTGTCTGCATATATCTTCATTTTCTTTTCTCCAAGAATACCAAGCAAGTCCCATTCACATAAGGATTAACTGCCTTCAATTTCCCTTTCTCAGTCTCCTACTCTTTTTTTTTTTTCTTCTTTTTTTTTTTAATTTATTTTATTTAATTAAGCCATTTTCTTGCCTAGAGCTTGGCAACATATCTTCTGAAAGCAGGTCCATACTATGTTTGTGCTGCTGTATAATTAAAATTAACTCAACAAGTTAAACCTAAGTTTTAGTAAAAGAACTGAGACATAGGCTTGAAAAATTCACATATCAGTTTCAGCACAAGCAATTCAATGCATCCAAGATATGAAAATCTGTTGGAGAAGTGTTGAGAAAAGAAAAAAAAAAAAAAAAAAAAAAAAAAAGAAGCCTCAGGTATCACTGTCTAGTCAGCCCACCATGCTTACATTTGAAAATGACCCAGTGCAACTCATTGCACTAAATGTGAGTGAGAGGATGATTCTGGCTTCTCACATTCCTCCTCTTTTTAACTAAGACAGAATGGTGGTTTTGAAACTTTTTCATGGGGTGCTGCTTTATTTTACAAAGTGCCTTGGCACCCCTTCAATTATCTTACTTTGACAGATTTAGTCAAATTGCTGAAAAGCACATTATCCTCAACCTAATACTAGAAAACATTAGAATTTACTCTGAATTTCATGGCCAGATTTTGATGCCTTTGCTTATACTTGATTCTTATATTACCCTGAAATTGACTCTTTTTGTTTGATGAGTTTACTTCCCTTTGACAACTAAAGATCACCTGCACTTGATCCATATGTATCAGTAAGGACTGAGGACCTGAGTACATAAATATGTACCTCTAAGTATATATTTATACATTTGCAAATACTGAACAAAGGACAAACCAAGCAAAAAAAATCTAATATATTAATCCAGAAGGAAACAGATTCACGCTAATCCGACAAAATGAATAAGTGTAAGTAAAACATATTAAGAAGATTATTTTCTACTACTTTCTTTTTCTCCCCTTTCACACCGTTAATTTCTCTTTTCACCATCTTTTTCCACAACGTTCTCTGTTTTCGCCTTCTGCACAAATCCTATGGCTAATTGGTTAAGTCCACTCTAGAGTCTAACCATCAATTCCCACACACGGCATCTTTCATTTCAATGTTTTTGGCTGATTACGGTTGCACTTAGAGGAAAACAAATAAGTATGTATCAACACACTGCAAGTGCTACATCTGTGTAGGAAAATATACAAATAGATAATTAAACATCAACACAATATCAATAGGATTAGAGTGTCATGTTGGAACAAATCTTGATAAATCCTTCTCAATAGCAATACCCTAACTACAGCGTCATGGGGGGAATATAAATTTAGCCCATTAAAGTGTTGTTGGACAAAGAAAGACACATTAATACATCTGTTAGTCATTTTCTTACTACTAAGGGACTCTACTATTGTGCTGCAGATGAAAGCGTTGGCCAAGAAGAGATTTGAAAATATGCAAATTAATGCTAACAACATAATAAATATCTTATTATTCATCAACAACTCAATGGCATACTGGCATGGTTTAAACTGTGAGTAATCGAAGTTCGTCGATGTTTAGACATACATACCTACAACAGACATTTCTGGAACTGTGGCATGATATGGACCATCAACAAACTCTGGGGCATTGTCATTGATGTCTTGAACCTTAATAATGAATTCTGAAGGAGGTTCCAGAGGCTGATTTGTGTCCCTGTCGACTGCTTGAGCTGTTAGTGTGTATTCAGCTTTTTCCTCTCGGTCAAGCCTTTTCATTGCATGAATGTCTCCAGTCTTGTCATTGATCACAAAGATTGTTCCAGCTCCATCTCCTGACAGAATATACTTGATTTTGCTGCTGCCAGGATCCAGGTCTGTGTGTAACTAAAAGGAAAAAAAAGCATTGTAGAGACAAAAATTACAGCCAGCATTTTTTTTGCATTGGCCTAACCATACATTTTGTCAAGCTATTCTTTTGTACTTTAATCTTAGCACCAGTGATACACATCTTAGCTTGAATACACAAGGAGAGCAGGGATTTGTATGCATACTAATCAAAAGTGAATGTAATCATAGCTGTAATTAGACTTTCTATTTAAAAAGCAGCTGTTATATATATTTTAAATCCCTGTTCTAAAATGTAAATGTCCTCAGAAATATTATCAGCCAAAATGAACAAGCACAAAACATCCTTAACCTATTAGATCAAAGGGCGAATGGAGGATTAATAATATATATTTTTATCTATTTGCTTAATATTAATTATTACTTTCAGCTTACTTTCAGGTGACTGAAAGTGGCTGAACACTGGCATCTGTGTAAGTGTCGTAATGGACAGCTTTCACAGAAATTTAGAACCATATCATAACTCAGCTCTTAGCAGAACTTTAAAGGTTCTAAGATCTTTATTCTAAAAGTATTTCCCCTGAAAGAAAGCTTTGTTAAAGCAAGTTTCCAGAAATGCAAGAACAACCCTTACACACATCTTCCCATTCTCCTCAATGCCCCATTAGAAGAAATAATACTTAAATTGTGCTTGGCTTTTCAAAAAATAAGATAGGATTATTATAATCTGAAACAGTATGGGAAAAATAGGTTTTCTTCTTTACTTTGAAGTTTTTTGTTAATTAAAAGCTTGAACTAAAGAACACTGCAGACAAACAAAGGACTTCCATTGATTTTTTTGCAGGCTCAGAGCCAAGTACTAAATAGCAGATTATGTCCAATAATTTTTAATTTGCAAGGGCAAGCACACCAATTGGTGGACCATATGTATTAGTGTCAACACATTAAAAAATACAGGAAAATAACTTAAATGTACAGTAACAGTGCTTTAAATTCTATTTACTATTAAATCTAAGACGCTCATTATGAACAATAAGAAGAAATTAATATCACATCATTAAAAATCTAACTTGCATTTATTATTCTTTATCTCTGCCACATAAAATATAGTCTGAAGGAAATACATACAAACTGTTTAGGATAGCTGCAACATGACTTACAACAACTACTACTAGACTTGTTCCTGTTTGCTGATTTTTGTGCAGACAGCTCAACAGAAATTGCTCCTGGTTATGCATACTTTTCAATTGATAGCAGTGGTTGCTAGGGCCAGGCAGCATTGTCATTTGATATAAGGACATGCATTAGGATATTAAAATACGCGTGGGAAAAAAAGCCTTGTAACACTGGCTACAGCCAAGCCACAAGTAGATTTGTATGTCATACAACAAGTAGGCTCTGCAGGTTCTTCAGTACATAATTGGTCGCATACAGTTACATCCACAAATTATCTGTTCAGGAATAAGAGCTTAGAAAACTCGTTAACAGCATCTTACGAAAAAGGAATCTTGAATTGTTGCAATGAGCACAGTGGACAATGGCAGTCAGGTCTGATTTTCCAGTTGGTCTGGTTTATTATACATACAAAATCCTGGGCCACCAGTGTATTCTCTGCTCTGCAATAATAGCAGAACTCCCACTGACTACAAGAGGTGTAACTTCATCCTCTGTGTTTTTCTGGGTAACACATTATTACCACACCAGCTATTACCACACCACTGTTTCAACAACTTTTTAAAAGCACTTTAACTGTCTGTGAATATGAATGACTCAATCCAGTTCACTCTTCCTACCCAACCCACAGGAACATACACGTAGACATCACGTGACAGCCGAGTCCTTTTCCAAAAAAGCAATGTTTTTCTTTTTGTAGTGGCCATCAGCTTTTACCTGAGAACAATCAGCATAATTTATGTTAATTTAAGTTAACAGCACTCTCCTGTTAATTGGTACTGCAGTTTTGTCACTCAGTAAGACATGTTATTACAACTTTTTTTTTGGTCTTAAAGATTATTGTCCTTATGACCAGGATTATACTCAATGTAGATGTCAGCAACATAAAAAACTATTTTCAGAGGTCCCAGAGCCTGTCAAGATCAATCCAGAATCTGTTTGTGTATTAAACAGATTGTTTATAATTTAAGCATCTATTTGATCCCTGAATAAGATGTATACATTATTAACATTGCATATGAAGGTTTTGGCAGAATATTTATAGCTGAATTACGGTGATGTCATATCACAACATTGTGTTGACATGCACTACTCAGCAAAGCAATTTGGAACATCTCAGTTCACCCAATTACACAGAGCCTTACAGTGAAAAATTATAATCTGAATTTCTGAGAAGGCACTGGCTGGATAAACTAGTTATCTCACGCAAGTATTTGAGATTGTTCAAAGATTCTCCAATTTGCTATTTGCTAATAAGTAGGAGAAGCTGTCAGTATAATCTCCAGTGTAAGTTTTACCCGTATTATTCAAAGGAAGTTATGGTTCATAAATCAGCTCTGGTATAAATTAATGTAGAGCTATAAAACCTTTGCAGTGCTAGTAAGATACCAACAGTTAACATGAAAAAAAAGTCTATGATACTATTGTTTCTTCTAATAAATTAAAGCCCTTTGTATCAAAAGAAAGAAACAGATATTGCTATTTGAAACACTATAAAATGAAGGGCTAAATATTAAATAAATAGTGGAAGACCTAGAAGCATTTTATAATCTTAAAGTTGAAACCAAGTATAAAAAACAAGCCTTATATATGGCATTTACTGAAATAATATATACTTTTTAAGCTGACCATCCAGACTGACAGATTAAAGTATCTTTTCTAGGTTTTGAAGCTCTTACACTCTAATATCAAACTATTATAACAAATGACCTATGGAAGAGCCATTTTTCCAAAGTCATTTCATTGTTTGGATTCAGGATTAAAACATTATCATCTACTTACAAAGTTAAATCACAGAACTGAAGTGAAATTCTAAGCCAGAAAGCACAGCATTTTTTCCAAGTAATATCTCCTCTCTTCTACCAGATGTGAATGATAATTTACAGCAATCGTCAAGCTTCAGCAAGCTGTGTTCATGTGAAGGTTAAAGATCATTAAACACATAATTATATAGGGTCTAGGTGAATGATAGAGAGGCATAATGAATATGATAAATGAGTATCAGTTTCTGCTGAAAAAGCCTCACAAATGTTGTAGATGTGAAACTGCTTTCCACACCTGTAGCTTTATTTGTTGCGCCTACACGTGAAAGCTGACCTCTTATTTTTCAGAGCAATATCGGGAAATGTAACAAGAATTTCTATTTTAAAAAGGAAACATCTATAGCTAGCCCCTATGTTTCAATACTAGACAGCATCCCAAAACAAACAGAAAAGCATGTTTACTGGAAAACTTAATCATGTTCACAGTGAGTCAAACTCACCTCCTTCATGTGAGATTCAATTAATTATACTTCAAAGGAAGTGAAATCTTCCTCCATCACTGCCCTACCTGTGGGACTATAAATTCAAAGATTTCTCTCCCTTAAAGTAGCAGATGCAACACCATCACCCAAATCACGCCTGGATTTATGGCAACAGGAGATATTTTGGATCCTTTCCTAGTTTTAAAGGTGACACAGGTGCCGTGTATTAATACCCAACTAATGGCTCCCATGTAGCCTCAGCAAAGGTCCGTTCCTAAATAATGAACTTCATTCAAAATGAACCCTCTGAACACTGCAGCTTCTAATCATTATTAATTCCTTTGCTATTCTATGTTATAGTACAGATGATAATCAATGGAGCCAGTATTAATGGTGACAGCACATACAGTGTACTTCCACAAAACTTACATTATTTTCGCTAATAATGAATGCGTATCTAAAAGTATTGCCAACACACTATTCAAATATATAACATATATTTATAGTCTCCCATGTACATACATTACAAACATGCATAATTACAACTTATGCAAGAGAAATTGCAGAGATGAAACTTACTCAAAGAGCCTTTATACTCTGTAGACATAGAAGTACTACTTTGCAGTAAACAACGAATACATGAACAATTCTCCTATTCCATAGATACTTGTTCCTCATATTTTTAACCACATTTTCTTATCAAATACTTGGTTCAAAACTATGCATGCAGCCAAGGACTTCGTATATGGACAAAGGCTGCCGAAGGTCCAAGCTAGGTTTGTGAAGTTCTTTTACAATTCTGAGTACACAGAGAGATTTATGAGTCTCTTCTGCAAATGGCAACTGCCTCACGTGCTCTCAGTCAGCTACCTGGCAAATCAATGTGTCGTGGTTTAACCTCAGTCAGCGACTAAGCACCACGCAGCCGCTCACTCACTGCCCCCACCGCAGTGGGATGGGGGAGGAAATCAGGAAAAGAAGTAAAACTCGTGGGTTGAGATAAGAACAGTTTAACAGAACAGAAA
>JAVJGG010000088.1:34894978-34930097 GCA_035590195.1 Aviceda cuculoides | reverse complement strand
CCCCCCCCCCCCCCCCCCCCCCCCCCCCCCCAGAAAACACACACACCACAGCCTTACAAATACCTAAAGCAAAGAGGAAAAAGCCCCCAACAATCTACGTACATTTGTGATAATATTCACTTTAAGGGTTACCTGAACAGTTTTACATTTGATAAATATTTTTTCTTTCCCTTTCCTGCTCTTGTCTACAAGAGATTTGACAATAACTGAATTTTTAAGCCTGTGTGGAGAAACACTGGAGAAGCACTCCCTCTCCATCAAAGGGATGGGGGAGTTGCTTAATGGGAAAAAGCTGTTCCAAGAAATCTGCATGTGAAAAAATTAGAATAGCAGCTAGTTCAAATCAAGGAGAACACAAGGAATTACATTCCTGAAAGGTGGGCCACAAGTCATTTGCAAAGATAACATAGATTTCTATAGCTTCTTTGACTGCAGATGATATGAGATCAATAGAAAGCCTCTGAGTTGGTTTGGTTTTTGCTTTTTTTTTTTTTTTTTTTTTTCCCCCCAGAAGTAATACCTGATTTGGATCTCATTATATTCAATAGTGAGTGTATTTCTTTGCTAATACTCCCAAACCTTATTTATTCTGCCTGGAATCTTACTGTCAAGCTCATTTCTTCTCACTCCCTGTGGCTAAAGCTCTCTTTTGGCCTGATTCTCTTCTAGAAGTGACACTTTATATTGATAGCCCAAGCAAAGAGAGTCATCATCAAACTGGCCGTGTCATTCAGCCCTGGGGTGCAATGCTGAGAGTGATCACACATCCTGAATACCAGCAATTCACTCAGAGCTTTGCACAAACCAGAGATAACCTTTTATTTGTTTTCCTGCAATCACAGTAATGTTATCATCATCTAAATATTAATGCGCAGACATCATGTACATTACTCCACAATCTGAATGTATCACCAGAGTAATTGAATGAGCATTACCACACCATCACAAAGCAAAAATTAATTTTTCTTCCAGTTCTGCTTACGGGGAAACAAAGTCACAAAAATAAAGAGGCTCAATATTCAGAACAAAGCAGTTAAAGGTCCTAAGGACAGCTGCTCAAGACCACTAAGAAGCCGCACCCAAAATACCAGCTTTACTCTTGTAGCTGCATATATTTTTTCACCTGTATTTTTTTGGATGAGAATAATGATTCAGTGACACTCACTTCAAACATTCACCTGCATATTACTGAAAAGTTGATTTAGGAAACAATATAAAAAACACAGATTTTGGAAAAGACCAATGTAGTAAATTTTTTCTGAACATTTGCTGACCAGAATGCTTCAATGTTATTTTACATTAAAAAACTTTTTATGTCTGTGTATGCATTAATTTCAATCTGTTAAAGTATTTAACTTTTTAATATGCTTGAAATGTAAATAAAATATTTTCTTTTAAATTAATTTCATTTGTTATCATATTAGAGGGTTCTTTTTCATATAATAAAAATACCATGCCTCGCCCAAAACATTTTTTGATATTCCAAAAATTTGTATTTGGAGTGACACAAAAGCATCATTTTCCCCAACTTTTCAAAACTGCTCATGAAATGAAAATCTGTTACTCATCTGAGAAGAAGCACTTGAGTTCTAGGAGAATTAAATTCTTATTTGCTTTAAAGCAAAACCATTCCTGCTGCCTACACGAATCCTCCAATTAAACCTTTACTTCCAACAAAAATAAAGCAACTTCACTCCCTTTGTTTATCATAATTTAATTATTTTCCTTATTAGAACCAGCTTTATTTTAATGTCTTAGCATTTTGATGCTATGACTCATCCTGTAGATATACAACAGCTTACTACCATGCCTTTACTTCTGCAGCATCACAAACGTAATTAAAACATATTTGCTGTGATTATATTTCGGCATATACATATCAACATATATTTTGCTCTTAGGTATAGAATCCCTATTGTTCCTGTAATTACTATGAAGAAATAATGCAAATGAGCCTGCTGGAGACAATTATTGGACTTTCTTTTTAACTTTATAATGTTATAAACAGGAATTGGCATTCCACTCAGGGGTGGACAGCAAACACTCATTTTATTGAATGCTTTAAAGACTTCAAATTAACAGAAGCTAAGCAACCATTGTAATCATTCATCTAGTACATATTAATATCTCTAAAATCAGAACTTAGATTGTGCTCTAGAATTACACAGATCAAGATATCTCTGATTAGTATATCTTAACAAACAAAATTAAGTATTGTGCTTCTGTGATAAAGGACATCACATCTATGACTTGGCAGCTGCCTGCACAAGTTGAATAAGTAATCACAGCAGGATGAGTTAAGACTGGAGTAAAATCCACATTTATAGTACCTGCTGAGAGCACTTCTTAACTTGTGTAGGATTTAGAAAGACCTTTAAATTATTTAAACTTTTTTTGGAGTTTGTAATGAAAGTCATTGAGCTATATCACAGGATGATAAACATTCACATACTATGTTCTCCTAAATTAGTTTCCTCTCATTCTCAGTGACAGAATTCTCTTCCAGTTACTCAGAAATCCACAACCAACACAGAGAAATCTTGCCTCTGAAGGCAATCTTTTTCCCCCCTAGTAAACAATCTCTATTAACCACATACAAATGTTGTTATGTTCCAAAAGAACGTGGAGGCACAAGGCACTGCAGAAGTCTACCTCCGAAAGGGATGGGCACAACCGACTCCTGCCACTCGCACAGCTGACAGTATTCAGAGACGGGGAAGCGACAGTGTCGCAGTCTCAAAGCCTCAGATGTTCAGTCAAACCAATCTCTCAGTTTTTGCTTTCTCCCTTTTTTTCCCCTAGCGTGCCTTTTCTTTACATTATTGGGGGTACTGCACATAAAGGAATATCCCACTGCTTTATCTAATATCCATCTAAAATTTTTGCTGAGTACTCCACTGACTAGGACGTGCAAGCCATCTGTACCAAAGGAAAAGATGACAGGGGCCATTCTAGATGAATGATCCCTTAGATAGGGTCACCACTGGTGCCATCAGATTGATCTATAAGGCACTACAGGCAGTTCCCTGGACTTAGAATCTTTCCTCTGCTCTCATCAGCCCAGGCCAAGTCCACAAGTACTACAGGGGATCCAACTGCTTATTTTGTCCAGGGATCGGAACATTATATTTTCAAAACATACTCTTACCTGATATAGGATATCATTATGAGGAAAGTAAATTTTTCACAAATAGCAAATACCCTATAGGAGCCTGACAAACTTAACCTAAGGCAAAAGGTCAATGCAGAAGCATGCCTGAAAGCTGATGGACTGAGTTTTGGGAAGGGAAAAGACATGATTAGACCTGATACCTTCTTAGTTCTTCAACAGTCTCTTCCTAATCATTTCTTCCCGCTTGTCTTTCAAGGATCCTAACATGGCCAAAGGATTTTGGAGTACAAGTTTTGACATGCAAACCCAATCATTCCTATACAAAGCCCTTTCTGTTATTGCTTTGAATATATTTTTCTAGCAAATTAATTAGGCTGTTTGTTCTGGCTTCTGGAAATCTCCAGTCCTAACTTTTAAGGCTCTTTTTGAAATTACACATTTGTGAGGCAGTCCAAATTTTTGCCCTTTCAAAAAGTGCAAAAGAAAGGATGCCAACTCTCCTCTGAATGTGCCATGACGTCTAGCTGAAGTACAAACTATCAAAAAGAGAGAGAAGATACAAACAAAACAAAACCCTATGTAAAAAAAAAAATATATTTTTATCTGTCCTGCACTAGTAGGCTCTCCCATCATTTCAAATGCAGAAATGTACTTACATATCTCATTATGCTATGTAGTAGCAAATTTTTGTCTATCCCTATACAGAACAGAAATCCAATGTTACAATTATTCCAACATTCTAAGAATCTCTCCAAATGCCTGTATTGACAAAGTTGCTCTTTGATGCTAAATTTTGATTTATATTTTAGTGATTTTTTTTTTATTTTAAGCAGGGGGATGGGGGAAGAACTCAAATTATATTTGTTCAGATGGAAAGAAAAAGCATTTTTGAGAAAACTAAAATTAAACTTCGAGAGCTTTGATGTTTCTTTTTTTTGGTGCTTCCTTGTATTATAAAAATGGAAAAGAATTTTTATTTGATGCATATCTAAACTCCTTCAAGTTCTGTAGTACATGAGTTTGAATTAAGTTAGCATTACTTTTGAAAGGCTAAGAACTGCAACCATAGTTTAGCTCTATTCAACCAAGCAGTGTCTGTGCTTTGAACTGACAGAAGCCTTTAAGTGCAAAAGCTCAGATAAGCTGATAAAGATGAAACCAACCGCATCTGCAGTTACTTAGATCCAATTCAATTCAGCCCTATCATACTCCAAATCTCAGATATTCTTGCACATTTTAAAGAATCACTGTGGGGTAGTAAATAATAAGCTTGCACAGATAATGAGATCACAGACAAAAAGAGAAAAACCCAAAAGATTATTTCATGGTTCCTGCTCCCCCAGATTATAAATTGTTACCACCACAATAAATTCATTATTATGAAATAAAAATCCCAAACAATTTTACTGAGTTATTAATTAGAAATTTCCCCTTTAACAGGGAAAACCTTTCCATTCCCAACATAAAATTAACCAGAACAGAAGAGTAATATATTTTATACGTTACCTTGTTGTTACATTTACATTTGGCTAAGATCAAGCCCTGTACATACAGGAAAACGAGCAACACTGGCATTACCCTACATTCAGTCCTCTCTATACTAGGACCTCAGGCGAAATATGCATTGTGGGCTACTACAAATTACAATTTACGTTCCAGGAAAAAAACAGATTGTTGCATCCTGTTCCCCACCCCTGAATTTAAAGGTCATTGGGATTAAATACACTGGACAGATACCTTTTTAGAGAGCTAAAAAGCGCTCTGTGCAAAGTGGAACAGGAAATGCTACATCTATGACACCTGAGGATTCCCAAATACCAGGGCAATCAGGACAGAAATGAATCCACACCACCATAGTGGCCCACGGTGGCCAAATCAGTTGAGTAAATATCTTTTAGCAATCTGTCTGGCATAACATGGTCCAGCTGCATTTTACCCTCCTTGTGGACACAAATGAACAATATAAACTCCAGATGTAATTGGTCCTGCCGTGCCCTTACCAAAGTCAATGCAACTCTGCAGTGCCAACAAGTTTTGTGACAGCTTTTAATTAAAACAAATAAACAATGAGATTAAAATGTAAATTTATAAAAACCCAAAACATTCAGGTAATTCCATGTTGGTTAAACTTTTGTCTATGTGGCCACCAAAAGCACACAGGTAATTTAGTATTTCAAACTGATTTTGCAAATAGATTAGCCGTTAATGTAAAATTGTTAAGCAAACCATTTCAGGAGAAAACCATTCTGGGATATAGTCAAGGGAAGAGGTCACATATGCAAAACTAAGCTTTGCCCAATTGATTTCTAATTATAAAATCTGAGGCTCTAGAGTTTGTGGTTAATAGTCCTTCCCTTCAGCCTGAGAAAATAAACTTACAGCATGCTCTCACAACCAAATACACATACACATAAAACGATTCTCATTGTTTTAGTAAACAAGCATGTGTCCTGGCACTGTTCAGCTAAGAATGAATCAGACAATGCCTCACTGAAGGCCATCTATGGAATTAAGTCTACAATGCCTCACTGATGGCCAGCTGTGACACTGCAAATTGTTCCTTATAATAAAGCTACAATAACGTCCATTTGGGGAAGAAAAAGCCACGGGCAGATTCTACAAGGGCTGAATAAATTTAAATGCCAATATTGTATAATTACATAATTTTATGTTTTCCTCTGTAAAAAGATAGTGGCTGAGAATTTCATATATTTAATTCATTCATTCTTCAGCACCAAGTATAAACTGCCAGGACACCTGAGTCTTTTGTCTCATTTCATCTTTGTATGAAATTGGACCATTCTTGGGTTGAAAGAAAGCCAAATAGTACAGTTTTACTTATTAAGTGTGTTCAACATAAGGATGCTTTCTGAGTATATTCTGCACCTTCATCATAGACTAAAGTGGCATGAAGGTGAATATACTTTGTCTGTAATGGAAATAAATCAGGAGAATCTTTAATTACTATACAATGTGCATGAACACTTGATTCACAGGTCTCCCTGTCTATTTTATACAACAGCTGCATTCAGTGTACAAGCATTACATTTTAAAAATTGATGATTTCTTACGAGTTCATAATTTTATAATGATAAAATGCTAGCACATTCATAAACATTGTGAATCTTTTTCTTGGGGAATCTAAATTCTGTGTTGTGCTGCATGATTACTCAAATAATAAATTACTACTCCTCATGACAAGAAGAGAAGAATTGTGATCTATATAACCTGTCAACTCCATCACTGATATTTACAAATGAATGCATCTAATGATTTGGCTGCTAGAAATTTCATCCTATAATATTTGCTAAAACTTAGTCATCTTCATTATTTTTCTCTCTCTAAAGCTGTAAAAAAAATCACAAGAAAATTACTTTTTAAAAAGAAAAATATTCTCTTAATAAAATATTACTTTCAGTTCTGGGCTTGATTTTCTGCTGCATTATTCCACTTGCACATCTATGAGAGTCAGCAGAGCAGAGTTGACATTTTTTGAAGAAACAGGTCTTTCCTTGCTCTGCTCCAGTCCCCTTAACACCCATTCAAAGTTACACAAAGTAATCTGGAAAACAGTGCCACGAATTCAGTTGCATATATCTGAGCAACAGGTTTTTAATCATGTATTGCTAGTAAACCAGCTTGCAAGCCAGCAGTCAAATTTTGTGGTGGCATCACCCACAGATGTTTCACAGAAAGTGAGACACAGGGAGTTGTCAACCCACTGTGAATCAATTTATTCATTCTCACCAACTCTCCAGTCAATTTCATCCTTCAAGGTGCAAATTAGAAATACAGATGTATTCTCTGAAAAGCTTTCCAGATTCAGGATTTTAAAAGCAAGTTTAGACCCTGTTGGCTCTCATCCAGCATAGCATCAGTTTAACACTGGAGGAATACTTCCGCAGGGTGCCACGTCCCCAACTTTGAAGTGAACTTTATAAACACACATTTACATCGGTTATTATGTCTCTGCAGACCTAAAGTCCTAAGACTTCACAGCCACAGTTCAAGACCTGGCAAAACACCTTTCGACTTTCAGCCACTTCTACCACAAGTGGAAAGTGTGAAGCTCTAAGACTACGCGTGCCATTGTCTTAAACTACGTGTTTGACATTGTTAGTACTGGGGACCAGAATTTGGAGGAACAGCAACTACCCAAGACTGCTGCATGAATGAGAAGGAACTTTAGTGCTTTTTAGCTATGTGGAACAGTGAGATATCTTGCAGTAATTCAAGATATATTCTGTCTGCAATGACCTGGAATAGAAGGTAAAAGGAAACTGGAAACTGAGTCAATAAACTATATAATAAAGTCATTACAGGTCTGTGATGTGATGGGATGAACAGCAACAAAGGATAAGCAATGGTGTGTTACATCTGTTGCATACGCTCTAAGCCCTGCTGAGTGGAACTGTGTTCTTGTAATTTGTTTGTATTTGCTGTGAGAACTTACATGAGTCAAGAGATAAATAAAAGCCTGTCAGGTTTTCTACTACCCTAATTAAAGATTTTTTTCCTAACACTGCAGTGATATTAATAATGCTACAATATTGGGTCAACTGATAGAAAATAGATCAAATTACTTACCTAATTATGCCTCACTTTGGCCTAACCATAAGCACTGTGAAGAACAGGCAACTAACAACAGTAGGCTGCTCTACTGTTCCAGGTTATCAGTTGCAACATTGGTTTCTCTTGATAATGTATTTCACAGGATGAAAGCAGAAGACTATGTAAAGTAAGAAGCAGCAACAAATATGTTTCATTCACAATATACTAGCTACCCTTTTTTATTTAGCTAAGACTGCTTGGAGCAAAATATTTCATTCTAGCTCAGAGATACTGCTAAATTTTTTATTAATATGCATTGTTCTTTCTTTTTAAACCTTACAAAATTGAATCTAAAATAATACTATTCTGGATTCTGAAATATAGCTAAGAAAGTATAACTTTCTACCAGTCACAATGGCAATGCTATCTCCTTATTTTCATATTCACCCTTTATTTTAATATGCAGATAATAACAATTCATAGCTACATAAATGTAAATACCAAAGAATCCATTTTAATCAGGACAAATGAAAAAAAAAAGGTCTAGAAGTGTACAGACAAAGCAGTACTTCATAGAATTAAGAAGTCATACACATACACAGTTTACATATTTATTACTGCCAGTGAATTCTTGACTTGCTCTTGCAAATAGCCATAGGATAGTGAGTCAACCAGGGGGGGAGCATCAGCCAAACCCAACCAAAGGAGGAAAAAACAATGCATACGTTTCTCATTTTGCTTATGGCACCAGAATGAACACTCTGCTCTAACCAAGACTCTTTCAAGAGTATGAAGAATATGTGCTACAAAGGCTTTAGGGTGCTCCATGAATGACTGTTCCCTTTCAAGCTACAGAAAAGCTGGTAATGGACTCTTCTGTCTCTAGGGAAACTTTTAAAGCCTAAACAGAATTTCAATAACATTTTGCAGATAGTATGAAATTGTTGCTATAAACCTAACTGCAGATACACAGACTATATTTAAGTCATATTTGTAGAACAAAGAAGTAAAAAAAAATCAGTTTTGAAGGGGTAAGCTTTTATCCAAATTAATAGGGCAGTGCATGCAGCTGGTTGACTTATGGCTAATGCGGTACTTTTCAGAGCTTTTAACACACTTTGCTGATTGTTTGCTCAAGGCATATGGTTTGAATGAGCTGGGCAGTGCACAGTACAGCTGGCAGACTGGATATCAAAATCTGGCAATAAGCCTTGGAGTTATGTGCAACTAGGTATCAAATTTGCCTGAATTTTATGTTATGATTTCTACCATATCAGTGTAAATTTGAAGTTACTTCAGATTCTACTACAGTAGGTGCCATTGCTTCCAATCTTGCAGCAATTAGATTTAGCTGACCCATGTTGTGGAGGAATGGTCTTAAAAGGGCAAAAGCTTTTTTCTAGGGCAAAATAATTATGAAAAGCTGTTATTAAACAAACCCAGTATTTTCAAAATGGGAAAGTATCATTTTCTCTAGTGCACAGATTGGGAAACTGTGACAGGTGCTGTTCCAAATACACATTCATTTCAATCAAGCAAAAAAGGGAAGTTTTTGGCAGCTCGTCCTGTTTTCACTATTACCTCCCATAACCTAAGTCCACGGTTTCAGCCTCAGCTCTGACATTCAGGAAGGTCTAACGAAACTCTCGAGCCATATCTGAATACAATTTTTGTATTAATTTAATAAATGAAGCATCATTTTTAGACTCTCAGCATAATAAACTCTCATTTGCACTGAGTAGTTTCATAAATTCATGCTGTTAAAAACTGTTTTCATCAGAAATGGGCCAGCCTCCCATGGTGTCCATTCATATTCCAGTTCTGAACTGCAGGAGGGTGTTTGCCAGTCACAAGTGTTCAGTTATTACAGAGTTTCCTTTATTGCTGCTTGAAAAGCCAATATAGACACTAAGAGTGACTCTCTGATCTCAGGGTATATACAACTGCATATTTCTGAGTATATATGCACAGTTTTTCAGTGAAGTGCATCCATATTTTTATGCCACATGAGCTCAATGTAATGAATTAAGATGAAGTTACTAGGAGTAACAGAGAAGCAGAAAGTTCCCTGCTACAGACCTGCATGGCTATGTAAAAGTTTGTAATAAAATGTGTGTGGCAATGCAAATGCTTCACTGATCTCAGAGAGCATTTCAAGAACAATGGAACTTTTCAAGCAAAATAAATAAAACAGTACATAGCCTCTATTAATCTCAAATATTATTAAGTTTAGAAAGAAACTAATTTTCAGAAATTCCTGTTTGCAACAGTAGAAGTCTCGAATTTGTGAGGTTGACTAATATCTTAAATAACAATGAACAGCTGGACAATTTTGTGAAAATACATTTCAGTAAAAATAAAAACTAATTCATTTGAAATCTTCCTTTTTGCTATTCCCACAATCCTTTCTTCCCACTTGCTAATCGGTCCTAATTATTGAACATGGGGTCAGCATAGATATGCTATATTCAGACAGATTGAAAGTAAATAGTAAAGGACTTTTTTTTTTTACATCATTCAAACTTCAGTTTCCTTATCAACATAAAGGAATAAAGAGAGGGAGAAAAATAAGTATGAGGAAAAAAGGTTGCATATTCTTATAGTAGAAGTACTGCCACTAAGTTCTTGAATCTTTCAAAGATGACCCTGTGAATAATGAATAAAATGTGCAAAGGCCACTGTTTTACAGGACAAAAAGATCCAAACACAATAAAAATGTCAAATATATTGAAGCGAATTTTGTGGAAGTTCATTTCAGTAGGAGTGAAGCACAATTCAACTGGAAAAGATGTATAGTACCATTTCTATATCAGCAAACAATACAATACGCTTGTACAAGTTCATGGAGAAGATCTTTAGAAAGATGGCATGGCATATGTTCTGACACATGCAAGTGAGCACGCCACACCTCTGACTTTCCTGCTGTGGCATTTAGAGTGTCCGTACTCTAAGGTTGATTTTTCATTATTTTCAAATTGTATTTTTAAAAGTGAATACATTATCCAGCCCTAAGACTTGACAAAATGTACAAATATACATTCCTTTACCTGCAAGGCCTGATTTACAGACATGCTCAAAGTATACGTAAGTTTCACAAGAGCAACTGAAACACTGAATAATATTAAAAGTAGCTATATATATAAAATAGCCTGAAGTACAGTTCAAAGAACATTGAGAGGAAATAAGGAATGTTAGAGGTCATCTCACCTACAAAGAAGAAGTATCATCGGAGGATTACAAAATTTTATTTCCTAAACAACTCTCAGATCAATTCGCTACCAGGTCCACTTCACGTCAATTATCTGTCATCAATATGGACATTAGCAGATAGCTTCTTAGATTCACAAAGAGACTTAGAAATCTACCAGCTGCTTCAGGCAACTATATCTAAGCTCTTTCTCCAGCCCTGAAACAACTAAATGCCTTTTTCCAGGTTTGTGTGAAAGCTGACAGCCGTCAGTTTGCACTATTTCAGCTTTCCACGTCACTTAGATGTAAAAATAGACACACCCCCTCATAGAGGGTCTAATTTATAGAATCATGCAGCTAACTTTCAGAGAACACAGGAAACATGCTGACAACTTCCTCATCCCACATTTTACTCATATAATTAGGCAGGTTTTTGAAAATCCTCTCCCCCAAGACCAGAACACTAAACAGAAGCTTTCATCCCTTTTAATTCCCTTCCCCTAGGTTATACAATTTCTCTCTATCCCTGTTCTTTATTTTGCTTATTGATGTTTAATTTTTTGTGCAAAGGGAAGAACTTTAAGAAAAGACCCACCTCGAACTATCAAGACCCCTTGAGTGAAGGCCCTCTTTCTTCTGGAGGAGGAATACTGGCCTGAGCTATGAGCCTAGCACAGGAAAGGATCCATACTGACTCCATGTTAGAGGTACTTTCTGCCTGGGCTGAAATTCCAAGCAGAGACAGGTGATCTGAGTTTGTTTTATCAGCAAATAAGCTCAATAGATTATCAAAACTATTAGCCAAGTTACCTCACCTCCACTGCTGTTTTAACATAGGTTAAAAATGTAACTTTGTAATTTTGTATTGAGGGCTTTTGGTCTTTCTTTTTTTTTTTTTTTAATCATGCTTGCACCAGATTTAAAAAGCCAATTACTAAATACCCCATTTTTAACAATGTTTTCACAGTAAATTAAGACAATGATTAACAAACAACTTACTCAGAAAATTATCTTAGAACTCAAGTGTTCTAATTAGAAGAACTCTGGAAATTTTCATGGTAATGCAAAAGTGAAAAATCTTGGCCCAAGAACATAAAAAAAACCAAATTCAAACCTCAATTACCAGGCTTTACATATGATAACCATGGAATAATCTGGCCAACTGAAAATGGAAATTAAAATAATCCAAAATTTGATCTTGGAGAATCAGCATATTCACACCACAGAATTCTTAATTACCAACGTAAGCCTACTATTGCATTTAAATATGCAACTACTGTCAAGCCAAACTTTTAAACTAGAACAGGGAAGGAAAAAAAAAAAACAAAACAAACCAACCTTCGTTGAGAGACCTTGTGTCTCCTTTAAAATAAGAATTGTGAAAATGGCAGCTATCTTGCTGGGTTACACACAACCAGAATCCTGGTAAATTGTTTACAGCTGGAGAGTCATATCATCTTTAAGTACCATCTTTCTGTGGGTTCTGTATTCACAAGAGCCCTTAATACCAAAATGAGTGAAAATAGAAATGAGAATGTTCAATTCTACAATAAAAACAGAGACTGAAAGGTTTCATTGTAGGTCTACCATATAGTAGCCTTGAAAGCGTCTGCTCTGCCTGAAACCAGTCCTTCGCTTTATATCTGTGATCCTGCATGGCTTTTGTTGTCTCCTACTTCAGCATGATTTATGTCAGAATGTCTGGAATAAATTAACTGTTCTACAGTGTGTTGCAATGAAGATGATTCTAAAGACATGCTCATTTCTTTCTTTTCTTTCCCCTATACATTTATTTTGCTCAACCTAATAAGATAAAACCTGTATCAAGATATGGTTTTAAGTCCTAAGTGGGGAAAAAAATAGAATTATTTAGAAAGGCAGTAAACTGCTGCTATAAGCCAGTGTTTAAATAATATATTAGACATATCTATATATACACACACCAAGACACATATCTATACACTTAGACTAATATATATATAATCCCCCGCAGTTCTGTATTAATCAAATGGAATACCCTGTAGTAGAAATACAGTGCTAAGTCAAAACAGCACTTCTGTTCAAGTTGCCTTGTACACGCTTATTTGAGTTCTAACTGTGTGCTGAAATTCTCCCTTTTAATGCCTAGGTCTATTTGAAAGTTAGCTTTTGGTCCCATGGAGATAAAGGAAAATGTGCCAACATTTGAGAGATTTGATTACCTGTATAAAATTATGCTTGCTCATTTTTCCTAGGCAAGATACTCTTGGGTGAAGTTATATTAAAGAGGGAATAGAAACAGTGTACATCCAAAGAAAATATTTTCCAATTATGCTTCACAAGATGCAGAAAACATTACTTGTTATAGAGGATTATGAATGAGATAATTATTGAGAGCCTAATGTACCTAAAGCTACAATAAAGGAGAAAGAAAAACATTAATAAGTGGTTATTGACTGTTCCTCCTGCTCTTTGTACTAAAAGGCCAGAACAGAATCAAGGACAAACCTTGCCACAGCTTTGCTGTGATATGTTATATACAAGAATACCTTTCCTACTTATACAGCCCGTCATTAATTCCTATAAATAAAACCATATCAGCTTTTATTTAACATCCAAAACACTTTATGCCTCTGAAAACAAGCTTAACAAGAAATTTTTCATATTAAGTGTTAATTGAAAATAATACTGATTTAGAAATGCATAGGGTAAATGTTTCCTCTTTTAAATTATTTCATTTCATACATTCCTAATGAGCAAGCTACGTTTCCAAAAGAATACAGACTAATGGTAGGTTGGTAAGATACAGAATGACAGAAGATTCTGACTTTTAGAAATGAAAGTATGTCTCATTATCACTGTTTAATTCTCCAGTGAAATAAATGATAACTCAATTATTGCTGAAAGGCCCTGGCGAAGAATATTTGAGCTTCCACATACAGTATTTCAATACAGGTGTGATCAATAGGGAAGATTATAAAAAAAGGATTTTTGAGTAGCTGCAGCTCTTTTCCTGCTACAAAGCAGAACTTGGTATGCCATGCAAAATTACTTGGTGTTTGGTTTTTGTTTTTTTTTTCAATTTTGGCTCACAATACTGCTGCATCAAGTGTGAAGGTACTGTCACTGCAGAAAAGGTTAACAGTATTTCTAAAAGAATGACAAAGGACATGAACATTACAAGGGTCAATCTACATGGAGAGGAAACCGTGAGTGCTGTGGCTTTCTTATGCTCCTATGCTTACTTAATTCCAGAAAGAGCAACAGTTTCACTAATGAAACACATGCCCTACCGATTATCGTGGTTCCTTCTTCTTAACAGGAATTCTTTTAATATTATTTTAGATACATGTACCGACCTGTGCAAATGCACAACACACGCACACCAGTTTTCCTCTCAGTGTAGTCACTGCTTTTTCCTTCGTCTCCCTGTCTCCACCAGACGCTGCGTAAACTGCATATAAGGCTTTACATTAAGTATGTTAAGACAGACTTAATGCCTAGTGACTTTACTAACCAAATTTGGAATGAATTTGACCTATTGGATCTGAAGCAATATGAAGTATCTGGAAGGCTGGACCCCTCAATATTATTTTTATCAACTAAAAGCAGTACTGCAAAGCATACAGCTTCACAAAGCAGAAATTCAGGCTCTGTAACAGAACATATCACAGGGCATAATAAGGACAAGCGACTTATCAATTAAGTAGCTGAGAAAAGAATAAATTTAAGGATTAACTATTACTGGGTTATTCGTCTCCCTGAGAATTCTCAAACAAATAATCCTGAGAGATTTCTTTTGACAGTGTCTCATGGGGACAATGAAACACATGAGAGCCTGAAGACTGTATCATGGTTATTACAGCAGGAAAGTCACCAAGACAAGAGACTCCTGAGGTCAGTTACTTTGTCCTACACCAGCCTAGATCCTCCTGTGCTGCAGAGGTTCTCAGAGCTAAACACAAAGTGGGCTACCAGATGTGTCAGTATTTGTATTCTTCCAGGGTGACAACCTGCCTTCCTAAAGTGACATCAGAGCTTTCCTCTTGGAAAGAAACTACGCTTGGAAACTGAGCTTTAAGACAAAACAGAGCCACGTTTGCCTGTTTTAGAGTGGGGAAAATATCTCTTATGTTTTACAGTCTTTCTGCAATTTGCAGAATTTACAAATGTATTCCTGATTCTGCATAGGAGATGTCAGCTGGAATAAAAATTGACTCAGTCATACTGTGGTTTGTCCACTTTACAAGAACAAAACAGATACATTTCATAACACATTCAAAGTGCTGCAGTGAACCTGTTGTCTCAGAGTGGGCCTCTGGCCTGACTAGTAGAGCAAAATTTTGCTTTATTATCCATCAGACTTTTTCCCATAGAGAACTGCCTGTTACAGGATTTGTGCAGAATGCATTTGATTTAGATAGAAACAGTTCCCTTAAAAATCCAAATATTTATTTACACATATATACTGCTCAATTCCTAGCATTCCTTTGCTTATCAGTAATTTGCAGTAACTAGCAGGTGGTCTTCTGGAGTGACAGAATTTAGATCAATTACAAAATTATTACCTAATGGGATGATCAGTGCAGTTGCCTTCTACACAGAATGAGAAGCCTAATTCTGTCTAACAATTTAGAGTGTTTGTCATTCTTTATTTTTGAGGTATGATAACTCCACCATGTCAGTAAGCCTTATATTCAATATATTTAAGTGTACATATATTCATTATTATATCACATTTAAATTATTAATAAATTGCATAGAATACATCTCTTACAGAATGTCCCACGCACTTGGAAAGTAATCACGTGGTTTCTTAGACTTCATAATAATATTTGGTCTTTATACCTTGCGACACCATGACCAGCTAGTGGGAGACAGCACTGTCTATGGAAATTAACAGAGAATCAGAAAACTTGTCCCCTGGCAATGCCATGGACTTGAGACATTAATTGTGGACATTGATAATTACTTCTCTGCCCACACCATCTTTCTGCATTGATATTTTTTTCCTTCAGTTACAGTCTGCATATCATGTTCAGACGGTAACAGCTTTGAGGCAGGAATTGTTTCCTATTCAATAAAATGGATCAAAATTTTAGCTAAGGCTTCTCAGTACAAATGGGAGCATTAACAGCTTTCACATTTACTGTTACTTGGTGTACCATTCCTCATTTACTGTAGTTCGGTATACAAAAATGCCTTCCATGTATGCTTTGAAGGTATGTACAGTGCTTTAAAAATTCACACAAGAAACAAGTCCACACTGAGATTCCCTTAAAAAAACCCATGGCTTGAATTTCAATTTGGTCTGTAAATCTTCTCGCGCCAAGGAAAATTCTGGTATATGCTTTAAATAATTTAAGTAACCTCTGTTTATTCATATGAAAACTCAATATGAAGTAGAAGTCCTTGTATATTTAGATCAGCACCTACTCTCAGTTAATCAAATATTCTAAACAACTATATGGGATATCCAATAAAATAATCAAGACTCATTAATTAGCAGAAATAAACTAACAAATTTGAAATATTGTGTTGGTATTAAGTCTTGTTTCAGATGATTTTGCACAAAGGAAGAAACACAAACATTTTGCCTCTGGACATTTTATTTACTTGTCTTTATGACAAGACAACAATAGGAACTGCAAAGTGTGCCAATGGTTTACATAAAATGCTTTAGACTGCATAATAATTAGAGAGCAGGTTGCCTGCAAAACAGACAATTTAAAAAAAAAAAAAAAAAAGAGTGAAAAGGGAATAGCAAGTATGTCAGTAATTGTATTTAGAAAACTTATTCTGTAAAAATATGGTAGATTTTCATTAAGCTATTTGAGTTGAGTAATATCAGATTCAGAGCATCATGCTTTAATATACAGGATCGTGTTGCATCAATTATGTTGCAGATTATCCCAAATTAATTAGAAAATAAGGTGTTTTTTTCCATTCACTTTAATATCCTGATTTCTTAGGCTGAGTGTATAACAAGTCATAGCTCTTAATGATGCTTGTAGCTTGATGACCTTAGAAAATAATGTGATAGAAGAGCTATGGTTTGGTTCAATTCCTCTACGCTCTGTGTACTTCACGTCTGGATGCCCACCACCAGTTCTGCATATACTAACATTCACCTTTTCTCACTTGGTAACAACACCCCCATTGTATGTAAGCAGTCCTCTCAGCAAGGGAAAGAAAATTAGATAATATGGTTTCTGGATTTAAACCAGTGGATGACTAGGGCACTCTGAACTGATAAGAAATATCTTTTGCTGGTTCTACCTGCAACTGGGCTCCTTGCCTCCAGTGATCCTCTTTGAGTCAGTCTTTTATTTCTCTGCATTTCCCCGCATTGAGGCAATCTAACAGCAATACGCAGCACATCAAGTTGAAACACAAACCCTCAGCTTTGCTTCTATTCACCAGGGGCTGGGTGCATAACAGTTATTGAGCTCAGACCCTGAAACAAGAAAAGGGATTTCTTATGTTGCTCCTAATGATTCCTCTGGTTAATTCAGGAATGGCACTGATAGTCTCCAGGGAGAGCTACACTTACTTTTTCTTAGCTGCTGGCATGACTGCTGTAAAATAAAGGCTTTGAAAGAAAGTATGGAAGGGGAATCTTTACACTAATAGAGAGTCCTCAGGAAAAAGGAAAGGTATATATTACTCTGTATCACTACAGATGTTCCTCAGGGATCACCAAAAGGCTACTCAGATACATAAGTATTTGCTTAAAGATCTTTAGGAAAATTATCTATGTTTATTTTCAATGCCACATACCCCGTACATTGCTTTCAAATAATAGTTAACTTTATTATACACTGCCTAAAATACTTATTGCAGCAAATTATTTCTGTAATGAAGCTGACTGCTTCACATCCAGATGAAATTGCACAGCCTCAACATTCCTGGCTTTGTCCAAAAACTCCCACCAAAAACCAAACAAAAGACTCTCAGCTGTGAAGTCCTTGGTCTGTCACACAACAAATTATGCCTTCCTTTTTTTTCTTTCACTTTACTAGAATAGGAAAAAACCCAAACTTTTAAACCAGAACTTTTAAGAAACAGAATTTATGCAAACTCCCATTATTTTTTAAATGCAAACTAATTTTTTCTTGTGATTACTGTGTATGTGTATTTATTACATCCTAAAAATACAGAACTCTCCAGCAGCTAAAAAGCCAACCTCTGTCAGATGTAATTCAGTTCATGAGGTATCACACACTTCAACTCCAGAGCTCTTACTGGAAGCCTGCAGACACTAAAGGAATTAGTCCCAAAGCATTTCTCATTTTAATGGAAAATTATTTTTAATTTTTCATTACATGAATCCTTGGTAAATTGAGGAACATCATATGAGAACCTGAAAACAATAAACACATCCTTTCACTTTACTGGTCGAAAGGCAACATGTTCTGTCACTTTTGGGAAGTCACTACTATCTGATAGCTTTTCAGTGGTCTATGCGAAATATGTTTGCCAAGTTCAGAAAGGACAAACTTTTAGCAAAAAACCACTATCACAATTGGCACTAATTGGTAGTTAAATTGACAACTGGAACTGAAGAATCCTGACAGCACCAGAGATGGGCCCTACAGGTAGAAATTGAAAACCATTTACTAAAACTATGTTGGAAAGACTAAACGATCATAGGGCATCTGCAGAATATCATGTGGAAGGCTCTACTTAATTTTTCATACTGTCACTTCATCATTTTGCATGCATACTTGGAAAACATTTCAATTAATTGTGAGAAAGATAAAGTGCTTAGATCAATATATTGAACAAAAGTACACAAGCTTCTAGTTCTTCACAAACAAAAAAATTCTCAATATTAGATACTTTTTTTCAGAAGATTAGAAATCTTTGTGGCTTTAGAAAAATATGACAAGGAAATTTAAGTGAATAATGCTAAAGTATCATCAGGGGATGCAAATGCCTAAGCACACAGAGTGTAATCGTGTCCACAATATATATCGTTCTTTTTTTCAAAACACAAACCCCAAACAAAACCCAACAAAAAACCCAACCCAACTCTTTGAAGTTATTCTACACTTATTGCCTATGAAGTCTAAAACTTAAGATGGAAATTACATCACGGAGGTGTTCCCACTTCAGTAAAGAAAATACAGATGGCTCAGAAGGTGCCTGGTGTTTTGCAGCTTGACCCTTTGGTATGCAGGATTCATAATTTGACATTATAAAGCATTCCTTTAAGCACTTTCCACATTAATGGCCCATACTGGTATGTACCACTTCTTTACTTTGTTACTTTAATAGTGTGAGGCGGAAATAGAGGAGGCATCTGATGAAATGTGTCTTTGAAGTTATTACCAGTCCAGTTATATTAGCTAACATAAGTGTTTTAACTTGTGATTCTACTTAAATTGTGTTTATATCATGCACCTAGACTGGAGATGAGGGATCATGAAAGCGTTCAACCTTAATCAGAAATACACAGAAATGAGATTTTTAGAGTCTGAAGATAGGTCTTTGTTTGTTAACTCTAATAGAAATCAGTAAAATTATTTTCACACTGTATTAGAAAATGTAGACACTGTTGGCTCACTTCAGTCAAACTGTCCTTTTTTTAAATTATATGTTCCAAGAAGAAATTTCTTGGAACTTGTACTTAGTTAAAAAGAAAGAAATTAAAATTGTGCAGACTCAGGAATGTTTGTTTAAAACCCACTATTTTTATCAGGCTTCTATAAAATGTTGTATACTATATTTATTGTCTTTGCAGCAATATTTAATTAAGAAGAGTTTTTCTCAGAGCTACTTACACTCATGCTTACTAAGCTGATTTAGACCATGTACACTGGAGCATTCTATGAAGTATAGTCATCTCTTCTCCTCCAGAAGCACGCAAAAGGCAGAGGGAATTAGTATTTTCCATAAAGTATACAGTAGCAAAATAAATGATACATTTCAGCTTCTGAGAGTTTATTAAACATAAGTAGGAAAATTAGTGTATAATTATGGTTGCAAAACAACAACAAAAATCTAGGGCTCAGAAAGCTATGTTGACTTTGGAACATTTCAGATATTGAATGTTTTATGGCATGCTATTAAATCATAGATAGCAAAATATACAAGTGTATATTAGAAGGAAGAGAGGAGAACCTATATAATATGGTGTTCTGATTTCTGTTGTTCTAACTGTGAAAACTTTAACAATGCATTAAAAGTAGGACAATGTTATACCCTGTGAAACCTATGCTAGGGCTATACTACACCTCTACTTCACAATTATTTCTTCCATTCAAGGAAACAACATGTAATTCATCCATAAAGTAAAGAGAGCCTTATACATTTCTGGTTTATATCACTTGAGTACAACAGTATTTTCAGGCAGCCATTATAATCACAAGCTCAATGCAGGAATAAAAAGGAAAACATATGGAAAGAACTTGTTAATTAAAACCTTGTTTACCTGGCATATATGTATCACTTGTACTTCAACAGAACTATTTATAATTTTAAACAAGTAAGATTTTACCATTTCCTCGTTAAGAGAGAAAATGTATGTTGGCAATGAAATCAAAGATCACATAAAGCATGTATAATGTAGAACATACAGCTTGAAGCTATTTATAAGTGCTCTCTGCATTTCCACGTTTGGTTTTTACAGTAGCACAGCCTGAAGCACTTAACTGTGAAAACATGATGCCTCTCTACTGCTCCTCCTACAGGAAAATTATTTCTCCTCTAAAGGCCTGAACCTAAGCCCTATACACCAAGGGAAAAATCTCCATTGCTCTAAAAAGCAAAAGTTGCCTATCTTCCCTCATCCTACAAGCCATACAAAAAAATCTGCATTTAACAGAGTGAAAAGACACATACCATGTAAATCAGAAGCAAGGAAGAAAAATTCCACAGTCACAGATAAAAAACGTCTACCTGAGACTCCACTACACTAAAGAGTTGACCTGGCCACATTCTTTCGGAGTCTCAGTAACTTAGTCCAGTTTGTTTTCTCCCCGTCCAGGCTTTTAAGAGCAACTTCCCGAGAGCTAGCATAGCTGCTCTACCGACGATATGCCACAGATGTTACATAGCAGCTGTGCATGTGACACAGGTGCTGGTCTTCCCTGGCTCATTTTATAAATCTCTCATCACAGAGACTGTGTGCAAAGTATGCAATATATTTGAGACTGGAAATAGGTACATTCAAAAAAGTGTGGGGAAGGTTCTGGGAGAAACCAAGGAGCACTGCCAGAGGAGTATCATCACAGGAACAGCAGCAATCTGACTGACCATTAGTGTTTTTTTGTGTCTGGACCTAACCGCTGATTCATTTCATGTTAAGTCAGGGAAATAAAAACAAACAAACAAACAACTTTTGTCACCGTCATTCCCTGTTCTGTTCTTTTCTCGCATTGTACTTACAAATGACAACTGTTAACACATTAACTATCCCAGGTTTTTGCTTAAAAAAATGGTTAAACCAGGTCCTATTCCATTGAAAACATCACAAACAACATGTTCCATAAAACAGGAGCTGCAATTATATACCCAAACCCTAGTTTCCTAATGCTTTTTAACTCCATTATCTATTTCATTGTGAATTCGATGGCTGTCTCCTGTGAAAGAACAGTGGCATTTGCTACACCAAAGATTTCACAGCACATCTGCCATGGTGCTGTAAATGCATGCAGAGGAGACTAAGAAAATGCAGTAGTATATATCAAGTAAAAGTTCTATCTAACTAATCAAGTCCACAGGGACAGCATGCAGTGTCGCAAGACATATCACTCTACACTTGATGAGGTTGTCAGCCACTGGGAGGCCTGCAAACTGCTGACAGCAATATGCAGTATATGGAGTCTTCTAAAGCAGATGCAGTAGCTTTGTAAAGTACGTACCTATTTCTATGGATGAAGAAAAAAAAAAAAGACATAAAGTATGAAAGGATATTTGTAAATCTGTCTGTATTGTGTTGCTGTGAACAAAACCAGACTCATTTGAAGTATGCCACACAAACATGAAAAAGGTTACTTTGTAGGTTTCTCAAAATGCATATATACATTTCTACATGTACAGATCAAAACAACATGGAATATTACAACGCCGTATGACAAAATAAATGCAATATTAATACAGACAAAAATAGAAAAACCAGAATGTTTGTAGCATTTTATAGAGAAATCTCATAAATTCAGAAATCACCCTAAGAGATAAGCATTCATACATTTTTTACAGATGTGTGAACTCAAGTAGAGAGGCTTATTTTGTTTGAGCTTGATCCTACTGAATATAATGATGAAAATTGACATTAAAAGTACATATTGTTCAAAGTCGTAAGAAGTTCAAGAATGAAAGCGTAAGATTTTCTCCTGTCCTGTACTCAAGTCATTGAAGAAAACCACCATGCTTTAAGAAGTCACATTAAATCCTCCTATTAGTCTCACCCCAGATTCTTTCATTTATTAGAGTAAATACATTTGGAATGCATTTATTAATATATATTCATGCAGAATGGCAATGAACAAATACCTTTGAAGAGTGTGCAGTTGTATTGCCACACTTAAAATTCTGAAGGAGGGTCTTTATGCCTAGAAGCTGTTTCTCCTGGAGAAACTGAGAAGCCTAATAAATGATACTACGTTTCTCTGTAAATCCTGTCTTGCTCAACTTTCTCTCTACTTCAGAAACTTTGCTATGAGAGCTTTTTAACTAATAAAATGAATGCATAGACTCTATATTCAGGCTTTTCTTTAGAAAGTGATTTGTATTATTGTTATATTTATTATAATTAACCTCAATTTTCAGTTTTATTTTGCTGATATATGTTTCCATTCCATTAGAATCAAATGTTTCTACTCAGTACCTTTCTACCCACTGACATGAAAAACATCATTTAAGTATCAACATTATTCTGAGCAGTTCTTAAAGCTGAATTTTCAGTGGGCATTAAAGATATATTTGAGAATATACATCAAATTCTGTTTGTGTATATATTATTTCTGTTTGTGCAAAACCTTATTTTTGTATTTACTATCTAGAGCACCTAATTACATGTTTGTACAAACCATACATGACTATGAAAAGTACCATGTACTTTACAATAGTGTAGGAAGAGCCAAAAACTGCAACCAAAACCTACATAATTAGATTTGCTTCAAGAATGTTCCCTTTGAAACAATTAACTGTCAAATAATAAATTTGTTTGGAGATTATACCAGTACTTTGAACATATAAAAAGCACATACAAGCAACACTGCCTCTATAATGGCACAAAAGCACATCTATGTCCAGAAAATGCAGCAGATAGGTGGCACACGTTTGCTATCATTCTTTCCACAATTTTAAGCCTCTCTACATTAATTCACTATATCTTATTTTACAGAGCACCCTTCATTCAAAGTTGGGGGGGGGGGGGGAATCAAGGTTAGTCATAGCATAGAAAAATAGTTGATAAAGAAAGCCACAGAATGAGGGAGATACCCCAAGTGTGCAAATCCATTGGCAGGGGGCAAAATTGAAAGGTTGGAGGAAGAGTGTAAGTAAAAAAAGAGATGAGGAGGAACTAGGTAACTGCAAATCTACTACGAGTTCTGAAAAGGAGGTTAGTTTTAAATTGCAACAGATAAGAAACCAATGAACGTGACAGAGGACAAACCATAGCCCAACTCATGGAGAAGGAGAGCATTTTGCTTGTGACATTCTGTACACATTTAAGTTTTGGGAGGAAGGATTGTCAAGAACTATAATTGAGGGTGTTGCTGCTTTATAGTCAGGAAGGATTAAGAGCAGCTCTGAAAGATGTGGAGTACCTCTGTTTCCACTGACTACAGCAGAGTTTGAAAGCACCTATAGTACTTGTAAGCCTTAAGAAAGAAAAATAAGTCAGAAATACGGATTATTTTTCTGGAGAGAGTGAAAAAATACAGAAAAGAATTACAAGAATATTTTAAGCTAATTCTCTTGAATAAACCAAGGATTTCTCCCTATGGGAGCAAATTTCACTTTTTGCTTGTTTCCATCTACACCATGCAGTGTTTTAATTATGAGGCAGTCTCAACAAATAGATTTTCACTGCATTTAAGGGTAGCTAATTCTATTCAAAATGCCAGCAGAAGATGTGACAATGTCTTTATTTGCTTGGCTTAGTTTAACCCACGCACTTCCATTCACTAATGACTTCAACAATTCAGGATATTTTGCCCACCAAAAAACCATAATGTTGTAGAAATATTAAGACTTGGATATACCCTGAAAATCAAAATCAAAGTACTACAAAGTACAAACTCAGGATTCTCTCCAGCTACTCAAAAGCAACTCAAAATCATTTAAAAGCTTGACCAAAATATTGTGAAAAGAATGGGTTGGATAAAATATTTTAAGATCTGAAATAAGCATATCGCTATCTCTCTCAAATTGAGATGTTGCTAACCACAGAAAACCAAATGAGAACAGAAATATAATACCTGATATAAGTGTAAATTAACATAGTGCTCAAAAGTCACTGGATATAAAGCTCATTACACCTTCTGACCCTAAGTTTCCACTGGAAAGTGGCTACTAGGAAAAATTTAGGAATGCACTTGATCTGTGTTCTCTTCAATAATAGCTATAGCTATTGACAGTCCCTATATTATACTATATGTTATTAATTTACCAATAAAATTTCCAAAATTATCATGAAATTAACTGATATCCATAATTTCTGTTCTCTAGATTTATTTATTTATTTTTTTTTTACTCAACTTCAGTAGCCAGGTACTATGACAATAATGTACCTGGTTATTCAAAGGCAACTGAATGTTAGTGATAAACAATCAAGCTATTTATAACTGCTCACTATAGGCCAAACATGCATTTAGGAACAGATAATTTTTTTCTAAGAATAATTCTAAAGATAATTCATTCCTGATGAATGCAGATAGCCCATGATCTCTTTTTAGGGAAACTGCAAGGCTGATTCACTGACTGGGGGTTATATACTGAGGTACAGAATAAGCTAATGCATGGCAACAATCAAAGGTTTAAGGCAACAGGCAAGCTAGGACACATAGAAAAACACGATAATTTTCCTTGTATTATCTTCCGAACTTTGAAAGTAAATTACAAAATCTGTGGCAATAATGTTATTTCATACGAGTGCATAACAGGACCTCCCCATAAACTAGTACCTTGTAATTTGCTGTATATGCCACACTTCCCTTTTTGGTTTTGTTTTTAAAAATTCTCAGAGCATAAATAACTTCTGTGTAATCAGGCTGGACATAGAAAATGGCCTATAAGTGTAACAACCTTTTTGAATGAATGAATAGGAACGTATTACAAAAAGCTGCTCTGGTGAAAATCTTCAGCTGACAGAAGCAAAGAGTGGTGACTAACGATATTAAAGAGAGGACGTGCACATGCTTGTATATTTTTGGCAAATGAAATATGCATAATTTTGTTGTAAATAGCAGGTTCGCTAACCAGGAAACCATATCCTTAAAATGAGGTAAATTTAAAGCACAAATATATGGATATTAGAGAATTTCAGAATAACAGAGCACCTCAAATTTGAAATTCTTAGAAAAGTCCAAATGACTGAAGACCTTCACATGCTATACATTCACGTACTCAAGAGAAAAAAAACAAATCTTGCCTTACCCGGCCAACTAGTATTGGTTCAGGTCCAGAAAATTCTTCTAATACAAACATTTGATTCCAAACCCAACCTCTCTTGGAACGGTTCAAAACTCTTTGTTCTTCAGTTAGCCTTTTTAGTCCTGTACTGGATCCACTTGGTAGTACTTGAGATTGATTCATTGGAGCCATATAAATGGAAGGAAGGACAGTAATCCATAATATTATTAATGGAGTCCATGTATCCATAAGCATTTCCGTTAGTCTTTCTGGCATTGTACCACAAGCTACGTAAATCACCACAGAAATGAAATTATTATTTTGCTTTCCTCCAGACTGTAGCAATCCAATTCATCATGCAGTACAGAACATTTACTTACAGCTCCTCCATGTGTTTACAGCACAGCCAATGTGAAAATAGCTTAGATTATAAAAACATGATCCATTGAGTTTTCCAGTCATTAAAGATTCCTGGTGGGGGGGAAAAAAAAGATCAAATCAGTGACTAAAGAGCTTAGAAAAGCATTCAGAAAGACCTTATTTACTTTTACATCATAAACAAACCATATTAGATTTCAGATTTGCACCACATAATATTAGTGCCTATTAAATAGATTAAAAAATAAATAAATTACGTGATCTGTGAATTCCTTCATTGCATGAAATAGTGAGAGAAGACCCAGATAAATGATTACACACACTCAGGAAAACATTTTACTTGCAGTTTGTCTTAGGGTCTGAAGAAGCTCCTGGCCTTCTTGCTATCCTGTACTTTTTATGTAGTCAACTATAAATACTTGGCATGTCAAATAATAAAGTCAAACAAAATAATGTTCTTGCATACAGACTTACTCTCTTTTCCTCCACAAAGAAAAAAAAAAAAAACTTCGCTAAGTGTACACGGCTCCAGCAGTACATTCACATTTTAATAATCATCTAGCTGCAGCAGCACGCAGCTCAGCAAAACTCTCACAGGCCAGCAAAGGAACAGGACTGGTAAGTCCACTGTGAAATCCATGATCCCCAAACCAGACCACTACCAGAACCTGCGTAAGCTCATTTATGCGTATCTGCACTACAGGACTCCTAGTATCCTTCTCTCACTTTCAGAGAAAACAGAGTCACATTTTATTTCAAACACATTTTCTTTGATGGACACTTGGGAGCATTTTGTTCTTATTTCCCCACCCACCCTTTCCACCCATTAGAAGGCCACATTAGGTTTCATCTCAGTGTAAATATTCCTTGAAATGCACAAGCAAGTTAACATAGTAGGTCTTGCTAATGCTGCACTGATTGGCAAAATCTGAAATGCAGCCATGGATCACTTAGAAAGATAGATGGGACATGGCTCAGAGAGGGCTGCATTACAGCTACTCTAACAAGGCTGGAGTTATGTAAAAAGATTCCTGATATGTTTTCTTTGACTGATTCATATTCAAACAATCTCATAAGAAACCACTATATACAAGACAGGTAGAAATGTCTACTCTTAAGCTTACACCATCTCCTAGGCTGGATTTTTTTTTTTTTTCCCCCACTTTATAATGAGTTCCTAGTGTTGCATGTCTCCAAAAATCTTGGGGATTTGGGGTTGGGGTGGGAGGGGGTTGTTTGGTTGGTTTTGGCAGGGGGGGAGTTGTTTCTTTTTTTTAGGTTCATACACATTCATGGAAGAGAATATCTGAAAACATGAACAACAGTAGAAGTCAGCTGTTATTTTAAAAGCAAACAATCTAAAAAGTAATTTTTTTTTAAACTTCAGTAATTGCCAAAGCAACTGTGAAATCTGTTGCATGAAAATCTGAAACTGTGAGCAACTTGTCTTGTTAAAAGGGAAGAAGAGCTGTTATCAAACTAAAACTCAATATCTCAAGTAGCATGGAAGAATGGTAAGCTAATAGTGCAGTGCTTTGACAATGCATCAAGAATGAAGTGAATATCCATTACAGAAGTAACTGTGGCTTATAGGCTTCATCGCTGACTGAGATGGAAAGAAAGAAGTTGGAGAACACACTATGCTCTTGCAATGAAATTTTGGGAAAAACATGAGGGAAGTAAGAGAGGCCTTCAATCTCTCGTCATTCTCTCAATCCCAGAAGAGGATGAGGAGCAAATAGTCTAATTGATGGTCTAGGGAATTAAATGGAGATTACTACTGCTGCTTTGTGGCACATGTTAAAAAGATAGATTTCCTGGGGCATGTTGGTGGTAGAAGGTATCAAAAGAGAGAAACAACCAAATTTTCAATGAAAGTGGTTAAGTGTGTTTGTATGGGATCCTTGTGTATGTGTGAGTGTACTTGCGGGTGCACGTGTCTGCCAGGGGACAGATTTTTCTGATTTCTTCTATGGAGCAAGAACTGAAACACAGGAGAAATAGAACCACTATAAAACAGAGTAATAGACATCATCTTCAAACAATATCCAGGATTAAATTCAAAACTGGGGGCATAAACTGAAAACACAACTTGAGAGTCCTTTTCTGTAGCTGGGTTTTCAGCTTTTATATACAAAGTGATTTTTGACCCAGAAATAGACGTCCAACAGAAACAGAATAGTACGTTCTTTGTCCAAGAAAGCCTTATAAAAAGAACCCAAGTGGGCCATGACTGACTTTCTTACTCTCCCAGTACGAATTAGTATAGTTCTTTTTACTCACAGGACCAAATAATAATAAAGCACTTCTTTTCATATTCAAGAAACTTTTTGAAAACAATTCCTAATTAATCTACACAGGCTGCCTTCTGAAAGAGATGAAATAAATGAGATAAAACAATATGATGCTCACAGAAACATTTTTGTCTGAAGAAAGAACAGGATATTTGTTTTTCAGACTGCCACTCTGAATCCTTGGCAAGCATTAAGCTCATTTCAGTGCATCCCTCCTCAGTTCCTCCCCCAGACTTCCTGCCTGTTACTCTTCACTTCAATCAAATTTAGGACCTATCCACTAGCACTAACGCATAAAGATTCCCTGTGGCTGGACCATCCTCACAATAGCTCCCTATTTAGCAATACCTTAAGGCAAACAAGAGTCAAAAGCACACCAAAAATATTAGTAATGCACATACCATTTCATTAAACCCAACTCAATGAAATAACCCTGTGAAGAGTAGTTATGCAAGCTCAATGAACACAAAACTGTGAGATTCCCAAGTACTAACAGGAAATTTAGGCAAGTGTTAGGCAGTTCAGGGTAAAGAAAAAAATCTGATGGGGCTTTTTCATGTATTCGTGCACTGCAGGGGAACATGATCAGTGTGCAACAGTAGAGTTGGATAAATTTCTCTATAGTTCAACTTAGATGGGTGGAGCCTTTTGAGATTTATTTGAGAAACAGACTCAGATTTGGGATTCACTGCTCTATCAGTGAATCGTGGCATTTACTTTGTGCAATGCATCGAGACTGTACTGTCCCCAAATTTCTTTACCAAATTTGGAAATGAATTTTCTTCTCCATTCCTGGGAGCAGAACACCACATTGGTAGAGAGCTGATGGAAGGCATTATTAAATACTTGGCCCTGCAATTTTTATATAGGCTAATATGAAAATCAAGAAATGCCTGGCAGTTAAATTATAATCCTCTAGATTAGATGTGTAGGAGAAAGTGATATGGCTACTGAATCAGGCTACTACAACAATATTAAAAAGCTACATGTAAAGGGAGATCTGGCAATCAGGGAAGACTAGCAGGGGAGGCACAGTAGCCTTCTTATATTATGCCAGTGTTTAAAGAAGCGGTGAGTATGGAATGACAGCAAAATTATTCCAGTGAAGCCAGAACTACCTTTTGCTAAGCAACCAAAAGAGGACAAGCACACAGTCCTTAAAGAGTGTATTTCCAGCCCCAGAAAGATTTTGTTGGTGTTGATAAAAGCACAATTTTTGCTTTGAATTTCCACATATTCAAATGGTCCTGGGTTGTTATCTTTAACAAAACTTCACTGCTCTTCTAAGTGGTTTCCTTGTATAATGTATGATATATACAACTATAGATACAACTCTAATCTAGCATAGCTGTTGACAAAATGGCTTTAGTTCTTCCTTCATCCCTGAGAGGGGAAAGTGATATTTAAAATATAAAGAATTTCTTTAATGTAGTAAAGAGAGGAAAGAAAATGTTTCACTATGTCAGGTAGCAGAGATTCAGGTAACTGTCCTATGTTTCAAAAACATAAGACTGTATTCATAAATTTGGTTGTCCATGCACAACCTATAGAGAAATACAGATAAAGTTGAGTGGTTTGTTTTCCACTTACTGTTTGTGCTGATACAGTTTTAGAAAAATATTATTCTATTAACAACAACATCCATCCTGGAGCAATACTCATGCAACTCTAGGCCATAGAGTGCCTAAATTTTATACAAGCACAACACAAAAAGTAATTACAATGAAGCAGAAGTTTATAACCTAACGCTAGAACATAACTAGCACACCAACTTTAGAATTTAATGTAATACACACTGCAACCTCTTTTGGAACTAAAATCTATGTAGATTACTTGTATGAGTTAATTGCCTGCTTAAAGTTAGAACCAGGTATGACAGCAGATAGTTATAGTAGATGTACTAACTGGTGACAGTTCTCATCTTGTATATGAGTGGTGGAAAGCTTTATGATGGCTAGTGTCTCTGATGTAACTAATTTTGCTACAGTTATTTTAGAATCATCTTGTAGCTTTAAAAGGAGAACACTGGAATGCAGTAGATTTATTAACTTTTGTTAAAAAAGGTTAATAAAGTAGTTTAATAGATAAATTTATTCTTGAAAAAGAAGCATGATTTACACCATGATCTTAGTTTAAAAGATTTTAGAGCCGCTCTAGTGTTTCTTCACATAAGAGACAAAGAGGATTGTCTTAAGAATTGCAACAAAGTTTTTTCTTTATTTCATTCTGCATTTACCTTACCCTTCATAGTGATGATACACAACAGCAAAGCCCTTTGACCGTGCTATTCATTAGGGTGGATTATTCAGGTAAAAAAACCCATGAAATACTGGTTTATTTAAATAAGTTACACTAGAGATGCCAGACTAAAGTTGGCGATCTTTGCCTAAGGCAGGTTTTTTGGTAGAAGTTTCAGGATCTTTTTTTATTGTGTACATTAAATGATCCCTTAAGCATGCATTCAGAAGACTGATATCATACTGCCACAACATGAGGAGATAAACAATACTTAAAGGCAATGGATTTCTATTAAAAAAGTTTTAGATAATTTCATGCATAATCTCTACCTTTAATGCTAATTCGATATAAGCAAATCCATATTACAATACAAGGAGCCTCGAATAATTGATGAGGGGCGTTCATTTACTGATCACCTAGAGAGTTCCAACTAGCACTGTGTGACACCAGGCAGACAGCCTGTGCATTTTGCATGCTTCTTTTGGAGCCTCGAAATTCCACCTGACCCACGTGGGCTCTCGTGTCCAGAAGAATAAATTTAATTTAATTTCTGCCAGAAATAAGGATTCTTATTCCTACAAAACAGAGCTGTGGGTAACAGTTTTAATATAGGTTAGAAAAATAAAATAGGAAGGTTAATCAGGTGTCCTTGACAAAAATTTACATCTTGTGACTTCCTTTATCTGAAATTCACTAAGCAACAATGAGTTTCTCCTTACACTATCACAGGTTTCCCACAGCTCATGATCAGGAATTGTGTTTCCCCTGTCAGTAGGTCTGCAAAATTGGGGTCCATTTTGACAGCCTGTACACAGGTGTAGGTATTTTGTACCTTTTAGTGTTACCTTTGTTAACAACCAAGCAAATTCCTTGTTATTGTTCAAATTACTATTTTTTTTTTTTTTTTACCTCTGGTCATTTCTCTCCCTCTAGTTTTTTTGTCCCCACAGTAGCTAGAGTATCTTTTGTTTTGGTTTTTTTTTGTCTTCACACTGTTCTTCCTGTTCCTTAAGCTCTTTAGGTTTACTTTTACTACTGCAGGTATTGGCTACACTACCACTTATGCTTCCTAGACCCATTTCTCAAGGATTCAGACAGGGTCCTTTTCCGTCAATAGCAGCAACGTGATGCAAAGCCTTCCCACCGTGGGAAGCACAATTATCTTTCCTTCATTGATCCTCTTTTGGCAGCACAATAGAGCCCTAAGTTTTCAACAGTAAAAATATAAGGCCTTAGCACTCCAGTCTCACTTGTAGGAATAATTCTTACTCATACAAGAGCTGTGGTAAGGATTTTAATTTGCCATTAAAGCCGAACAAAACCAAAGTCCATCAGAATAGAAGTATCAAGACATCATAACCAACAAATAACTATGTCATCCTTGCCCGCGTGAATTTGCTACGTACTCATTCTGTTTCCAGGACATATCAGTTATATCGTACCTGAACTGGACTTTAAATTACCCTGGATAAGGCATCATTCTCATGTTTCTGCTGCAAAGGAGCGAGTACTTCTTGCCATAAATAACTATTATTCTTCAGGGGATTACTCATTTGTGTAAAGATTACTCAGATACCCCTAAAAAATTAAAATTAAAAAGCAATTCTCTGCTTCACTGCAAGATGAAGAGGGACTGAGGCTGTAATCAGACATGCTACTATAGCAGTAGCTCAGATCATGCTTGCAGTGCCCACTGTAAAGTGCCACTTGCATGCCCTGGCTAGACTTTACTACCTCTTTTATCTGCCAGCATAACTGTATACATAGTCACTCCCTAACCCAGTTCTGTCAAACTGATCTTGTTAACTTAAACGCTTTTAATAGTAAGGTGTTTTTTAAACCAAATCATTTTGACAGAGCTGGGTTAGGCCATTGCTCATGCTATTCTTCCACCAAGAGCAATTTTAATTTAAGAGGTTCTTGCCCCCACCCTGCCCCCACAACACGCCAGCTGCATGTTTCTAATAATTCTTCTCCATTCCCATTCCTTTCTTCGCTGCAGTTTACTGTCCCTGCAGATATGCTATTTGTAAGCCAGATCAGTGAATAGTGGGTTTAAAAAAAATTGCGAACCCCTGTTTCAGGAAGTCTTTTCCTTCCAGTTTATAACCCAGATCATTGCGCAGCTAAAGAGTCCATAAACTATAGGACAACAGAAAGTTTTGAAAACAGCTGTGCTGCCAAAGAGCATACGAAGTTTGACTATATGCTTCAGAGAGCAGTCAGACAAATAATTGAATCAACAAAACTGGAGGATAACTTCTGGAAAAGAGAAGAGAACAAGCAATTAGGGACAATGAAACTACTTAAATAAAACTCTGATGGACTCCTAGTATATGACTATGGCAATCTGATGTAGCTCTGTTCATCGATGCTGGCAGATTTTAGGGGTGGAAATGTCTCCCACCATCTCAGCTCCAGCCAGGCAGCTGTCAGATGTGCTGTTCTGAGGCCAGTCTGTCAGGAGGGGAACTCCCAGAGATCCTGACCATGAGCAGTACACACCACCACACAGTGGAGAGGGGCTGAAAACAGCAGCGAGCCAGCAGCCAGATTCTGGGCCATGCATGTTGTAGGCATTGCCCCAAATCATAATTGTACTTTGTAGCTGCTCTAAAATCTCTGTTAGTCAGTGAAATTTAAGGGACTGTTATGTCACCTGGAGTTAACTGGAACATAAGAAAGCATTATCCACACATCCTTTCCTTTGGCCAAGCACCTGAAATTTCAAAGGAAGGAAAATGAGATGGGAAATGTTACGCTAACTCTGCTATAGCAGCAGGGTGACATACACTTGAAGTACACTTTGTGCTGTCAGAGATGTGCAGGAGAGGATCCTGCCAATACAAGTACGAATCAATTGTCCAGGTTTATTTTGATATATTATGTGTGGCAATTTGCTTATGGCTGCTTAGAGAATCAAAGGCAGTTATCTAAAGAATTACTTATTTCAGCAACAACGGTAACAGACACTACCTTTCTCTTTCTTTTGGTCTTAGCTGTTCTGTCCTACACAAAAACGCCCAGAGTGATTCAGTGAGCAAAGATACGTCAGTTTATTTTTTAAGCTTAGTCATGCATTGCTACTCTTTATAGTTAAAGACATCTGAACAGTTCTTTAAGTTATTGCATCCCTAAGCTTGCGTCAAATGCTAAGGGACTGTTTTAAGCACAGTTTTTGTCAGTCTGCATCGAGCATATTGCTGATGGAATCCATGAACTTGTGCTGAGGAAGGAAACATAGACATGCAGAAATACACAGGCAGGTACAGAAATGCAACAGTTTCTTCAGTATTTAGACCTTCAATATTTATTGCTGATTTATTCATCTATCTATAAGATTATTATCAGCAAAAGCTGGTTACTTCGGTTTTAGGGGTCTGTTTCAGAGGCAAAGGAGAGTTAGAAAAGCTTTTCTAAGATAAATTCCTCTTCCTTCATTTCCTTACTCTTTTGCTTTAACTAGGAAACACCATGACTGGTGTTCTGAAGTAGAGATGAGGCTGCTAAAGGATATAGGTCATTACACAACTTGACTAATGCTTTGGGATAAAGAGAAAATGACATGTACATCGCATTGAAATATATCTACTTTAATCAAAGTAACATATTGTAACAAATCATCTATTATTCTGTGATTGCTTAAACATGATACTTTATCATATCTACAAAGTCTATTTTATGTTAGTGGCTACCTAAATATTTTTTATACTTTTTTTGGCAAATATCTACTTTCAGGAAATCCTTTTTAAAAAAAACAAACAAAAGAGTATCCTGGCCCTGAGATGTCATGCTTCTTGTTTAACTTCTATCCAAATCAACAAAATTTCTTACTGGGGATATTTTTGTTACTCTTCGACAGTAAAAACAATGCAGGCCAACTTTAAAGCTGCTAAGGCTCTGATGCTTTGTATATAAAGCTGTCAGTCTTTCCAGAAGCGTTCACTACTTTACAGAACCAGAGAGCATTTAAAAACTCCACCAAGTGTGTTATTAGCACTTCCAAACTATTTTTTCTACTTTGGTATTACTTGCATTGTACAGTGCTCAGGAATTCCAGTCATGAATCCAACTGTGATACATTTTGTACAGATACAGGACAAAGAGGCAGTATGTGCTCCACAGTTTGCAGCTGAAATAATATGACTTGTTTGATTGCATTTCCTCTCCAATGAAATGAGTATCTGCATTTTAGGGTTGGGGGGTTTTTTTGGGTGGCTTTTTTCCTTTTCATGGCAGCTGCTAGCAAAAGAACAAGCATTAAAAGGACAATATAGCTATTTTAGATCTACTGTAGAAGAAAAGGTCTTTGCAAACTTCCCTTTCCACTTTTTATACTAGGAAAAAAGATTTGTTTTCAGGTTTACGGGAGTCAGATACTCCGCTGATGTGTGTCAAAGCATTACTTCACCTGACGCCGTTGTGCTGAGAAGCTCATGATGCAGGCTCAAAACAGAGAGGAAAGAAAGTAAAAATCTGTTTGAACAACCAAGGTGGTCCAGAAACTTAAACATGACAAAAATTGTTGTATCTGCATTGTTTTCATTCTACAGTAAGAGGAAGAAATGAACTGAAGTCATTTTTATTCTCTACAGTCCACTGATTAAAGTGATTTTCCTTTGACTAAAATAGAACTGCATTACATATAGATTTAATAGCTTCAGCTCATGCCAGCCTCATCTCTCAAACTGATGCTCATTTTTAAGAGGGTGTATTACATAATTTGAAGACCTGTATCACTTTTAAAGGGGGGGGGGGGGGGGGGGGGGGCGGCGGCAAGTTGTGCACAAAA
>JAVJGG010000088.1:34865810-34888522 GCA_035590195.1 Aviceda cuculoides | reverse complement strand
GCACGGCACGGCTGGGACGTGCCCGGAGCGCCGGCAGAGGGGCTGCGGGAGGGAGGAAGAGCGGCGGCGAAGCGCCGCGGGGGCAGAGGAGGCGGGAAGCGGCGGGCGAGAAGGGCTCCCCCCACGTTCTCTGAGGCGATTCCAGCCACCCAGGGGAGGCCGGGGCCGCCGGGAGATGGGCAGCGGACACGGCGGGTCGGGGTCGGGAGGTGCGGCGCGGGGAGGGCGGCGGGAGCCCGGAGAGGGCTGCGGAGGGGTGAGGAGCGGGCGGCGGTCGTTCGTCTCCGTGACAGACGCTGCGGGAGAGAGAGTCGGAGGCTCCGGGGACAGGGAGGGCATCCTCTAAAAACCCTTTTCCAAACAAACGCTAAAAAACTGCAGGCATTTAAATTCTCTCCCGTACTGTTTTAAAGCCAAGGGTGGCAATCAAATTATAAGCAGGAGCCTGAAGCAGCCTAAACGCAGGACAGAGCCAAGACCTTCACAGAGCAAGAGATGGCTGAAGGGCAACCACGGTACAGTAAGTTGTTGACCATCGCCCAGTTCCCACATCCTCTTTGTGAGTGACAGCGCTGGTATGCTGGCGGCCCCAGCTTGCGAAGTGCTGGAAAGAGGCTGAGGGACCCTAAGCGTTGAGGATCCTCAATGCCTTCGACTTTAAAGAGCTGAAGGTTGCTCATCTCTTCCCAGCGGCTCTGCACGGGTCCCGGCAGGGCTGACAGCAAAGCGTCCCTGCGGAGGGCTGAGGAACGCCAGCGCCCTGAGAGAGGTCAAAGCCACCCCCTTTGCCCACCTTATCAATCGAGCTTATGAGTTTTCTTCCTTTTTATGCTGCATGTATTATCTGTTAGCAGATTAAATGTATTATATTTAATAATTACATACATCATAGCTCTAAATGTTACCACCACCTATATTTTTTCCCTAAGTTTAATGTTTACCAATAGAGAAGGGGTCAGTATTGCACTGGGAGCACAAGGTATAGACGTGGTCAGGTACAGACGACGACTTAAAATGGAGGACTGTTTCAACACTTAACTGGTACTGTCATAGAAGCTTAAGTGCACTCAGTTCCATCCTTGTTTTCCAACTTTCCTTGGCCTGTTTTATGTTGTGTTTCAGATCAGCATTCAATGTGGTTCTGTATTATTAAAGCTGCTTCATTGCTCAACTTTATTTTTAAATGGCGGGTCGTCTTGAACTCATTCATATAATCTGAAAACCTTTTAACCTTAAGCAAAACATAAGATGACTACATTGCCAAAGATCTCTCTAGGATTACAGAAAGTGGACCCTAATATTCCTCATTATAGTAAGAATACCATATAATTTAGTTTCATGATTGTTAATCTTATTTTTCATGCTGCTACTATGTATGCATGCACACATATAAGACAGTGAATGAGACACCTGCATTTGGAGCTCTTATGTGCTTCACTTTAACTAAATGCAAGTTATTTCAGATAACAGGTGCATTTCTTTGTGCACAAATATTCAATCTGAAAAGTCTCAAACTCAGAATGCAGCAAAACATACACAAAATTTGACATTTTTCAAGGGTAATGAAGAAACAGCTAACTAACTATTTCTTTGCTTCCCTCAGCCCAAACATTTACTTTCCAAGCTGTGAGCCTGGGATGATTCCTTGGAGAAGGATGGATATAAAATACACAGTACCTACTTGAAGCAGGCAGAGAGCCTTGAGGGAAATACAAAACACTTTGCAGTGCAATAGATAACATCAGAAATGTGGCTTCTCTTTACCTGGGGTTCCACTGAGGCAAAGGGTATTTTTCTCCCCCATCCTTCCACCAACTGAACAACACAGTGAGAATATAGATGCTGTCACAAGGAAACATGAGGACATTCAGCCTGTCTTCCTGGTAATTAATGACTGTTTTTAAACTGTTTCAGCAAAAGTAGTTGCACACCTTGTTTTAATTTCTATTAAAAATACATGGTGGAAGCAACCTAGAATAAAAATTCTCACTAATAAGAATGGGTTTGATCCTTGTGTCTGTGCTTTAAAGAAGCAGTACAGTTGTGTGGGGAAGAAAGCTAATGGTAGAGGTTGTACCTCCAAGTACAGCTTAAAAGTTTAGGTTTTGTTTTGATTTCAACCTTTGACTTTTACCATTTGTTCTATGTGACCTTTCTTGCAGTTGGAAATTACTGGGGCAAATGCCATGCTCTTTCATCCTCAAGTTGTTGTAGGAGAGGGTGGTAAGTGTCTTGTTAAAATGGATTATGTCACCCATGGATTCCCCTGCTGGAAAGCCTTTCAGATGATGGAGTAAGTCTTGACAGGAGGAAGTGTATGGATTAATATTTAATTCAAAAATAATCTTGGAATAGCAAAGGAACATTTACAACTTCCTGCATCCTATGCAAATGAAATGATTTACTGATATTTATCATAGTGATATATACACACACACACACACACACACACACACAATATCACAGGCATGGCTGAGTATGCTGGCTAAAAATTGTTTCCTCTCAAATCTTAAATACATATTATGAGGAAGATACTTCCTCTATCTCCTAAATGGTCATTTCATTGCTGCAAAAAGCAGCTCTGACTCCAATTGAAATGGGATCAAAATTTTTAGTTTAATAACTGTAGTGAAGAAAAAAAATCATCTGCAAAATGTATGTGACTGAATGCATGCTGGATCAAACTGGAATTCAATTTTTAATATTAAATCTTTGTACCAGAAAAAAAAAAATACAGAAGCTTCACAAAATGCATTGGTTTGTGGTGGTGGGGTGTGTGGGGTTTTTTGGGGGGCAGGGGGAGCGGCCTTTTTTTTGTGTGTGTGTGTGTCTTTTTGTTGTGGTTTTTTTTGTTTCTGGGGTGGTTTTTTTTTGGTTGGTTGGATTTTTTTTTTGTTTTCGGTTTTTGGTTTTGGGGGGCGTTGACCGGTTGTGACTGATCAGAAGGGAAAAATTAACCTCTGCTTGGAAGAAAACCTTGAGATTTTTTTCCATGTTACTTTGCATTTGAGTAAGAAGGATTAAAACCCCAATGTGACTTCTCATTCATATACACACAGGAAATATCTGTCTATCATCTAAAAATGTGTGGCATAATGAAATTCAAGCATCTTTTCACCCTTTTATATTTTTGTGAAAACAGTTGTTGATTATCATATAATTCTTTGTTCCTCAGCATTGCAAAGCAGTGCAGTAAACTGTTTTCTGAAGACAGAGAATTTAGACCTTACTGCTTATTCAACAGAAGTGACTTGAAATGAGCTCTTACCGGGCAACATAGTCACAACACAGTCTTAAAAGGGGTACTGCTGATGTAAGTGTTCAGCATCATCTCATTTAAATAACAACACAAAAGTCAGGAACTTGAAAGGGGTGGGGAGAAGAGTAAAGGGAAGCACTGCCTGGAAAAGAAACCACTGTGTTAATTCCTCATACTCAGATTTTATTCCATCAGATCACCTCGTAATGAGGTATTTCCCTCAAAGTATCAGTGGCTGATTTCAGGTTTTAATACACAATATAAGGCCTGATCCAAAATTACCTGACGTTAATGAGTCCAGTGTGAATTACTTGATCAATATAAATGACTTCATTGCAAGCTACTTTTGCTTACAGGGATTACCACTGGCATGTCACTTCCAAGTAATATTAATAACATAAAATTAACAACAAATCTGAAAGTTACTAAAGCAAGTTTACAGAATAGTCGTGTAACCTACCATTATTCTGTTAAAAGACTTACATAAATTCAATGCTGTTTTCTCAGGCAATATCCAAACACTCTACCTAGTTTGTACCTTTTACTCAAGTTATATGAAGGATTATTTCTAAATGTAATTTGCTTTGAAAGGCTAGAATTCACATTCCATAAACTAAGAAGAATCAAGAAGACTTAAGTACAGAACATTTCTGAATAAAATATGTGCTTTTATCAGTTCACTATGCCAGTATAGAGACATAATTACCTTAGGTTAGTAAGAACATAGGTTCTTACTACTGTCTTGCAACCTTTAAAACCTGCTTGTATACAGTTATCACAGTTGGTTCTCATGAAAAATGATCCTCTATGTTTGGAAAGTCACTGAAGACATCTGTAACTTGAAAGAGTTCCATTATATAATGCTTACAACTGATACTATAGATTAAAACAAAGAAACTGACATAAATGAATCATGAGATAAAAGTATATGATTTGGAGTAGGTTTCTTTGTTTGTTTTGTTTGTACTGACAAATTCATGGTTTCACTTTAACAGGGAAAGCTAGAAACACTGAGAAACTTAAGTGAGGAATTTGCAGTGGAATGTCAGATCTCTTTATAGAGATCAAAACCAGTTAGAATTCAATATCCAACACTAGAACAGAAAGCTTGAAAAACCCCACTGAAGTAAGAACAGACCATAAAGCAGCAGCATCCGTAAGTGACAAAAATGATTCTCAAAAATCATTCATAAAATACTTGCTTTCCAGTCTGGCCTTTTGTGAAACTTGCTTTCTAGTCTGGCCTTTTGTGAAAGACATCTAAAGTCCATTCCATTATAACTCAATACATAAAAAGAAATAAACACATTGATTTTGACTAAGTAACTTTTGCTTTGATTGGAGAAACACATTCTTATAACCATGCAAATTCCATTTCCACCCCATGGGACTGTCAAACAGAAACAAAGGTTTAACCCAACAGCAGCACTGGGCTTTTGGGCCCTTAGCAAATCCTTTTCCTGTCCCAAAATTACTCCATGTAGTAAAATAAAACATAACTAGTTCTGAGCCCTCTTCACCCTCTAGAGATTTTAAAATATAAAAACCCCAACTACTAATTTGTGTACCATATGCACCAAAGATATTCTGGAGTGCATAAAAATAACGACACATTATCAGGTTTTATTATTCCTTGGGTACTGTTTGCAATTTTGATTGGTTGTTGTCAGGTTGACTATTAGAAAAACAAATACTTCTTTTGTATATCAAACACTAGGATAAAGACAAAAGAAAATTATATCAAGTAAGGCAATCAACCTTTTTTTTTGTACATGGATACATTTTTTGTTCTGGATACAATTTGGAAAATTAATCTTTTGTTTTTAGTTTTCAATATGCCTTGTGAATATAGGTAACTGGATCAGTTTCAGTAGCTGTGCAAATATTGTTTGCTCTACCTCAAGTGCCCTCTAGTGTGCAGTAATTAAGCAGGTTAAAATAATTTTTTTTTTTTTCCTTTTTCCTAACAGCCACTCTTCTAAATCCCAAAGTAATGTGTAACACTGCTTTTATTCTCAGAGGAAAGAGAAATTCAATGTTCACTACATTAATTGTGTGGATACAAATGAATTATCTCTATATAAAATCAAATCACCCCCTTTGCTGTCAAGTTTTTATTCTCAGAGGTATTAGTTAAATAAAGCCCAATAATTCTTCCAGACATTGTGTAAATGTTGTTGAGATACAAACAGTTTTCAGTGTTATCAGAATTAAAACAACAGTCTCATATATCTGCAAAAGGAAATTAACATATTCATCAGCAAAACTTGACCCTAGAACATGATTTAACAACAAAACCTCTAATTATGCTTCTCAGGTTTTTTTTGTTTCATTGTGGTGGTCATTTTTTTTTGTTGTTGTGTTTTTTTGTTTGTTTGGGGGTTTTTTTGGTTGTTTTTTTTTTTTTTTTTTAATAAGTGCTGGACACCACTGATAATCCTAGCTTTGAAAGTTATTTTTAGCTATTCTAGGCAAACACAAATACACTCTAAAAATACACACTAATCCATGAAAAATGGAAGTACTTTTATATAGACACCTATATTCAATTTTTTTATCAGCAAGTGATTGAATAAGGCCATAATTAATGTACTTTTTGTCACCAGTTTAGAAAATAAGTAATTCTACATGAATATAAATTAAAATTTCTTATTTTTTTCAAAACTTAACAAAACAGTTTTCAAAAACTAAAGCACACATTTTAAAAGTTTTGTATGTTCTCATCTGCCCTTAACAGCAGGATTAATCTGTCCTTCCATTACAGTGATGTACTTGGTCAAAATTCTGACATTACTTGGCTGTACAAGTTGTGTCATGTCTGTCAGTGATAGGTAGTTCTGTACAATGCTACTTTTTGGCTGCAGGAGGCAATGCATGCAGCCAGGCAGTTATAGCTGTTTAGCTGCCACATCAGCAGGACAGAAGGCGGCTGTCTGACAACAGATAGAGAAGAAAGGGAGGACAGGAAGAGAGAGGATGTTGGGAGGTGATAGTCTGGAGAAGTAAAATGAACAGGTGCAGCTCTGACAACAAAGAATGAAAAATATCAGTAAATGCACCTACAAGAGGTAGTTAACTTATTTAATCATATTTCTAAGGGGCTCCTCTGTATTTAAAAAGCAGACTTAACACTTGAGTTACCCACCTGACTTCCTCCACTGCACAAATGAGTTAATTTTGGGGGGAACCACTGAAGACTTTTTCCCATTCCTCATTTCATTGTGGTCTGACTTCAGAACCAAGTATTCACTTTCCAGCAGGATTTACCATAAAATTCCATAATAGCAAGCTTAAGCATACTCCAAATAAAACAGATTTTTAATGGACTTCTGACAGCTGAGGTAGGAGGGATGGGTGGATCCCAGGAGAGACGAAATGCTTGCATATACTAGCAATATGCTACAAGGTGAAAGAATTGAATATTTATGAGTTGTTAGATCAGTACGACTTCCTATAAGTGGAAAGAGTCATCATCGCTGTATCTGAGCTTGGACTGTGGTTGTAGGGTTGTGGTTTCCAAGTGAGGTGTTGAGAGAAGCCAACAGGATTGTTTCCTGTTTGCTAGCTTAGACTCTTCCCTACTTAGCATGTTGGCTCTTTTAAATGTTATTTTCTGTAACTTAGCTATTCCTCATGCATTCCGTAGAGAACATAGTTTTCTAACATATTTTTGGCATACATATGAGGCTAACGGAATAGAAAGCTAAACACCACAGAATGCCAATACACAGTTTTCTAACACTAATGGCCTATTTTAATCTATCTTAAGGGCCACACCGTACCCAGGCAACATGATGGCAGTAGTGCAAGAATTAGATTTATTCCGGAAACAATAGCAGAAAAGAGATTCTCATACTTTAGAGCAAGTACAGACCTAATGTACTTGTTAGTAGGGACTAGATAAGTCTTAGTGGCTATTTGGGAAAATAAACTGCATTCATTACCATCAGATTTGAGTACACTTATCCAGACTGTGTCCAGCCCTCATCATTGTAGTGCAGTGATATCATGAACTGCCATTACAGCAGCAGCAAAACATACCTACTATGGATACTAGTATAACACAAAGAAAGGAAAAAGCCATTCAGTGGCAAGGATATCTCCTTGCCATAAAATGGATAACTTGGAAATTGACAGCATCCTGTTACCTTTGTTCTGAACAAGAAGTCTCTTAAGTTTAGACCAGCTCTTCATGAAGGTGCCTTCCTTAAAAGGAGTAGAAATAGCACATCTTAGGTCCATGTGAAGTTGACAATGATAGCAGGCAAACAAACTAAAGGTAGCTGTAGTCACTAGTAGAAGCAAAAGGGAAAGTAGCACAAGCCTCAGGTTTCAGCATATACCACCTGAAGAAACTCCCAGAAAGGCAGTTTTGTATACCCCATAACCCAAATCTAATAGTAACACAAGCTGAAATTTGGCTGCTAGTCCAAACCGTATTTGTTTCTCCATTCTGAATGCAGTGACAGATTAGGAGTATATGCTTATTTCAAACTACTTTTCTCCAGAGATTTCCGATTTGTTTCTTTATTTAATTAAGAAGGTAAGTCAACATATTGCCCATAAAGTGATTTTTTCAGCAACTGCTGACATCGTAGTTTGGCAGACTGATCTTAAAAAAAGAGAGAGGTAATTCTGTGCTAAAATAAAACATCCATTTCCCCTAAAAAAATATTTCTGGTACACATATTACAAATATTGCTAATGAAGGAGAATATAAATCATTTAAATCCCCAGAATTTAATGCTGAAGTACTTTTCTTTTTCGGTAAGTAGTTAAAAAAGCAGAGTATGTAAATGAAGAATCATTTTACTGCAAAGGACTAGTTTTAATACCAGTGATTTAGTGAACAAAGTAAATACCTCCTGAAATATGTTTTCTACATTCATTTAAGAACTTTGATAGGTGATATTTATTGTCAAATAGTAGTCAAATCCAGTGAATAAGTATCTGAGACTGAGATGCTGGAAACAATGGCCCCCACAGGAAACCATGAAAATGATGTGGCTAATAGTTTTGCTGATCCTCAGCTTCTTTGCAAGCTCTTTGAAGTAAAGAGGCAGTAGTAAGAGGCAGTGTTCTCCATGAATTACTCGAGTCAAATAAGGCAATTGTGGCATAACTGAAGCAATAGTGGGGCCTGATTCACTACTGTGATAATTTCACCAATTCCAGCTTAACACTGGAGTAACACTGTGGTAAAAGATGACCCATATTTTTATTTAAATTAAAATCTCTAATATTCATCAAATATTTATAAGAATACATAACAAATAATTGTGGCAAACATTGCATAATAAAGATGAAAGGGAAATTAACCTTGTGAATTTTTAAGACGAAGAATAAAGACTATTACATTAATAAGACTTAATTATATCATTAAATATTTAAAATTATGTCCTCTAATAAATGTTTTTATTTAACATATTTCTTTTTTATCTATTACTTTAGTAAAATGCCTTTAAGATATGAACAAAAACCTGGCAGAGCTTTTTTTTTTTTTTTTTTTTTTTTTTTTTTTTTTGATAGCCATGCAATTACAGAAAAAGTGAGAAGGGAGCCATATGTTACCTCTTCGACTCAAGGTCAGCTTTCAGGACAGAACAATCTGTACTTCCACAAGCCTCAACTCCCTGCCTGGACGGGCTGGGTGAGGGGCTGCATCTTTGCTAAGCAGTTTTCTTCAATTATTCTTTTATTTTTCTAGGACTAGCTTGGCTCTATTTGTGCTAATGAACTAAGTTAAGCTAGCGCAAATAAAGCTTATCGCCACCCATGTTTCTAGCATGCCATTTAACATCTAATCCTACTAAAATAGGTATAGAGGACAGTGCATTCAAAGATCAGCTTCTAGGCTGCACTGATGAGTCCTCCCCCTTGCTATCACTGACAGAACACGTGTAAAAGCAAGAGTTGGAAACTATCAGGAAATCTTCAGGGAAGCGAGCACCTTGCAAACAAGGCAAAGGGTCAGCTTGCTTGCAAAGGATTGGAGGGTCCAAGCTTTGCAAGGAGTACGACCCGCCCCATCATACTTGTGTCAATACCACAAATTCTTTTCCTTACATTAATTTATCTCAACTTATTCTGTCCAGGCTTTTACTATTATTCTACAAAGAGAAATCCAAGGAAGAGTTACAGCAAAAAGCTTCTGAATCGAACCAAATGCCAGGCAACAGTTTGACCCACAAAAAGGTTGTAATCCTACCAGAAAGAAATTTATTTCTCCAGCACGCCTCCAAAACTTTTAATGTCTCCCTATAATTACAGCATTTCAAAATAACATCTATGTCTTTTCAGTATACTCCAGTTGTTCTTTCTGCCTTGACTGTACGTATAAACCACACACCCAGGTAGCCTGCATGTCTCAGCTTTCCACTGAAAAACTATGCATTACAAGCACTTGTAGAAACACTGATTAAAGTCAAATGGCAAACACTAACAAATCAAATCTAACTCATCAGCATTTCAGATTTATCAGAGGCTACAATTTAATGATGCTTCAGTGGAAATTCTCTTCATTTGCAAGCACACAAATATGAGGCCCTATCTGCTTAGCTATTGTGCTTTTTCCAGTTAAGCCATTCTTTCTGTTTACCACAGTAATACTTATTCTCATTTAATCCCTGCGAATTCTTGTTTACTTGTGTAATATTCTTTTGACTTGTCTTCTGTAGATTGTGTGTTTTGTTGTTATGATTGTCTTACCACTATCCCTCACCATTTCCCACTCATCTGTCCGTCATCACCCATACTGTAATTACAGAAATGTTATTTGCTGGTAGACAGATGCATAGGGTTGCTGGCAGGAGTACTACCATTATGCAGTGCAAATCTTGTGCAGAATATTAAAGAAACATATGAATCAAATGTTAGTGAAGGAGTATTCTTGAGGGTTATCAGAAAGATCGAACCGAGTCTGATTTGCTTGTTTACGTATTGGACAACTCATCTAAAACTACATAACATTTATTTACATTTGGCAGCTAAGAGCACACTGTAGATATAGTATTCTAATTAACATGCATGATGCTGCAAATATAAGCCGAGATAAACACACATTCCATTATGTATAGCTGCCAGTCACATTGTCACAGTATTCTTTTCAGTGCACAAGTAAAACAGTGTTACAAAGCAAACAAGCACTGAGCTTTCACTTCAGTACCTGCCTAATAAACAACCTCCTGAAAATCAGATATGACATTATTTGAAATAGTTAGCAAAAAAAAAAAAAAAAAAAAAAAGCAAGTTTCCTAGCAGTGTCATATTCTACCACTTCATTTAACTAAGGCTCAAGAGGCAGCAGAAATAACATGAGCTTCCACAAGTGCTATGTTTTACTTTGCCTTAAAGTTTCCACAAATGAGGCATGTATTTCCAACTGACAAGGTTCAGAAGAGTGAAAAGTGACACCATGTTTACAAACAAAAAGCTTAATCTGTAGAACAAATAAGGAATAAAATATATACTATGGGTCCAAATGGGTCACCACTGAAACGTAAGGTAAAGCAGGCTTCCTAGGCACATGTACAAACCAGCACAGTTAAGTGAATGTTGAAAATTGCCTGTCAGCTGTGTTGCCACTAGAATTTCACCTGGATGTGTGTTTTGGTGATATCAGTAGCATGTATGTTCTAAAAGTGTCCACCGCCATATCTTCCTTCTATGTTGGTTAGGTTGACAAAGAAAATGTGAAGATAGTGCCAGCAGACAGAAATGCTGGAACCACCAAGCTAACGATGCTTTCCCATGGTAATTTTGCCTTTCCTTTTCACTTCAGTGTAAGCGGTCGATTCTCAGCAGCATGCCCCAAGTTCTCTTTCCTCCCAAGTGCTAGCCTCAGAACCGATACACCTGTGTGCACGTATGGGGATCAATGTGCACATGTGCTTATATAGACTGCTTATACCTTAGAGGTTTACAAATGCTCAGTACATTGTAAGATCTCTTCAGAAAAGTCAGTGACTGCTGTCATTGAGAGTAAGACAGGATTTATTATTTGCTTCACAGTTCAGCCCAGACATGTTTGGACAGGTGTATGGTCTTCACACAAAGCTCTCTGTTAAAGTGCCTTCAGACAGACTTTTAGTCTCCACACCACAGTTCACTGCACAACCTTACCCTAAGTTGTCTCATATATAATTTAAATGTTTAATGCAAAGTAAAGCTAATGTTAACAATACATATTTTTGAAGACTGACAGTATAATGCTTTATTTCCTAAAGGAATAACTGGAGTGATCCATAAGCAAATATAAATTCAAGTAACACCATCTGAGCAGATATAAATTGTGCTCATCCTTGAGAAATCTTAGAGTGCATGCATTCCTTCCTCCTTCTCAACTGGGCAAAGTGCAATCTACTGTGTGGTTTTCTTTCCGATGAGGTATTAAAAGCTGCAGTGCACTCTATTCTGTATTGGTATTAATGATACCTTTGGAACTATGATGTCTTTGATACGTATTGTGCGCTGCTAACTGATGGCTCTTTCTTGCCCAGAAAAGGTACTTTGTCTTAGCAGGTTTGTGTGGGCTGAGATTAGAGGCCACAAGAGCATTTAGAAGTTGAGGATTTTAAATTAATATAATGTATCATATCATTAATGTTGAGATAGTAATACCCTCTAAAGTCACCCTAAACTTTCTTTGTCCATGCAGGAAATTATTAGATATTATCCTATCTTGGTTCTGCATATTCTTTATTGCTATCCACTCTCAGAGTCAGTGGATGAGAATACACACAAGCGAGAGCAGGGACAGCAGAATCGTTCTCTTTGTGCACATTCTCTTGCATACTTGCTGCAAGGGCCCCCAAATTATTTTTTATAAATGCTCAGAAGCAGCAATTCTGGTAATTTTATGACTAACATCTTCATTATCAGAAAGCGGTATCTTTCACATACGACACATAGAAAAGGGGATTTAGGAAAGGGCAATTATTTATCAAGGGGGAAAAGATAAACTTAAAAGATTAGTTTGTGGTACATCTTTTTCTTAATCTGTGTCATAGGTGTCTTAACCTGTCTATAGTAAACATACATTAAATAAACAACAACTTGCCAACTGATTCCATTTTCTTATCTATTTCTTTTACCATACTAGTAATACTTAAAATAATTTTGCATAAGAGAAGACTTGTGTTCTGCTATAAGATTTTAATTATGCCGTCTGAAGCATGAGCAGTGGTGAAGAGCACAAAAGGCTAGAGACAGAAGAAAAAATTTGGCTGGGGTAGAAAATCAGATGGTTGTTAGGAACTGAAAGCTATGAAAAACTCGGCTGGTTAGCGATCAGCGTAATTTCTAGTAGAGAGCCCTTTACTCTGCAGAACCACTTTTGCAATAGCATCGAACATCAGTCATCTCAGCAGTCTCGGAGAGGAAAAGGACTCTGGGCTGCTGGCTGAACTCCTCAGTCTGCGGAGCAGCCTCCTGAGGTCAGGTTTCAGAAACACCAGCAGGGCAACATGAGAAACAATCAGTGCTGCTGCCCACACTCAACCTGTTCTATGAATAGACAACTTCATTCTCTAGGCTTGTCAATCTGTCACCAAGAAAAAAATAGAACGGCAAATTAAAAGGTTATGATGTTATCTTCTCCAAAAATAGGATTTCAGTCATCCCAGAGAAGTGCTGTGCTTGGATATTTTCACTCAGGTTCTGCAGTCTGCTGACATCTCCCTACTGTCACCAGTACTGAGCTTCCCTTTGGTACCACTAAAGGTCACAGAGCATCAGGGAGGTGGAGGGATACCTCCGCTTAAATGACCATAAGAAAACATCTTCAGGATTAATGTGAAGTAGAAAGAATTGAAACAGTCTTTTTGTGTTTCTCTCTGCTGTTGTTGACAACATTAAAACAAGTAGTGCCTTCTGTTATTCAACATTGTCTCAAGTCTATCAAAGACCAAAGGTTAGTTCCTAAAAAAGCATGCTGCTGACTAAACCAGTCATTCAGGTAGCCTGGTTTCCTATATTTCTGAGCTAACATGGAAAACAAAGGATCACAGATCACAAGAGCAGAAAAGACTAGTGGAAAACAATTTAAGGAAAAAAGAAAAACAACCGTTAAGTCCAAAATATTACCTTCAAGAATGAAGAGAAATTAGTGAATGCCACTATCCACTTTACCTGGAAAGACAGCGTTCAATAGCATCAATATAAACTGGAAGAAAATCCTCTGGTATGAAAGCAAAGTAAGAGACTAATTCAGTTCTCAGGGCAAAGCAGAGGATAGTAATGGTAACTCTGACCCTGGAAGGTGCCGTCTGCCACATGGTAGCCTGCAAGTATAGAGTGCTCAGCACTTCTGAGGGTCAAGCCTTTGGCACTCTGATATTTGAGATTTAGTCTCTCTATAGATTAGGATTGATCTCCTCTGTCTCCCCTGGATAAAAAAAAAAAAACACAAAACAAACCCCCAAAACACACACCACAAAAAAACCCCCACCAAACTAAACTGTCACCTTGAAATTGTCATCCAAACCTGGAGTCCAGCCAAAATAGCAGAGACAGAATCCCCTTGAGAAGCAGAACAGCAACCCCAGAGGTCATTATTGATGCATCAAATAGAAACAGTGGATTTTGATATAGCAAGGACTTAATATCATTTCATTTTTATTCAAAATCTAGAAGTGTAATCATATTTTCCCCCTCCTGAAATGCAGAATTGCATCTATCTCCATTTAAACACAAATACTCAGAGGGTATCTTAATATCCTTTTGGAACTGAAAATGCATAAGGGCATGTTTGAAAGCAGTGCAGTTATAGAAGACAACATTCTTTCTCCATGGCAATAAGATAGTGTTTTGCTACCCTCTTTGGTTTTTTTGGGAACAGGAGTTGCCAGCAGCTTCAAAGCTGTACAGAAGCAGCAAGCCATGTTCAAGCTGGGAATGGCACCAGTCAACTCTCCAGAAGGAGGGATAACAAGTGGTCAAGCTTTTATGATCCATTTCAAAACAAATGAGTTTGGATTCTGGGATGGTTTTTTGCTTTAGGCGAGGCAATATTCTGAGTTCAAATGAATAAAGAACTCAAGCATGCTGTAGGTTCTGTTTCCTCAAAGGCCTAAAACTACTCAGACTCACTGAAACTGAGGAAAGCAAAGACCACAGAATGGTATTTCAAATGTTTATGATTAAAACATAGCTCGTGGCAATGTGTTCATTGCAGATGAATTCCTTACTTTCAATGCGGCAACACCCAGCAGCCACCAAACAAATGTGCAACTGTACAGAAAGATGCACCCTCAATATAATAGTATTTTATAATTGCAAAAGTAATGCTGCTCAGTACGAGAGGAACTGCAGGTTTAGAGCTCTGGTGTGTGCGCTTGGCTGAGGAGCCACTGGTGCGAGGCGACCATCTGTGGGCTTATGACTGAACACCTCCAAGGCAGAATTCCCAGCGGTTAACCAAATCTAAAACTCCAGATCTTTGAACTTCAGACCTGCAGAATATCAGTCTAGAAATAAGAGAAACAGGAAAATAAACAGGAAACCATGCAATAGTGTACATTGTATGTGAAAACAGCTGGGGAAGAAAAATAAAAAATTTATAAAAAAGGTAAATTAAGAGGCCTTCAAAGATTTGGCCAAGGGAGAAGTACTATATAAATAGAAATAAACAGAGAGAAGCAAGTGTTTTGAAGGAAGTGCAAGCAATTTGACTGCTCTATCAGTGACTGCATTGGTTACACAGTACACCTACCAGGAATGAGTTTTATTATCTAATATTTATCACTTTTGACGATCACAGGTGTTCCTACTTCAAAAAGATTTTAGCAAATGCCCCTAACTGTGTGACATCTGGATACTGTCATCACACTAACAAGAGGTAACTTTTGCCACTAGGCTCTGCTCTGGCAGATGTGTTTTTACTGCCACTGTTCATTTCCTTCCCTGTTAAAATGCAAAACATTAGCTTTTACTTACAAATAGACATAACCTGTTCTTTTCTACACCATGAAGTTAGTCAGATCCTTGTACACTGTTAGCCCAACAACAACAAAAAATTAAATAGAAAAACTGGGTCAGATTCTCAAGTAATATAAATTAAAGGCCATGCAACTATTATGATTGACACTTTGTGAAGCATCCTTAGCATGTTTTCCATGTTGTTAAAAGAGTGTTTAATATATAAAAGAACCAAAACCAACCAAACAAAAAACCCACAAAAAACCCCACCGAACCGAACCAAAAAAAAGCCCAAACACAAAACCTTCAAGAAGGAAATGGAAAGTTTTCTGTAAACCCACAGAAAGAACAAGCTGCTCTGAGGCAAAGCAGAGTCAAGCTTAACATATTTTGCGGGAAATATTTTTCACAAAAACCTCAAAAAAAAAAAAAAATCTTTGGAAACTCATTGTTGCTGGAATCCTATATGTAGCCAAGTAAAACTAACATATTGTTAAGTCCCAAGGAATATCAGTTTCATTCCGCTGCTCAGGCCGTCGTAAGGGCCTGGGGAGGCATGCTCTGGGGATATCACATCTTCCTTTGGCCAAGAAGGACCCTTTGCCAGTTGGCTTTTTATGATGTGTAACTGGTCCTGTCTCAGTGACTTCATGATTTCATTAGGATTTCATCTCCCCAATAATCTAACACCGAGCAAGATCCCTGACCTCAGATCCAAGCCACCTCCTGGCTAGCTGTCTGCAGAGCACAGCGGATCAAAGGGAGGTGACTCCGTCGACAGCTCAGAAATCAGATACTTGCTGTGGTTCAGTGAGTCTTGTCGAACACTGAATGGTTTTGCAAGATTGCCTGGTTGCTGGAAAGCTTTTACGTGATGAAATCAGCTTTGTTGGGATGAGAATACAATGGAAGACTCCTAAACATTTTTTGCAGGAGGTTTTTTACCAACTTGTACTTTATTGTTATCTCTTGCAAAAGAAAACAAAAAGTACACAAACAGAACCTAAAACCCCACATCAAAAGTATGCTTAGCTAAACAATTATCTGTGTTAGATGTCACATTCATAATATGAACTATGTTTTACTATTAACTGGCAGAAAAAGACAACAGAATCAACAAGTCTATGATTTACGCACGACACACCAGAGATCTCCGCAATCCAGACTGAATAAAGAACAAGAATATTATGAAGTCAGAGGAAAATTATAGGATAATGTTTAACTAAACAAAATACTACAGTTTTTACTGTATTTACATTACTAAAGATGAACATAGTATTGCATCTAGACATTTCTGAAAGTCTGAACATTAAGGATTCAATGAAATACCACAGGTCTAGGAAAATTCCAATTTTATGTGATTTATTAATATTAATCTACGTCAGATTAGACAACCTATACTGACAGGGATATTTATTCTCTGATCCGAGCAGGTTTTTTGCATATTAAATCATATAAAGCATTCTACACTTATGCCCAGTTCTGTAGGAAATTAAAATCTATGATTATCAGTTGCCTTACAGAATCAATGTTATAAATTAAAGGCTTTGAATAATGGCCAGCATGCATCTAGCCATATTTCAAACCTTTGGAAAATAATCCATTTTTGGCAGACCATCCGACATGTTCACTACTTCTGATCAATGCTTATATTATGTGTCACCAGTATTCTTTTGTCCATCTTATACCTATCAATTTTGTTCATCAAAACCTAGGGCTGTTTAAAACATGGAAGAAGTTTGGTGTGTTATGTGGGTCACTTACGGAAATCAAGAACATGATTTAACATTAATATACATAAAACCGACCAGAAATTATGCACCACAAATCCAGATCAGTTTGTGTTTTGTTGTTTTTTTTTTTTTTTATACTGCATTGTATAATACAAAGCATTTTCTCAGCGAGGGACAGAAAAATTCAAGTGGAAAAAATATAATTATGAAATGGAAACCTAGCTTAGTTGAAGCTATGTAGTATAGTAATGTAATTCTCATCACAGCAGGATATTGGTAAATAGACTTACATCTATGAATGTTAATTTTTAAGAGCAAAAACTAGCACCTCTACTTCAAACACAAACTAACCCCTATGTGTTTCTGAGTTCTGGTAAGAGGTACTACAGACCTATAGCACCACCACATATGGGATGATCCTTGCTTTTATAAAGAGTGAAGCAAAGAGCAGTCACTAGACTAACTGAAAATAAATGCAAACACTATAGAAAGTTGTCTTCATTATTTGGGAACAGCTGAAAAAAGACATTTGGAAAACAAGTGTCCTTGTCTGTAATTAGGGCTCTCACTGTCTGTCTGTCAGAAGGTGGATCTCTGCAGAGAAAGCAGCTATTCCGAGGCACTGAACAGCACTGCAACAAGGGAGAACTGAAAATCAGTCTTTTCTGTTGTTGAGTTTTGGAGGAAGATCACCCATTGAGCATGCAGTACATTAAGGACAACAGTTTATCTCTGTTAGAACAAATCCATACTTTGAGGCAGGGAGAGGGATGTGTGTTTGCTTATTATAGCACAGGTATATCTTTTACATTCAAATTCAGATGCATACGTGCTCCCCGTAGTTGCGTAGCTCAAATGTAAGCCTATCCTAACCTTTAGTGCAGTGTTTGCTATTGCCAATACCGGAGTCTCCCTGTTTTGTGATCCAGTTGGCTCTATATTGGAGCTAGAAGAGAAGCCGACATATAAAAAGAATGCATCACCAGAGCACAGGCTTGACTGCATAACACGATGGTGTAGACTAGCCAAGACATTCCTATTAGGGTTTAGTACTGTGCTGCCTTTTGCCACACCACTGATTTATCATAACTATTTTTGCAGAATATTTTGCAGGGATTTTATTCCATGACTAAAATGCAAAGACTTATGTGCAACAATGAACCACCACAAAATGAACACAAATTATAGGCTCCTCCCACCCCACAATTAGGTGAGAACTCTGCATTTATGGAGATTTTCTAAAGCTAGAGTTGAACTCGGACAGCACAGTGTATATCATAGCAGGAATAGTAGCCTAGCATTCATTCTGTTGTCTCATTTTATCCTTTCAAAAACACAGCCAAGTTGTCCCCTTTATTTTCTTTCCATTTCTGCCTTTGTATTTAGCTCTCTGTAACATTAGAAAGCTTGGAACAGGAGCAGGGGGATGACAAAACACAAAAAATCCCCCATTAACTCAGTACATTTAGGAGGGTTTTTTGGTCCTGCATTATTGCTCCTTCCAGGCTTCCACAGTGCATCAATCTCCTACAGCTATTTATTCCTTGTGTGTAACCTGTGCTAGCTTTACCGTGCTTTTCTTTTGCATCATCATCACCACCACAAAGGCGACCTCCATAACAACAAAAAGAATGCTTTATAAAGGCACCATCAAATAGGTTCAACCTCTTCGCTGTGTGAAACACAGCCAGGAAGCCACAGACCACACTCCAGCGCAGGAGAGCTGCAGCAGGGCTGACGGGAAAACCAAACAAATTCGCCTGCCTTGGTGCTCGGGCACCAGAGACAGACAGTTACCCGATTGCTCGCTGAAGAGCAAAGCGCAACTGAACGTAAATTCCCTAGCTTCTCTCTAGCGGATTGCAGATTTCAGATACGGCTCTTCTCTAGAGAGACCTAGCGCTCAAACACGGCGCCAGCAATACGTAACTGAGGTTTTGCAGACCCTCATGCCATCTGCGCTGCTTGCCCTGATGGCCTCCCTCGATCAGCACGATCCACGTGCGGTGCCATATTCCCGGGTGTACAAACATCTGACTGTCACTCTCTCGAACTGGAGGCCAGCAACCAGTACCGTGGTGAAAAACGAATAGCCGAGGTGCTGTCCTTGTGTTACAGCTGAATGGTGCTGCAGCCCAGCCTACTGGCACTAACGCCCTGGCTCCTTAAATAAAACGCCTCTCACCTTCCAGGTTTGCATTAGAAGTTTAGCTCAGACGTTATCCTTACCCAGAAAGGATCTCTGCTGCAGCAAAGCCTCGGGATGTAATGAGGTTGCGAGGGAATTGCAAATTGTCTTTTGAAATATTACTTTTACCGAAGGGCTGCCAAAGCAACTCCAGGCCTTTTCAGAGGCTCACAAACACACTTGTCACGAGAAGGTGACACACAGCATTGTCACAACAGTCACAGGTGGTACCAACGTTGCGATCACTAGGGTATCACTGTGATTCATTTAACATAAATTTGTACCGAAGCCGGATAACAAAACAGATTTTGGAATGAGGCTGTGCTGCTTCCACTTTACCAGTTCTTGTGGTCGCGCAGGAAATGGAGATCGCCCTGCTCCCTCGTGGGTGGGAGTCCGCAAAAGCGGGGGGGGAAGCCTTGGTGAACCCCCGTTTGCCACCCGGGAGTCCCCACTTTATGGCCAAGCCAAGGGGGTTTCCTCTGGCTGAAGCACTGTGCAGAGTTAGAAGAGCTCAATCAGTAGTGCTTCTGCGGTTCAGTGCTGCTCCCTCAAGTGCTTTTTTCTTAAAACCAGCACGTTATTTGCTGTGTTGGACAGGTACATCTCCCTTTTTTCCTTGGCATCAGAGTTTGCCTATGAACACAGGGCTAAATTCAGATAAAACTGTAAAGAATCCAGCTAATGTAAAAATCAATAGCTTTGCCATTAACATCACTGTGAATGAAGTCAGCACACTGAAATAACTTTTACTGCAAATATATTTCCTCAATCGCACCTGACGTAGTCATTGCGATTTGCTAATCCATGCATATAGTGTGTGCCCTACATCCTCATTACACATAACACCTCAATTTCACAGACTAGTTCTGATTACAGGAACTTACTGCCCCATATAAGAACAAAAGAAAAAAAAACTGACAAAACTCTTTCAAGGGACAGTGTAATGAGATTCTAGCAACTTACTTTCTGCTCTCCTTACTTCCCTCAATTTATCTTTTATTTTCCTGTTTCTTGACACACACCAACTCCAGCTCTGACTCTCTAGGGCTCAGGAGACTAAATTCAGAAGTGATGTGTAGAAGTTACATATCTTTAAATAGCTATTGAAGTTATTTTTATCTTTATAACCAAGTATATGTTATTTAGTACCAAAGTAAATGCACTTCGGAGTGTGTTCTTATCAAAAAAGAAATTCATCAGTACCTAACTTGTAAGATAGAGAATGTTTTACATTGTTGGAAAGAGTGTTACAGTTACAATCTTCCTAAAGAACATGTAAATTCCATTATAAATGCTGAACAAAAAAATCACAAATTTTCAAATGTGTTCTACAAAAGATATGGCAAACAGTTGTAGATTATTTTCTTGTATATATTTGCTTTGAGTATTCAAAAAAATTCTATAGTTTTAATAACATATTAAATTACATACCCCACTCCCCGTTTCCTCAAAGGACAAATATGTCTGGAATTTCTCTTAAATAGTGGGGGTGTGGGAATCGAGAGAAAAAAAGACTAAAACCACCATGAACGCTCAGCATCTCATCCCAATTTCATATACCAGTTTACAGATTCATGAAAAAGAGATATTACCATTTCTTTGCAAAAACTATGGCATTTCATTCTGAATTCACTACTGCTCATAAAACTTCTCTGATTTGGGCCATGTAATACATAAAATCTACCTCCTTCAATATGTACAATATAGAAGGTGGAGAAAAACCTATAAATAATAAGACTATAGCTATGTTTTTCATCTTGTTTTGTAACAGCAAATGCATTAGCAAGAAAGAATCCTGCAGTTTGCTATACTGGCTCTCTTTTACCTATTTTTGCTTAGGTTTTGTTGAAATCAACACCTTCTATCAGGGTAAGAATTTCTGTTTCATTTGTTTGCTCGTTAAGAACAAGAAAGTGCATAATCCAGAAAGGCTTGATGTACTGATGAAGCTGTCAAGAGCAATATGAATTCTAACAGAGTAGTTTCTCAAATGTGATAATTACTATTTATTTTATAGGCTTACACATGACATCCCATTATTAAAGTAACTCCCACTTCAGCTTTTATTATTAACCACACTTTTCAATCTCTTATCGACCCCAAGCAAAACTGTTGTTGCTGTGCAGAAAAATAAAAAAAGCTAACACTCAATGTTTACTTTACCAGGAATTATTCTCAAAGCTATTTCCACATTTTAAGAGGTGCCTCATTCGAAAATACTGATGGCATCCATTAGAGATTAAAGTTGCCCTTTAGAATAGACTGGATAAATCAAAGTGTAGGGAAAACCAGTAGGACTTTCAAAAGCATTTGGAGCTAGTCCAGCTGAGTTCCCATACGGATCAATGGGAGTTTTAACACCACTTTCAAGGGCGTTAGCAATCGGAAAGGAAGAGCCACGTAGCTGCTTCATGCAGAATTCTGTGCCATTACATTGAATAATTATGGGGACTCCACAGACCTCCTAAAAATCTGTACCTGGCACAGCTGGGTCAACCTACGGTTTCATTCAGAATCACAGCATATAATCTCTTTGTCTGCATGTCTTCATACATGCAGATTGCAGTCTGTCATAAGTCCCTACTCAGTATGTTTTGGCTGCAGATCTTCTTTCCAGCCATTGATTGTTACTACCTCCTTTATTATTTATTCTTTCATGTGTATGAAGTGATGACGTGTCACAATTTTGGTTTAAGCCAGTGTTCTCCTGAACGGAGTTTACTACTGCATGTGGAGGCAATACAAATGTACCACTACCTACAAGCTGGAAACACCCAGACACCAAACTACTTCAAAATCACCAGGAGTAAATTTCACTCTTTCCTATGCCTGAAAGGTGAAATTGGAAAATGCAGGATAAATTAAAAACCCAATAACCACAACACTAGGAAGAATCTCTTGCAGGAAAGAAGGAAGGAGAAATGGAAATCCCATTGATTGTGTGAAAGAGAAAGAATATCACGAAAAGGACCAGCAATAGTTAATAACACAAGCAGAGCAAAAGAAGACATGCTGGATTGTGTCCAGTGGAAAGTAAGCAAGGAAAGAGTTCAAAAAGAGAAGAAAAGTCAAAGAAACTAGTCCAGAGACCACACTTGAGCTTTATAAAAGGAAGGGAGATTATATCAGTGTCTTACAGACTTTGACATCTCACCTGACTTGTGAAGTAAGTGTTCTTCCTCAATGGTTTTATATGTATTTGTTACATGAATAGTATAATTTTGATCATATATACTTTCAGAGATGCAGTGCCACGGCAAAGCACACTAGCAAACCTCATAACACAGTAAGTTTGGCAGAAAGCATAGGATTTTAGGGGATTTTCACTGAATAGCTTCAAAAAAGCACAGCTGAATGAAACACTATTGAGATCCTTTGGACATTCTAATAATAAAGAGAGCACACGTATACCACACAACTAACCCTAAGATTTAGACAGGCTGCTTTCTCCTGACAAACACTTAGCTTTTTCATTAATAGGACAACATCAGTCTTGAGGATCCCACTACCCCCCCCCCCCGGGTCCCGCCGCGCCGGCCCGGTGCCGGTGGGTGCTGCTGCCCGGTCTGGAGCGGGCGCAGGGAGCGACCGGTGCTGGCGATCCCAGGTTCCC
>JAVJGG010000088.1:34801760-34849635 GCA_035590195.1 Aviceda cuculoides | reverse complement strand
AACCACCCCCCCCCCCCCCCCCCCCAAGATTCATCATCCTTTCGCTCTTTGCCTTGTTTTTGCTTGTGCTTTTGCAGAGCTAAAGAATCAATATCTGTATAAGCCCATTTTTAATTAAACAAGCTGATCCCACATAGACATATTCCTGGTTTTAATATTTATATACATACACAAAAAATGTGCATTTATCCACTATAAGCCATATTCAATGCTTTCTGAAGTAAATGGAAAGACTTTTGATTTCCTTGAACTTTTGAATTAGGTCCTAGAAGCAAAAATCACCAGAGATCTTACTCAGCCAAGTGAAGAAAAGATATCAATGTTATTCTTTTCTCTCATGGTTGGTCCTGCCCTGACTGCAAGAAAAAGAAAATCAAATACTAAAGAAACAGATGCTCTGATTTATTCGGTGACTGCTGTGGAAGATTATCTGTCCAAAATTTTAGATTAAGGGTTAGTTAAGACTAAAGATGAAGAAAGAGTATAGTTTTACAGCAGATTTTGGGGTTTTTTGTGGGGTTTTTTTGTTTGTTTTGGTTTTGGGGGGGTTGGGGGAGGTTTAGAGTCTCAAAGAGCTTTAAAATACTAGAAATTAAGATGTGGTCTCTGTTAGAAGACAAAGTGCAGAAGTGAAACGAGATTGCCAAATACAGTTTAAAAAAAAAGTAATATACCTTTCTCCCCAAATACAGTTTAAAAAAAAAGTAATATACCTTTCTCCCCTAAAGTTTCCTTTGCTCTCATCTTTTAACACCACACTGAATGAATTGGCTCAGAATTTGGGGTGCAATAAGATGAAATTCTGTACGAGTATGCAAGACTATTGCTGAATTGATGTACTTCATTTTAAGGGGTGTCTCTGCAAGAGCATTGCTTGAAGAATAATTGCATTTTTGAATTGTAGACCACCAGGTTCTTCTATGGTATGAAACACAGGCATAGAGTTACAAATATCCATGTAGAATATTAACAACAAGCTGGGCAATCAGACTGAGGAAGACCCAGCAGAAGAACAAGAAGTGCAAGCGTTACAGTTCTCTTCAAAAATCAATATGTGCTGCAAGCACTGCAGTCATACCACTTTCCGAAAGAAGTATGGAAAGAGCAATGGCAGCCGAATGAACTGAAGTTTCACTGAAAGATATTGGTGTAGGCAATCTCGGCACCAACTGATACTGTAGAAGCCCACAAAAAGGACTTCCACCAGCATATTCTCCTCACATTGTCCTACAGGCTCAAAAGCAGAAAAATATTTCCAAAGCATTTCCCAAGAAAACGAGCAGCACCATAGAAAAGAAGTGACTATAATCTCCTTTTCTTCTTGCAGTGTCTGCTGTCACACTGCACTCGTAGCAAGATCTGTTCTCTGCCACAGGAGATTTCAACCCACCTGCTTTGGTCTTACTCTCAGGCTACCGGCTGATCTCTCGGGCTGTGGAGAGGGAAACACTGAGAGCAAGCATCTAAAATTCCACCTCCGCACAAGAGGTTTAAGGTCAGAATTTGAGCTACGTATGCAGCTTCAATTCCTAAAAGGGTTAAGCAACAAGTGATTCTTCAACATTACGAGTTTTGACTTGGGCAAAACCACAGCTTCTGGTTTAGGATGTTGCACCACGTTTCTGTAGAGAAACCCAATGGCAGAGCACAGCTCTGCGTGGCATTCTGCAAAGGTGCTCAAATCAGTTTTAAATTTTGCTTAGTAGACTGTGTCTTTTTATCACAATTTCTCCTTAAGACATACTGTGCAATGGAAGGGAAATAGTTTTGTGTCAATTTACACAGGGTTCAATAAAAGCAAATTAAAAAGTTGTTTCCTATTAAAATCTACACAAGTTTTCTATTATCACGAGTATTATTAGCTAGAGATATATATGCCAGGTCTTCTTTTAATTACAGGCATATAACTTACACAAAAAGAAGTCATATCTTCCAAGTAATTACAGGCAGCTCTAAAGTGTATTATTGTATTATTAAATTAAAAAATCCGCTAGTAGAAAGATCAGAAATTAAATATAGAATCATCCAGCATTCAAAGAAATAGTAGGCATAGACAGAAGTGAAATAGGCTAGATTATTTAGATTTAAAATACAGTTTTCACACAGGAAAGAATTGTACGCAACAGTAGTGTTTTGCTGCAGTTTTCTAGATCAGATGTAGATAGCAGCAAACTACTTTGCTTATTTTAATGAGCTGAAAAGTAAACCCAGTTTATCCAGAAAAGCAGACAAAGAACATTTTTTTTCCTCAATGAAATAATCTCCAGAAAGACCCCTAATGCCTAGTAAGATAAAGAAAATAAACACCACCACCATCCAACCAGAGCATAGTGCATTAAGCAACGTTGTATAACCTCAGTTCTTCAGAACTTGTATATATGTATTTGATTTATGCCCTCTTTTTCAAGCTAAGAAGTCAGAATTCCTTATACTGTCCAACAGTAGTGAGACATAGTCTTGAAGAAAGAGGCACAGGCCCTACTCCAAATGGATTAAACAGGCCTATAACATCCTCATTATTAAGATAGCAACAATCCAAGTCTGAATATTTCATCCACATCTTTGTTCAGCCCTCAGGAGACAAATCTGGCTGTGTAATGACTACAGAGGACTTACGACTCCCTGAAGCCATGCTTCTTCCGTTACCTTAGTCCAAACTGCTCCATAAATTGTACTATCCGATCATAAACTAATTCAGCTTTCATTCCACTCTCTAAGTCAGCAAGGCTCACTCTGAAATAATGATAAGCCTTAATAAGATGGAAAACAGTACAGACTAAAAAGGATCACAATACATAAAACTGCATTTTGAAGTTGAGGTGGATATAGACTTTAAGCTACCTGTTACCTATTTTACAGTAGATTTAGAGCAAGATACCCAGGAGGCATTTTCAGAGCTAGCTCTAAGAGCCTTTACTATATGATCATGGAGAAGAAAACAAGTTCGGTAAAATAAGTACATGTACTAGACACGTGTCTAAAGCGTACATCTATTTTTAATGCCTAAACCAAATGTTTAAGGTCCAAAATATTGACATGTTTTTATCTTTCTTCCACTAATAGTTTCCAGTTGTGAACAGAACCAGAACTGCCAAAAAATTGCAATAAAGATTATTTTAATCAGATTTCCCTTCTGGTTTTGTAAGCTCAACAGGTTTAGAAATTTGTGATAAGTTCTGAACTGCTGGATGCTTATCTAAGCTGAACTCAAAGCAACTGTTTTGAAATCTGCCCTGCTATACTTGTGTTCCAGTAAGATCACAAATTGTCTACAGCTTTGGAGGCTAAGCCAAAGCCCATCTACAAATTTGAAGTGCTGAAGATCTGCCCTAAGGTTCTGCAGCTTGCATGTAAGCCTCTTAAATTGTATTTTTATAAACAACTGCCACTGGTGAGTTTTGTCATGATATTGTAATGATTGCCTTTTTCTCAGATCCGTTTTCTTGTTAACATAGATAGAACTCCTATAAAATAAAGAACGTTTTCTCTCCCCACGTGTCAACAGCACACATATGAATGTATTTTTTGATTTTTTTCCCCCCATCATCTTTACACAGTAGAGTAAAAACTCCAAACTAACATGCCCGAGAAGTTATTCAGTCTCAAGCTAGGTGAGAACCTTTGCAATTTTAAACAAGTATCAACTACATTCACAGCAAGATTAAAAATAAGTTTTATTAGTAACTTTAGCAAGCACTCTGCAAATATAAAGGCTGTTAAATTTTGTAAGACATTAACACCCTAGAAAGTGCCTGAAACGTCTATCCACCCTCACAATGACTAACTGCCTTTGGCCACACCTCAGTGGGGAAATATACAACATGTATTAGTTGGACTACATAAGACAAAGAGTGTGCTGGTTTCAAATTCTTATGGCACAAGTGTTTTTATTCTGGCTAATTCAAAGTGTCATCAGAGTGGATTAAAGAGAGAAGGAAAGAGCAAGAGCAAGGGAGAGGAGGTATATTAATTCCTCCACACCAGAAAGCCAACTTGCAGTCAGCTTTTCCCTGGATGTTTGTATCTGCAAGCCAACTGAGGATTCCAGCAGAAGAAAGTCTATTAATTTTCCATGTACTTGTTGACGAAAAAGCTATCAGGATTATGGGTTGAATATTTCTAGAGTAGGGAAAGTAAGGGATGCAATTAATCTCTGTGAACTAAAATATACCTCTTTTCATTAATCTTTTATTGTAAATGAGCAAAGTAATTGAACCAGTACCACACTGTCAGAATAAATGCAATGCCAGTGGGATATGCATGAGAGAGCACATACTGATTGAGTATTAAATATCTAACGGCAATAATTTATGGTTCATTACCTCTTTTTGGAGTTCCTTAGTTGCAGAGTGCTTGAATTTTAAGTAGACAGAATTTCAGCAGAAAGTGCTTTCAAATGCCGAACATAGCAAATGCATAAACCCCTCAGCAATCTACTTAGTTTTAAGAATTTTTGTACGTGGTTGAGCCATCCTCTGTACCACCAGAAACACGCAAGATATTTGCAACTTGGATTAATGTAATTAAGGACTTCAAGGATCATATGCAAAATCAAAATTAGATATTATGAACAGAACATTGTATATAAGCAGACCTCATGTAAAAATAGTCAAATACCTTGTTATATGTTTACATATAAGGAGACTTCAGAAAGGCCAAATTCTAGAAATGGGAGCAAAGCATGGCCACATAAATGACTATGTTACATGGTATAATTTAGTTATCAATTTGAGCAATTACTCCAACTGTTCAAGGGAAAAAGAGTCAGACATCCACTTGTATAATTTTATGTATAAATTATGTTACCTTTTTATTGTTACTTGAGTATTTGTGACAGCACCAGTTTTACAGAGAAGTGTGGCAATGGTAAGAGCTAGTAAGAATTTGGCCTCTTGCCTGCACACCACTTTTTCAAACTCCTAGCAGAATCACTTGCAGGGGAAAGATGTTACTTTCGCTAAATCGACACACCACGACCTTCTTTACCAATAGGCCTCCTGACAGATTCAAACTGTCCTGCTTTGACAGAACCTTTCAAGGATCTAAGAAAAGATGAAACTGAAAGTGGAAATAAATGCCTCAGTGTTTTTATACCCTCTTCGTATTGACTTCATACGACTATAACTGACTAAATCTGAGGCAAACCAGACAGGAGTCAGTCCAAACACAGAGAATTTAATCCTCTTTCTGAATTCTACTCTTTCTGTTGTCTACCAGAATTGGTCCTGGAATGCGTGCATGGCTTTGCAGACTCCTGAGCCTATCTGTACCCGGTAAATTCTGCTCATCTGCTGAAAATTAAACTGTCCTATTCAGACATTGCTCACTTGGCAACAGACTGCTCTGTGTTTACTGTTTATTGATTTTTGTTAACTGGGACTATAGAGGAGAAGCATTTCAGTTTCAAAGTCGTCCCAGAGGACACTGGCAGGTTACAATCACTTATACTGTAAAAAAGCTTCATGTTAATTGACTCTGTATTTACATATTATGAATGCATATTTTAATCTGTTTTACATGAATAAGTCCTCCACAATGAAGATTTCATTTCCTTTTTTAAAACAACATAACTACTTGCCTTATTTGAAGAGACAAATCTCTTTTAAATTGTTTTGACCTTTCCTAGCATCCTTTCTTAAAGTGGAAGTTGTATCTGCCTTCCCCGTTCAGGAATTTCTTATCTTAAAAGCAAAGGGATGAACTCAACTTCAAACTGAAACCATTGCATTGTGCTCTTTCTAGTTTGGCAAGTCACCCTATCTGTCTGTATTTGAAACAGCCAAATTCTTGACTAGCTCAACTAAATTATTTTTAGTCACAATAGACAAAAGGCTGAGAATAGAACAACTTCAGCGATACACTAGAAAAGGTCTCTGGTCAAAACCAGAAAGACGTGGAGATATCCTAGACTAATAAAATAGGAAGGTCAGGACATTAATCTTTTCTACAACATAACCGACTGAACATGGCACTCCTACATCTCAGCAGAGGCACCCTTGGCTTCTGAGTGTCCTGCTACGGCCGTTCAACGTTTTGTCCTCAATCTTGGCAAAGTTTTGTCCTCCTCCTGTACAAATCTTTTGTTTGAAACTTTCAAAGACAATCTGCATTAAGATGAAACACCTTCTTATCCAGCTCTAATTTCATCATCATCATCAGATCAGGTCTCAGTCAAGACAAAATGGAGACTTCAGTAAAATAATACCTGCTTATTCAGCATGATCTCCAGCCTCAATGCTTCATTTTTAGGCACAGAAACTTTTTAGTAATAGTCATCTCCACCCCCATCATCCAAATATTTATCTATGCTCTGCTGTTTTTGAAGACCACAATAAATACCAAAAGCCAGCTGTGCTAGGTTCTGAAAACAAAGCAAGACAGCATTCCTCAAAGGACCTGACTTCCTTTGCATAGTATCCATGCACTTTCATAAAGTATTAGCTCATACAGAACGTTACTACTAGCAAAGATAAATACCTCTGTCTTAAGGCTTCAGGTGAAACCCTAATAAGGAAGCATCTTATAGATTTCTATTTGTCATGTACCACATTTAAAGATTGCAATAAAACAATTAAGCATATTCACAGATGTGAACACTGCAGCCCTGAGTTTTATTATTCCATTTCTTCATTCTCAAATCACTCTAATATTGCTCTAGTAAATATGTGTACTCTAGGGGCTTATCTGTTACTGTTCTATATCTCTACAGCACCTTGGTAGCAATGTTCTTTTGTGTTCTGAATTACACCCTGCAGAAATTGCTTCCTGCTACTGAGACAGACCAATTCATTTTGTGACTACAAATCTATATTAATGTCTTTTCTATAGTATTTAACGATGCAAGTCCTTCCACTTGTTACTCTTAAGCATATCAAGGCCTGTATTTCTGGAGACAGTGGTACATAGAAAGTTCATAGCAATTTTTATTGCAATTAGAAACTACTTGATGTTCCCATGATCAATACAGTGAAAATGTATGTGCATTAAATTAGAAAGTTAAATATAGGCAAACAAACAAAAACCCCACTGACAAGCAAATGCAATGGAACAGTTACAAAGAAATAGTTACAGTTTATATTTTTCAGCTAAAAGCCATTCTAACATCACAGCATCATCAGAACAGAATACAGTAGCAGAGTGCATATGGAATTTAATTTTGAATGATATTGAAAGGTCAGTACAGAATTGCTCAGCTCATATTTTTGTGAAGATAACATGTGTGAACTAGTTATTTCCTCCTTTTAACATCTAATGACCTTGTCCATTGATTTAATGAGAAAATTATACATGCTGCACTCAGTTTAACAAACTCTTCAGAATTAAAAAGATATACCAAAGGAAGAAAAAAAATAAAAAAGGAATGAGATTGAGACCTCACACTTGCAACCCAACCATCTGGCAGAAGAAAGCCCAGAGATACCAACACAATGACCTGTGGAGCCTTCGTTATGACACATGCTGGAGCAGAGAGCTGAAAAAGCTGTGCAATACTCCTTCTACCTCAGGTGCCCTGACCTTATTAATGCGATATAATGTGAACAATGCATACAGTTGAAGTGTCAAGTCACATATGTGCTGCTGGTAGCACAGAATGGAAAAAAAGACACCGCCTTCTAAAACACTGAACTGATAATTATAACTTGAGAAGACTTCTATAATCGTAATTACACACAGGTTGCTTAACCTGTGTTAGGGCTATATATCTCAGTTCTAAAGGTTCCAGTAGTATCTCATGTCATAAAGGAACATTCATTTGTTCATTAAAAATCTTATTTAAATTTTCAATGAATTCCAGCATTTAAATTGATCTTCTCAATTCCTATAACAAATATTGAGACCTGACAACATTAAAGAATCTCTTCTAATGCTTAAAAGTGGAGGAGTGAATAATAACTCCTAATTCTCTTTCTAGCTCTGTTATAGCTACCGTGTAACCTTGACTATGTTTCTTTTATTCTCTATGCCTTTGGACATCTGCAAACTGTCAGAATTCAAAAGATTTGAAATTTGTGTGGTTAGCATCCCTAGGCCCTGTAAGACAGAACTAAATAATGTAACAATGTTGTATTGGGTTTGTATTGTTTTGCCCATTATCTCTCTCGGTTACTATCCCTATCTCAACCCATGAGCCCTTTGTTATATTTTCTCTCCCCTGTCCAGCTGAGGAGGGGGGAGTGATAGAGCAGCTTTGGTGGGCACCTGGTGCCCAGCCAGGGTCAACCCACCACAAATGTAATGATCTGCACTTGCTTTCCACTGCTTCCTAGTCACAGCTGATAAAATCAGGTTTGAGATAACGGAAGTTTAAATAAATTGATAAGTGTTTGAGTATTACTTTTCTTGCTGGTGAGATAAATCAGCAGTTAAGACATGCGAGAGAACTCCTCGCAGATTCGAAAAGGCAGAATCTAGCTACAGTGCCCCCCCAAAAGGGTACGTTTCAAAAGTTTGGTCCTTTTGTTTTATTTTGGATCAGATGCAATCAGGCTTCCTCACCTGCTAGCCATGTTGTACCAAAAAAAGTCCTCATATGGCAAAGACGCAGTCCTATATCAAAGGACATCCACACTGAAGTGACACAGGTCATGGTCCCCATGGCTGAGCCCACCATGGCAAGGAAGAAGAGGGCTGAAGAGGGCACGGAGCTGTGTCGGGGACAAGGCGATGCCCAACTGGAGCACTGCCCTGAAGCAGTCCTAGCGTTGCTCGTAAACCACGTGCTGTTTAACAGGCACAGGCTGACTACTCTCTGGCTTGGGCCACAGATAGTTAAAGCAGCAGCTTGAAAACTGGTTTGTCTTTCCGCCCCATCTTATTTCTTTGATTATGTGCAGGTTTTAATTTCACAAGCACATTGAGTGGAGGAGAGACAGATGAGATCAGAAAGGGACTTCTGAAAAGGAACAGTTCCATAGAGATCCCCTAAGGGAATCCCTTAGAGGCCCTAACGGCAGATATGTTTTTTGAACAATGAACTTTAAGAATTGTTTAATGAATATTAGATTATATTAAATATACAGGTTACACACAAAGCCTAGAACAACTGGATATTGAAATTTATTTTACTTTGGAAAAAAAATTGAAAATGAGAACAAGCTGAAGACTACTGAATTTATGGTGGTTCTTGTGATATTCCCCTCTGCTTACTTCAGAGCAAATTACTCTCGATAATATGAAAATCTCCCAGAGACAAGCGTTGGATTCAGTGAAACATAAAAGAAGAACAGAGGAGACAAACAGTCATGCTGATACACTTCAGAGGTATCAGCCTTATGCAAACCTGTCTCATCTGAGTAAGGCATTAACAAGAACCAAAGCTTTGTACTATGGTTTTAGGGGTCCACAGATGAGTTTCTTGCTTATGGTCTAGCTTCCAAGTAACCACAGTGTGGCAGTGTGGCATTCCAGCTGCAAATGTGTATTTATTTCCCTAGAGCCAGACAACAGAAAATGAAAAAACAGAAAAGCACATATGGTGGATGACAAGTCCTCTACAACAACTATTTTGTTCTACAGCTCTGCTTTCATCAGTCTGCATCACTTGCAATCATAGACATGGCCAGGCTCCCATTCTAGAGTCTCCTGGGGTCCCCCCATTCTGCATGAATGCTTGTGAAAGCAAGGGTGCAATCCAGAGCGCTGGGTTACTGACAAGAGCTACCCAAGTCTGCGTTTTGGGATTGTGGAAAGGGAATAAAGGCAGCTTCTTTCTTTAGTTCTGAAAAAAACCCATCACAGCACTAACGTTTTATATTCAGTGAAAGACTTCTGACAAGCCAATATTTTCTATAAGAAAACACATTAAGATATCAGAGCTCCACCCTCAATATCCACACGTGACATGAAGAAGACCTGGCCTGCTCCAATGACTATTTCTGTAGCATCACAAAAGATTTCACAAGGGAGCCTCTAATTCTGAAGCAAATTTGTACTTGAAAGTCATAGGATGAAACAAATCAACCACTTGACATTCACAAAGCAGTTAAAAAAAAAAAAGCCAGTAAGACTCCAAGAAACTGTTTAGTTATAGAAAGTGTTACACATGTTTTACTGACTGGTGTGTATCTAAACCTTCCAAAATCTTGTGGTTTTTTGTTTGTTTGGTTTGGTTTTCCCATCTGAAAATAATATAAGATCATGAAAGGCTGCAGCAGTTCAGTCCCCTTCTCTAAAGGTAGCATGAATTGTCATTAAGCTGTCCTGGAGCCTGTCACCAGCACTACTTCATGCATCTCATGGCTTTCAATTGAAATACTGATCAAGTCTGGCCCTACTGAATTTTTACAATTAAAGTTTCAAGGTGACATGCTATGGCATAACATTAAGCATAGATTTCATTTGTCCTTCATTAATAATCAACCTTACAGTCAAATATCCATTAACATGAACTGCATAATAAAATCAACAACAATTTCAAATGAATTCCCATATGAACAAAACATTTCAAATGCTTAATATTTCACACTCCTCTTTCACCAGATACAGTTCATCAGCACTCTAGGTCTTTGAAATCTTCATAATGCTTTTTATCTTTCAAAATGAAACATTTTCCTTAGACTTTCATATCATCCTTATTACTTTACATCAGTGCCAAGTCAACTCCCTTTCTGGATTACATCTGTCCTCTCATATCTCCTTTACCATTTAGCAAATAAAATCCTTCCTCTGGATTGTCTCTGGGTATTTACTCATTAAAAAAAAAAAAAAAAAAATCGACACTGTTCTAAATGAAATTAGCAGAATCAGGTACTAAGGCAGCCCTTGATAGGTTGGCATGTACAATAAGTAAAAATTCAGAGATGGAATGCATAAAACAAGCAAAATTAACAGTTGGCTTGCTATATATAGCTTGACTTGGCAACGTAGACCCTTTAGTATCACCCATTGGCATACTGAAAATAATCCTTCAACAATGCAAATTTATGTCTTTATCACTGTCCTTTAGATCTTGCTTTTTTTTTTTTTTTTTCTAATCAAGAAGAATTCAATCTGGTAGGCACATGTAACCTGGTGCTATTCTGTTCAGAAACATTAATGTTAAGCTCCAAAGAACAAAACTCTCAGCCATTATAACTGTTAATAAAGCAAATTTTACCAATTGTGACTGGAACCTCTCAAGATTTCAGATTTAACTACTTTTCATGGATGTCAACAGTGTGATTGCTTATATTCTGCAGAGTAGAGGTGACTTTGTCATGCTCAAAATCTTCGCTTTTTGATGTTAACTAACTTCCTATAAAATCCTGTGAATGCAAGATAAGGAGGCTTTTACCTGAGAGCAGCTAAGTCTGATAAGTGAGGTGTTTGATTAAGCTCAACTAAGATTAGAAGAAAGTTATTGATGCCTTATCTCAAAAGGACTATACAGTTAGACAGCTATCTCAATAAGAAGCTATCCTTTTTCTCAACTTCAGACAAAGCCAGAATCTAACCATTTTTAATTCAATCCACTTACAGAATTCAGACAATACTATTCATTTACTATAGTTCAAGTTACAACATTTCAATGGCAGATTAGAGACAATATTTATGACAAGATCCAGAACAGTACATATGGAATTCTCAAGCATTAAATATTTCAGACAATAAAGATTTCCTAACATTTCTCCACCTTGAGATGAAAACTCATGATTTCTAAAGTACTGCTTCCATTAGGTAGCACTCCTCTGAACATAATGCAGAGCAACCTCACAGTACTTTATGAAATCTATTCCTTTAGGCTACCATTTTCATCCTAGGAATTACAGTGCCATATCCAGCATGTGCATGGAGGTCATTAATATTTAAAGTGGGACATAACTTAAGCAACTGAAAAACCTGCAATCATAAACCACCACCCCCCCCCCCTTGTATTCCATTTTGCAGTGGAAGTAGCTATGCACACCTTCTCCCCACTGCTGTTTTTTGGGGGTGGGGGTGGTTGTTTTTTAGTTTAAGTTTGAAAGTCTCCTGTTGCCTAGGCAGCACAAGCAATCCCTGGAGAGAAGAGCCCTGGATCCTAGGACGGTTTTGTGAAAATATTGACACTGCTGGGAACAGAGAACAGGACAGAGCAAAAGACCCTTAACCACTACGCTGTATGACCAAAATGCCTCCTCTCTTCCCTGCAGCCCATGACGCCCTAAAAATTAATCCGAGAAGTGGTCTGCACACCTCTGTGCTCAGCAGTCCTTCCTCGCCAGATCCCTGCCCCTCCAGCTCCCTGTTCAGGGTATCTGCTTGTTGCGTATCTCATACCAACGTGCCCAATTCTCAAAATATTGCTCATCTACTGAGCAGTTCTCAATTGCAGACTTTAGTGTGTGTTTTGCCAGCCCCAAACTTCTAGGGAACTTGATTTATTGTTGTTGGAATGATATGAGACCACTTTAGACTTGACCTTCTCTTTCTCCTTCTGTAAATTGCCTGACACATTGCTATAAGTATACAGACTTAGTCAAGAAATTTTAATTATCGAAATGCATAAAACTGGAGCTATAATTTGCACTTGTTCATCACACCATTTCATTTCCATACTGTTATATTTTTTTTCTCATTTTAATTGAGTTATTATGCTGCAAATTAGAGTTACATAGCATTCCTGCTTTTTTGTTCTTGCTTAAAGCAATCATCTATGAGGTATCCCACTGAAATAGCTAAATTCTTGCTGTAAGGTATATTTAACTTTTCCTGCTAGTTCTGACTGCATTATCTAATTTAACAAAGGTTTAGCATTAGTTCTGAGTTATTTTCCAGACCATGCCTACTTCCAACATACAAAAGTGAATGTTAAAAAACCCTAACATTGTAGCTATCTATTCTGAATAGACTTTTGAGATCATAATGACTAGTACAAAAATACAGATACGATCTCCAGAAGTTGTGCAGGTAGCAAACTAAACAAAGCTAGGTAGTGCTGTATTTATCTAGCACAAATATGTATGTTCCTCAAATACAAAGCATTGATTTGCTACTGTTACAAGATCTGTTTCCTTCCTCCAAGCACTACTAGCTTAAAGTCCTTTCTGGAGTATACTAATGTTGATCATCAAATACAGCACATGCCTACATCAGCAGCGTAGGAGGTAAGATTATTCCTCTGAGAAATACTGTATTCAAGAGGCATGTGATAAAATAATCACAAAATAGACAAGTTACATTTAAAATTGAATAAAATAATGCACCAGAGGCTTCTCCACCTACTAATGCTTTTTTATTTCCCAAACTTGTCTGCTACTGGATCAGGCAGAACAGTGCTTTACTTCCATGAATTTTTCATTTGACTTTATCAAAAGTGTGGTGAATTCTTCCTACCTCTTTCCTATGCAGACTCAAAAACAGCTTGCTGAATTCGTACAGCTGTGCTGACTAAAGGAGGCTCAAAACTCCGGATGAAAGCATCTATTTTACCTGTCGGTAAATAAGCATGCTTTGTTTTGAGCTGGTATTTTGGCAAGTAAGGAAATTCACATGTTGGCAAATTTCATTCACTTGTCTAATTCATTTCATATGAGGTTGTAGGGCTCAACTCAGCAACTTTATGTCTTGAAGAGGAAAAAAAAAAAAAAAAAAAATCACCCACAAATCACTTTACCATTACCAACAAGCTGCACTACATCCAGATCACCAGCTTCACATGTAGTATTAGAGTTGTACATCTAGGTATTCTCTGGGAAATGGTCATTCTGAACAGCATATTATTCTTCTGCACTGAACTGACTTTGTTTCCTGATACAAAAAAACTTTTATATAAAACAATCATTCTTTTAGCAGAGTCATTGTGGTAAGTTTCCACTGTGAGAACTACCAGAGACTTTGAGTTTCTACACAGTGCAGGGTGGTACTAAAGTACTGTAAAAAATTGCAAGAAATAGCTGTACTAATTATCTGATGGATACATTTTAGGCTTAATTTCTCCATTCATTCTTTTCTCATACCAGAAAGAAGTTACTTTGTTTTACATGCAAGCACTAACTGTTTTGGTTAGTATGAAGAAACTATTTCAGACTGTCAACATGCATCTAGTAGAGCCTTGAGATAGAATGGAAGACAAATTGTCCAAACATTGATTTATAACAACAGTCAGCCAAAGAAGGCAGAAATGTGAAAACAGTGCAAGCAGAGTGTGAAACAAAAACCTGAACTGTCAGGGAACTGAAAGAACAACCAGATGCTTTCTGCAGTGACATAAATTGAAGTAGAAGTCACCAGGCAGAGATATAGGCAATATTACCACAACAACACGTAAATAATCTGACTTACTCTAAAAGAGTTGTTCTGCAGAGCTGAAACCAACTGCTGGTTGCATAAATCACATCCGCTCTCAGACACTAACAGGGTAGAACATGCATTCTTCAGAGAATGGAAACGATGCAGCAGAGTTGGAGTATTCTCCCCTGCTGGAAATGCAATCTAGAACAAAGAAACTGTCATATTTAGGGTCTGAAAGAGTGCCCATGGATTAGAGAGTAGCTGTTGCTGGCACTATTCTCAACTTATCCTCGAGTATATGAGCATTACTGTTAGCGCTTGCTTTCTGCACTAAGAGATGAAGAAATTGGTTATATATCAACTAGATGTCATTCAAACAAATGAGCAGGCTAAAAACTACAGAAGTGATAACTCTTTACTGTACATACCACAGCATTACATGATGCATGAATTTATATTGAATTCCACAGATTACTAATTTTATTGTTCCAGTAAGTCAACAGGTAATTGTTAATTAATAATCAGTTAAAGAACTGTAGTCTTCTGTGTTTCAAAGCACGGAATTGATATATTCTATTCCCATACCATATCGCCATTTAATCTTTTTAACTGACGTTTATATACAAGTACCTTATGAAGTTTATTCTGAAATAATGGTATCACTACTAAATACTTAAGATCAAAGCTTTCAAGTATGTGAACACTGATTTTGAAAAGAATATCTCCAAAAGCCAAGATCTACATGAAACACTTCCAGGGATCGCCATGCACTAATTAAGTCTACTTAACCTCACCTGAAGGTTTTTTTTTTTTTTTTAAAGAAACTTATCTTTGGTATTATACAAGTTTTAACATCTCAAATGCAACTAAAATATAATGGCAAAGCTCTTTACAAAGGATAGCATATATTGATTAATTGAATTAGTTATTACCTTTATGTTTGTGTAACAAGGCGAAGGCAAAAAAACCACTCTTTTTCCTCAAAAAATTCAAACTTGGTGAAAGACATTGGAGTCTGCAGGGAAGCATCTTCTCTCAAAGCAAATACCAATTCAGCCAAGAGAAAGGAGTAACATAATACTTGTTTATATCTCAGTTTCTTTTCCACTTGTTTAATTTGTCCATGCTTCAATGCAAGAAATAAATGATACCTTTTCTATATGCCTTTTTTTCATACAAATATATTCAAAGCATTATTTGAAAAAGAGAACATACTGCAATCTAAATGTATTTTAGCACCATCAAACCTTCTTCACCTTGCCAAAAAAATATATACTCCATAGAGACATGAAGCAAGATAAGGAGGAAAAAAGGGTACTGCATTGAGGTGTGAGATAAAGGTCAGTAAATCACATGAGCATTCTTATGTCAAGACCAAGTCACAGGGTAAATTACTCTGAGTCCCATACAGTATCTACTGAAAGTTGTTTAGAGATTCAAAACCTGTACAAACTAGTCTGCTGGAAGAGGGTGGAATCAAAACCATGAACTCAATCACTCCTAAGTAGATAATAATAATTTAAAAAATCCCAACATAAAGCTTGAAAATATTCACAAACAGAAAAGGAAAAAAGCACATGCTCATTTTGTCCATTTTCTATAAGCAGCCATTTAATATGCACAAAACTTAGTGGAATGTTTTCCACTGAATGGAAAACTTTTCAGAACAATCCTACCAGAAACCAAAGGCTCTTTCTACCTCACCAGCCCAAACTAAAAATAACTCTACCTACTTCTCAGACAGCTTTGCACTGCTTCTTGTATTCCTTGTTGTCTCCTTGACTGCTTCAATTTTGTCATCAAGTTTCTTTTAGCAGGTAGATCTATTTACAACTTCAACAATAGTTTGTACTGTTTTGTTCTCTTCCTCTTTCTCAAATACATTGAAAGATTTGCCTTTAAAAAAGTCTTTATGACAGCATAAAATGGTGATCTTCCTCTAACCTCAAAAGCAATAAAAGGCTAGTACAATATGCCTCAACCTGAAATTCAGCACAGAAAAAAACAAATATAAAAATCAACAGAAATTCAGGCTTTTTGTCACTTTCTCTTCATCACCATTTTGCCTTTCATGTTTTATCTGAATCTTTTGGGAAACAGAGGAATGCAAGATTAAACCAACTAGACTTAACATACGTTTCATGACAAGACTAGGTAAACAAAATGGTGTTGCTTGATAAATCATAGTTTCAGTGTCCACACATGCATACAATTTGAATCATGAATAAATTTTTTTTTTTTGACAGATCAGCTGGGAAACATTGCAACATTATTACATTTTCAAGGAATAGCTGAGTACCTGAGGTTTCAGGAGACAATAGAACATATAAAGACTAGAAAGGCATTTCAATATTGTCATAAACATTTCCTTTTTTTAAAGGAGCAAGGATAATTTGAAACACAAGGAATAGACTTTCAGCTTTTGTCACTTAGAAGCACAAGACAGACTTTGTTTTGTAGTATTAAAGTGAGAGAAGTAGAACTCCCAATAGATATTTGTGACTTTGTCACTGTACAAGAAAATGTCTGGATTTAGGATTCATGGCACTATGAAAAAATACATTTAGTATAAAGGCATTCTTTTGGAAAGTGCTTAAATATATAACAAAGTGTATGAGAGCTTCATGTATCACTCCAAACATACAACTCCACACAAAATGAAAGGTTCAGCAATGTTTCTACTTGGTTTTCTGTTTCTTTTCTTATCACCTTGTTGACCACTAGAGCACACAAGCTATTACTCAGAAGCTTACCACAAGAAATACAAAGTCCCATCAACACCTGTCTCTCACTATTTCTTTTTGTTTGGCCATGAGAGAAATTACATAAAAAATACAAAGATCGGTGGATCATGCAATTAAAGAAGTGCCAGATCATACTGCACTGAAGAGTGCTTCAGGAACATGGATGAGCTACTTCCCCCCAGTTACAATAGCTGTCTGTGGACATGCTCTTAGTCTGTATCAAGTATACAGTAAATCAGCTCAATTTAGCCTGAAGTGAATGACTTCATCTACATCAAGGTCTTCTTGCATTTTATACTGGTAGGCAAGCATCAAGTATGGCAGGGACAATTATCCTAGGTCAACATGGTAGCTGTGTGTACTAGCCATAACTCTTATTTCACAGAGAGACGTCAGAATCCAGAAGCCAAAGGTCTTTTGGAAAAAAAGTAACAGAAAACAGACTCTCCTGAATACTTTTCTTCACATCTTAAGCAGCTTTAAACTCTGCTAATGGGAAACTAAAATCTATCTGTCAATTTACTGAGAACACTCTATCACTTGTACAGTTTCATTCTTTCTTTGCCTCAGTATCAAAATAATTTTAATGTCACTGAAAAAATTTTATAAAGATGTTTTAGGCTTCTACATCAATACCAATAGCTACTACTCAGTCCGTACGTCAGCACAACCTTCAGAAAACTCCTGGCTTTGTTCTATATTCTCTAACACATAGTAAGAACCTGTTGCATTTCAGGCTTATTAAACATATACTTATTTTAGGTGAAGAATAATATGTTCAATTATTTCAGTAAGTCATCATTTTGTCTTGAAAATACAATTCATATATTCTTCCTTCCTAGCAGGTAAATTAATTACATTAAAAGAGGTGGGGTGTTTTTTTTTTGTTTGGTTGGGTTTTTTTTCCCTTTTAAAAAACAACCAAACCAACCCAACCCAACCAACCCAACCAACCCAACCAACCCACAACTTGTTCAGAATTATGACTAAATTATTACAGGACAAGTAATTCTGGAGCATCAATTATTATTCCCCAGACTACAAGTTCTGCCACTTAATCGAGAGCTGGAATGTTGTTTGTGAACTTACACAAAGTATGACCTTTGTGCAAGGATAAACAACATCCATAGCAGTAAGCAGATCTGTAAGTGGAAAGAAGTGGATTTAAACAGTGCCCACATTTCACTCAAGAAAAGAATGACTTGACAAAAAACCTTATTGTTATTGGTTACAGATTTCACTATAGAATAAGTGACTTATTCTAACTATGATTTTAATTAGTCTTAACCAATCAACCAGATTAAAAGGCTGATGTTAATTTCACTCTTCTATTTAATGGAAAGTTACAATTGTTTATTCATCAGTTATTAATATATCAGTTCTATCAAAACATAATATTCACAAAAAATAGGGTAAAGGGAAACACAGAGGGTTCATTTTTTAAAGCAGATACAACATTGCTCTGCCATCCTAAATACTAGCCTCTTGTAGTTCTTTTATTCCTGCACAGTGATCACAACGAAATTCCATATGCCCCTATATTGGCAAATTAATTCTTGCATTCTAATTAAAAATATCTCAAGTTTATACTTTTATCTGGCTTTACTGTTGTCAGCACCAATTTGTATTCCCATTGTGCATAGCTAATTTTTCTTCATTCCCTTGACTGTAATCCAGGCTGTTCATACAAAGCACTAAAAACAAGATTACAGAGACTTCACTTACAACACTTTGTATCTTAAACCACAGCCATCCTTTCAAAAGGGAATTTAACTACTCAGAGTAGGTACTTCACAGTTTTTCAATGGATACTGCAATTTCTTTTATTTCTTTCCTTTGCTCCCCAAACATGATACTACTCAAATATGATAACATATTTCACCAACATTAAGTACTATGCTTTCTATTGTCCCTTCATCAATTCCCTCACTTTGCATTAAAAAAAATTAAAAATTAATGATCTAGCTTTTGATACGTAGACATAATTCATACCAAGCAGATTCAGATAATTTAAATGACTTCTCTTCACTCTGAAAAATTACACAAACTTTTATTACATTTCTACTGCTGAAATAATGTTGGATCTGAAATGCTTTCACTACTGTTGGTTTCTCATTTACCCTTCTGTTTACTATTCCCTGCTTTTCTTCAGCACTTACTAATTAAAAAAATAATTAACAGTTTTGTGAATCTTAGAAATACAAATTTGCAAGTTTTTCTAATCTCTAGATTACACCTAGGAACATATTCAAAACCACTGAGATGAATCTTAACTACAAAAATTGAACACAGATTCCAAATTATCTCAATTTCAGTGTTGCTCCCATTTGTTTAAAAGCAGAAAATCAGAAAGGCAGTACATGTTCACATGCAAAGGGTTTTGGTTGGTTTGTTTTTACTTTTTTTTTTTAAACTATTATTTTAAATGAAGGCAAGCACCTGGATGAGTGCTAACAATGGAAGAATAATCTTGATCCCAGTTACTGAAACACTAAAAATAAACATTTTGCCTGAAGTCAATTATGTAAGATTACAAAGAGATACATATTCAGAACCTTCTACCTGCAGCTAATCAAGGAAATTGGAAAGGTATGATGCCTCCCAACTAGTGAAATCAGAAAACCATAAAAACCAGATAGGAGCATAATATCTCACAATACAAGTTTTCACCATATTCTGAGTTGTCACAGAAAAACAGTTCAAGACAGCAAGAGCAAGTCAGGCTATAGGGGCTTCACAAGCTCTGAGAAAAAGGAGGCATATTGGTTAAGTGTTTCAGATATTTTTGTTGCATTATATATGTTTTCAGTTATCTCAGGAAACAATGGTTCCTCCTAGAACTTTTTTTTTTTTTTTTTTAGCCTCATGTATGATGCTTTCTGTCTTTCTCTGTCTTCAATCATTCCCTCCTGTTGGTCTTTAAACAGAAAAACAGCCTGCCTTAGAATCAAGCATCCTAGTTTGAATTAGATCATCATTAGCAGAATCACCTTGGGAAAGCTAAATTAAATCACAACAAAAAAGAAAACCACTGTTTTCCTTCACATGCATACCACTGATTTGTGAACCCATAAAGCTGTTGAAAATCCAGGGAGATACAATCGCTTCCGTAGATTTTTGCCTAGATCACCTGCTTAAAAGCACCATGAATCTATTCCATGGACAAATGCCTACAAAAATAACTAATTATAAGAATGCTAGGACAGTCAAAATAGTTAATCAGTCTCCCATCAGCAAAATTAAAAATAAATTCACATATGCAATAGCAGATATCATAACTTGTCTGCCATTCTATAAACAGACAAACCTTCTTACCCTTTTTTATTCTGCAGTTAAAGCAATTTTCTCATTTTGGAACCAGGGTAGTGGTCCAAACAGCTTACACTTAGAAGTGTAAACTTTGGAAAAGTTACTTGAAGCTGAATTCTATTTAACAATGTAAAGTTAAAAAAAAAATTAAGTACCATGAGTCCATACAAACTGCAATCATCACAACTGCTCAGCCTGCCTGATGCCCTGAAAGGGCATCCTATACCTCTGCATCATTAACTCCTTCAACAGTGCAGTCATGGCTAACACACTCATACTCCCTACTGCTTTCTTCTTCCATGAACTTATAATTGCTACGTAGTCACACATTTTCAGAAACAGCTGTTCAGGGTACCCCAGCTGATTGCATATGGAGTCTATAGTTTACAAAGCATACATTTGGATATCTTCAGTGTAAGGAATTAAAATTCAGCAGCGGATTGTTTTCAGGCATTTACTTTTAAGAGAAAGCTATGGATCTGGTACAAGTCTAGTCCAGGCTCCCAAAGCGATAGAGTCGAGATTTACTACTATCTTTAGCTAGAGTGCAGTTTATAGATGGTCCTCTAAAAGCAACCAGCTCACCCTTCAGATGCTCCTAACTCAACACTCTTACTTCCACTTCGGGCAGCAACTGTCATCAAACTATCAGAATTCCCCTTTCCCCACAAGCTCAGATGTCTACATGGGACTGGTGTCTTAATGGCAAACACTTTTCTGCACTTCAGCCTCCCCAGTTAATTACTAAAACCAGCTTGAAGTCCCGTGAAGGTTTGAATTCTCTTGAAACACACAGAGCAGATGCAGCATATTCCCCCCCCAACCCCGGTATGCATTCACCTTTTATTTACTGCTTCAAATAAAAACTATGAAACTTAAAATCGTTGTCCAGTGCAAAACCTTACCTGTTTCAGAAATCTAAATTCAATATTTGAAATAGCACAATTTTTTTTTAATTCTAGCAAAAGAAAGAAAAGAGGCTCTTAAGTTTTTTCCTGTATCAAGACATATTAGTTCTAACAAAGAACAAAATTTATCTCAGGGATAAAGCCTTTAAACAGTAATAATAATACAACAATAAAATACAAACAGTCCCAACTGTATTTGTTTATATTCCTCTATCTGAAACTAGAGTAACTTCACTAAAGTCAATGGGATAAAAATAGAAGCACACTCAAAGTCTTCCCAATCAGGCTCTGTTATTAAGATCAGCATGCTAGTGTACCAGATCCATCACCTGTTCTTTACAACACTTCCTAAAAAAGAGTCATCTTACTCTTACTGTCATTCTTATTTAATAGTGAAAACAAATATTAAATTAAGATTAAAACATTATCAGAAGACATTACACATTTGGTTTTGGATTTTTACAGCACAGCTATTTAGCCACCTTCTCCACTTAGTCTTCCTGTAGCGCCCAAAGGTGTATTCTGAGGAATCAGGACTCAATTTAAGGATATTTACTGTATCCAAAACATACTTTAGACATAGGTCCACAGGAAGAAAAGCTACTTTAGTGACCTCTCCACTTATTGGTTACTTTTTAAAGTGAAAAACCATTTCCAAGTCAATAGGTATCAGCAACAGATTTTAAATTCAATAATCTAATTCTAATGAAGATTAATTTGCTTTCCACTTTTATGGGCTTTTTGGATGCAAGTCTTGCTTCCTGTGGAAGCCAATTGCCAAGACCATCACAAATTAGACAACTGAAAAGTAAGGAGCAAGTTTGTTAATTACCAAGATTAATTTAATGAACTTACTCTCATTAAGCTTTATGAACCATGCTGTCTATAGGAGTGTGTGAAAGTCCACAACAGTAATGCAGTGATGTCATGAGGCAATTAAGGACACTGATGAAGTGGTGAGTTGTTGGTTTTTTTTTTTGGGAAGCAATAGCAAAGCAAATGTTTTGTGGAAAGCAGCATTATAACACAAAAATAAAAACAGCTAATTGAAAGACTCAAATAAAGATAATTTCAGTCCCACCAAGTTAGCAGCAAAGTACATTCTCTTCTAAAAGCAGACAAGCATATGCTTTAAGCATAGTGTTACATAGCAGCCTCTGTCATTCCTCGGATGAGAAATTGCATAACAAAGCATTCCCACACCTTAATCAACTTACTACTGAAGCCTACTACTAGTCTTTCCTTTGGATACCAACGTGAAATCAGCATTCATGTAAAAATATTATTAAGGGAATATCATTTAATAAACCACCACAACACAATGCTGCTTTTAAACTAAGAAGTGCTGGAAAATACATGAGTTTATAAAATCATGAAGTGCCACTTATAAAACAAACTCTCCTTCTCCCAGTTAATCAAATTTACACCAAGAAAGACCAGCACCAACACAGACTGAAATCACTACAACTACACAAGGCTGAAAAACAACTTTTTTTGCCTCTTTAGCCCACAAGTTATAATCTCCCAAAACTTCTAAGCTCCAGGCAATAGGATCTGACATACCAGAGGAACTTTCAGCTTCCTAAAAATACTTCAAACCCCCTCATGTTTCTAGAAGAAACACCACCATCATATCCTCTCTAGAGAAAACACCTTGAGCATATCATTGGTTTAAAAAGCAAACAAAGATTATTTTCAACACACCTGTGCTCTGAAGGCAGCAGCAAGTCCATCCAACGCCCTCCCGCACCCTACCTCAAACTGAAGACAGGCCCAACAAGGCCCTGCTGTGACTTCCACCTGCCGCAACAGCCTAGCACAGCTTTATTGATTTTAGTGCAGCTACATTAACCTACTCCAGCTGTGAGTCTAGCTTCAGCTGAAGCATATAATACATATAAGTATTGGGTTTACCAGGTAAGGTTTTGTGGAGTTGTGGGGTCGTGGTCTCTGTGAGGAGAGGTCAGGGCTGCCTTGAGCTGGATGCAGCTGGTTCCATAATGGACCTGTTACAGCTGAGTCAATTAGCAAAGGCAGGGGTGTCTCTGGCAAAATATATTTAAGAAAGGTGAACTAGTGCCCAGGTAGTGAGGAAATGGTTTTGTGACTACTGAGGTTGGGGAAGAAGAAGGGAGTGCTCTCAGTCTTGGAACAGTGTCCCCTATAGAGAATGTTATTGTGGTGTTTCCCTGCAGCTTGTGGAAAGACTTGTTGGAGCTGATGTCCCCACTGCAGCTTGCAGAGGGTCCTGTGCTATAACAACGGGATGTTTTCTGAGGGAACCGCAGTTCCCTAAAGAACCTATGCTGGAGCAGGTTTATCCTCAAGGATTACAGCACGTAGAAAGATCCACGCTGGAGCAGAGTGAGGAGGAAGGAGCGGCTGAGAGTAGGTGATGCAGTGACTGCAGCCCCTCTTTGCCTTGCCATCCCCCTGTGGCACCTGGGGGGGATTTGAGAAGGTGGGAGTGAAGGACTGAAATTCCTCTGGGAAAAGGAGGAGGGAAGGTGGCTTTGGTTTTGCTGCTGTTTCTCACCATCTAAATCTAGTTTAACTAGTAATGAATAAAATGAATTATCTCTGAGTCTGTTTTGCTTGTAAGCGATTTCCCTGCCTTTAGCTTAACCTGCAAGCTTTTCTTGTCTTCTGTTTTCCTCCTGTTTCGTGGAGGTGTGGGAGTTAAGAGCAGCTGGGTGGGCACCTGGCAGTTGGCCAGGGTCAATCCACCACAACATATGATGAATCAGGTACTAAGACAGAAGTGCAATATTTTTCCCTGAATTGTATGTGATACGTCAAATACATTGTGGCTCATGTATGTAACTAATGGGTACACTCACCATAACTTTAAGAAGAAAATAGGTAACTGTTCTGATAAAGTGACTAATTAGCATTTGCAGTAGCAATTACTATGTGGAAATTATCCATAAAACCTAAATATTCCATTTCATTGAAAAGCTGTTTATTAGTATTTAGAAAGCTTTCAGAATCTTTTTTTTTTTTTTCTTCCAGGGCGAGTATTTAGATGAAAGTAAAAAGGTAGTTTTTTGAAGTTCTCACTCTAAATAATTAAGGCTTGATAGTAATGTTTTGGTACTTAAGGTTTGCTATTCTCTTAGTTAAGACATAACAGATATTCTGTCTTAAGCTCTCAAAAAGCAGCATAATGGTATTAGTTTATTGATACTGATTAGGTTGAACACAGTAGGAAGAAGTAAGAAGTGCTTTTTAGTATGAATACAAGAAAATGAGTGGGTGGTGGAGAATAAATCTTTAAAATGGCTACCCTTGGGGAAGAAATAGAAATACAGCTTTTTTCTATTTGTCTAACATATGGTATAGATAAATGTCTGATGCTGTTAGTGAAACTGCACTAATTGCCTATAGAAGAGTGCTATCTGTAGCTTTGATCAGTACACAAATAGTCAGATATTAAATATGACAAGAAAAAAATGGACATGGCAAGTGATACTTTTGATGTTATTTAAATACATAACTTCATGAAGTTAAATATTTTCAAATAAAAAGTGTTTTCCAATTTTACAGATAACTAATAATTAGCTACTCAAATACATTTGAAAAGCATGGCATCTTCTGTCTTCTCCATAAATTATTCTATAGCTGTGTTGGATTCTAGTAGGGCTTTTAAAGTTGGTTTTGGTTTGTTTGTTTGTTTGTTTATTTTTTAACTGCAAATCTAACTTGTTTGCTGTTTTGACCTTCTGCTGGATGTGTGGGTGGAATTGAGGTGGTCATATCCCAAAGGGCTTTTTTTTTTTTTTTTTTTAATATTAAAATAACTATGGAAAAAAGCCCCAGAACGTATAGGTCTATCCCAGACTGTTTACATGGTAAGTTTTGATTCTGCTGTGACTCAAAGAAAACACCCTTTTAGATGATTATACAAGTTGAAATAGTACATTCATTGTAAAGGTTTAATGTGATTATCATAGTAATTATGACATTTTCTCTGGTAAAAATACAAAAATAGCTGGGTACAGCACTTGAGGATAGTACTAACAGCATATATTTTAAACAAGTAGGTAATATTAATGGAGGCTGATTCAAACTAAAATTCTTCATGCTGTGTATTTTACCACAGCCAGCTCAGCTTGAAAAGTGTGAATAGGCTCAAAGGCATTTTGTGTGCTTCTTCCAGAACTGTCTCTGAGAACTGGAAGGAGATTGAATTTGCGTTGCTATTTGTTACACATTTGAACAAAATGTCTGGGTCTCTGTCAGAGCACAAGGTGGTTTCTGGTGTTTCATCTTTGATATTACAATGTGTTATACTGTTAATTAATGAGGCAAAGCATGCAAGTGAAAATAAAACAGATCGAGACACATTTCTGGGGTGAAATCCAGTAGCTCCTCAAAACTGATAGGATTTCTGCCTGTGTGTCAGTGAAGCTATGAATCCTGTGATTTTTTTTCACTTCACGTGTATCTGTTAATATGTGTGTGCATATATATATATATATGTAAAATGAAGAAATAATATGGACTGTTTTCTTCCCTCTGACTGTGCTCTTGAGAAGTATATTAGGTATTTGTATATTCACAACCACTATGAACAAGAGGGATATGGGGTCAAACCCCTGACAGTAACAGTTGAAAGCAATCCCTGGCACAGTGGAAATATGAACATGACCACATCTTAGTTCTCTACTGATGCTGGAATGTTGGAAGGCCAATACTAGAGGAGGTATGTGAATTTTGTTTTCATAACATCCTGCAAGAAACAAATAGTGGCAGAAAACTGCCATCTCTAATTTGAGATGAAATAGAAAATGACATTTTTTCCAATCTATTGTGAAAGAAGAAGTCTGGAAAACAAAAGGCTATCAGATGTTTATACACTTTTCCTTATATTCATACTTCTAAAAAATAGTATTTAAAAATCGTTGCATACCCTAGAACTTCTGTACTAGTCATAGGTACACTTGGAGTCCATCCATTCAGCTACGACATTCTTGCTTTGTATGAAAATCCCCTCCCTCTAATAAAAAAAAAATCTCATGTTATTTAATGACTCATGCCAATCCTGCTAATTGTCTCAGCAAAAGGTTAGTGTTGGGACTTCTATTCTTTTACTGCTACTCTGAAACTTGGGTGTATTGCAAGTATTTGATGACAGAAATGCTTCTTTCTGAAAGTAACTTGTGCGTGTGTATATATATGTGAGGGAAGGGGTTAATATAGTCTTAGCAGGTAAAGAATTGTTTAAAGAATTGCTATAATCAAGCTGATGGAGTTAGTTTAATGTTTTACTAGTAATTGTCCAAACTAATTGAAGCAGGACATATAGTTCCTGATTCTTACCAGGAACTGGCCCAGAAAACCAGCTAAAACTGGCCTTATAGTTTGAGTAAGCACCAAGGAACAACTGAGTCTGTGCAGGAGCAAAAGGTTACTAGCGGTGATGAAGAGGAGTCGTCCATCTTCATCTCCATGATCCCCCATGACCACCACAAGGAGGCACTGTGCAAGCGCAGTGAGGAGGGATTTTATGAAAGTGACTTTTAGGAACTGATTTTAATACAGAGCATGGATAGGTCATGCATATGTATAGGCATATTGGGAAATCTTATGTATATGTAACACTTGATTGTTTAAATTTGAAGTGAGTTGCCGTGTCAGGCGTGCACGACTTTGGTGGGAGTACCCCCCGTGCTGCCCAGCACTGAATAAACATACCTACTTTAGAGTCTCACTGCTTGTGAAGTCTGTTCTCCGCACATCATACATACATCCTGAAAGTGTCAGAATTTTAATAAAGGACTTCATTTCTAAAGGCCTGATGGGTTTCTGCACAGCTGCATGCTGCCCCTCCCATCTCACAGATGTCATGCTACCTTGTAGGAATTTCTACATGATGATTAATGCAATGATTTCTTGTGTAAGGAAAAAAATTCTGTTATTTGTTGTTGCTCCAAAATAATTACAACATAAAATGAAAGGGTAGGAGATACTGTTTGTTTGTTTGCATATGTTAAGTAGTGCTCATCTTCACAAAAAGCACTTCAAATTCAATATAAAAGTGTCTTATCAAACAGAAGTTACTTTCAGGACTGCTAATATAATTATGACTTTAAAAGTTCTAAAACTCACGTCCTTGCCTAGAACCATAAGTCCTTAAAAGTATGGATTTATAGTTAGTAAGAAAAGTACCTACAACTCTTTCTTTGTAATTAAAGATAATTTTGTTTTTCTGTTTGATGTTGAGCACAGCTTCCACTGAAAACATGAACAAACCCTTCACAATACTACATCCTCAGTGTTTAAGATCTGTCCCAGGAATAGTGAAAAAAAGTGATGGCTATGGAGAGAAAATGTAGTTAGGGTGACAGAAAACAGCACTGCAGAAATACTAATAGTAAGATTTACATAAGGAGCTTCAGTAAAATGACTGGGGACAAAGATGACAAGTCCTAGAGTTTAAAACTGGTTATGTGGAAGTGGGTGAAATGGCTCTTAATTTACTTGTGTACTGATATCTAGCTTGAACATGTTATTTATATATTTATGGAGCTTTTAGTAACACAAACATTTAAAGCAGTAAAATGGCTACAGGCAAAAGTTGCCTACTCAACTGATATGTTAACTATCTGCTAATGAAGGTATGAAGAGAAATATGTAGAATTTCAAGACTGGGTTTTGAAGAAACTGAATTAATGTTTAAATAGGTCATTTTCCATTCCTCCTGTTCTTTCAGGATGGCCAATTGGCTTTTGCAATGTATAATAATGCCTTAGACTGGAGAACATCCTGAAGTCATTAGGATAAGTAAATGAAATGGACAGAGAGACAATATTCTTTTAAGAAAAAAACAATCTTATTTTGTTAACGGAAAACCACCTTTTATCTAACATTTTACAGTAGTTTACATGGACCTAAACTAAAAACTTTTAAGACTGTAGTAGAATTAGTAGGAAAAAAGGTGACAGCTACAGAAAATAAATATCACAATGTATATATTTAAGAGAGAGAGAAAGTACCAAAATAGCATTTTGGGGTGCTCTTACTAAAATGTTAAACAGAAAAGATCTGCAAACTCAGAAGATAATTACTGTAAGGAGATCAGCCATAGGGTTGTTGGTTTTTATTATTGCTCTGCCTATCTATGAAATTTTTCTGATAAATGGTCCAACAGTGGCAAAAACCTAGTTACTCAGTGCTGTATTGCTGTTCCACAACACAGGGGATACAACTGCCACAAATTAAATATCTTTTTTGATCCCTTATGTGTCTGTCAGTACATTATGGGAATAAAAACTTCCAGTAAGATAAAAAAGGAAAATTAAACTGCATGAGAAAGGGGGCTATCTAAGTAAAGACCAAAAAAGTTAATCTGAAAACAATGAATGACAAATTAATAGTAACCTTCCAGTGCACTCTTTACATTTGGGTTTACTAAGAAAATGGTAATGAAAACTTCTGTAAACAAATGGCTTTACATGGATACTTGAACTATTTCTACCTTCTGTTATGTGTGTGTAATGATTAGTGACTCAAAACCATAAAAAGTATTTAAGAATAAAGAAGGTTGGTGCTACTACATTTTGTCTTCATTTTGAGAAGAATTTTTCATTTTTTACTTTGGTCTATTTTTTATCTATTTATTACTTTTAGCTCTGTTTCCACAATAACATAAATAGCACTCCTCACAGAAGTGTAATGATGTTTATTTCTATTAAAAATTGGTAATAAACTAATTAAAGATTAATAATAGGACAAAATCTATATTCAGATGAGATCTATTTTACTTTTCTGAAATTGTTTTGTTACATATACTGTAGTGCAACAAACATAACTCGGAGAATAGGTTTTCAGGTGTAAAGAATATAGGATCATTGGTTTTGAATCACACCTTTCAAATCTTTCCCCATCTTAGATGGATATAATAGTTCAAAATGAAAAGTTATTTTCTGGTTATGAGCTAAATTAGCCATTAAGGCAGAGAATAAAAAATGCCCATTAAATTCACAAGAAGGTTTGTCTTTTTACATTTCCAGAGAAGTTTTGCACGCTTTCATATTTAGGTTAGTTTTTACACTGTCACCTGAACTTTTCCAGGCTTCTCTCAACTAAAACATCAAATCTTTCACCATTAATTCATTAATAACTAGAATGCCTGTGACATAACCTCCTTTCTAGTATGTTGCTGTTACTGTCCTGCCCTTTGTATTGACCATCTTGTCTTGGATTTGTTTCCTCAGCATATTTCTTTGCCTTACTAAGCATTTCTTCCAAATTATTTATAATGTAAATCAGCCAATACATTTGAAAATAGGTTAGGAACCTGATCTTTTGTGCACCTGCATTTATATCTCTAATTCCCAAAGTCTTGTCATTCATGTTTGCCCTCTGTCACTGAGATCCAATCAAGTTCTGCATCTTTGAGCTGCTTATAATTTGTAACTTACTGATCTTGTTGATTAGTCATTTGTATTTTTAGATTGATTTAGATGGATTAGTCTTTTGAATATTTTTCACCATATATATAAAGTGATTTCTTAAATGCCCTAGTAAATTGCAGCTAGGGATTTCCCACTCAATGCTTTTCAAAAGAAGAACTTATAAAATGTGTTGCAGTGATTTCTTTGATAAATGTATCCAGATGATCCATAATCAGATAATAACCCTTCATAAGTTTTCTTACCATAATATCTGATAAACCTTTCCACTCTTTGCTGTATCCAAACTCAAACCTTCTTATCTGGTCCTTTTATATATAAAAAAGGAATGTTCTTATTTTTCCTCACAATTTCTAAAGTGAAATTTTATACCTCCTCTTAGTCATATCTGGACGTAGGAATAAATTTTGCATCATGAATTTCTATAGCAATGCAAACTTCCATTGATTCTTGAAAGGGTGAAGTGATTGGGCTAGGAGATCTAGATTAAAAAGACAAGGTAATTCTGACACCTTATTTTTCTTATAATAGGATACACATTTTCTTTAGGTAATGAAAAGCCTGTACCTTGTTCTGAGACACCACTATTAGAAAGGACATCTACTTCCCATTCACGCTAACGCCTCTGAAAGTAACACGGCCTTTTGTTACAGTTGTTCCTAGTCGATTGAAGCCTTGTTACTGTCAACCTTCCTCAGTCTTCTTGAGGGTGGCCTAGTAATGTGGAGCATCTTTCGAATGACTGCATTTTTAGTTCTTTGCTCCTTGTTCATCATCTTCACCCAAAATGCCTGACCTCATAGAGGAAGATCTCCTGAAATCTACTGAACTACAAGAATAGAGTAGCATTCCAATGGTGATTTTGCTCAGGGAGCTAAAGACTTTGTGCCATCAACTATAAATGACAAGCCTGCATTTATGATGAACAATTTATGACAGGTAACACACCATTCATATCTGCCAACCCAATAGTCAAAGCAATCTTGATGCAGTGGCCCATTGAAAAATAGATTGCAAAGTTGATAATCTTGTGTAACAATGACTGTGACCAGATTGGGCCTGTTTTTATTACCTCTACAGATAGTATAAATGCGCTCTGTGCATAATGTAAATGTGAAAAATGTAAAGGCAAAATTAAAAAAAAAAGATAAAGGCACCCAAAATTATTGTAACAGGAATCCAACTGTGTATTGGGTCTCTTATTACTTAGCTAGGTTCACTTGCCTTGAATACGGAGCTGGACCAGATAACCTACAGAGGTTCCTTCCAAACTAAATTATTCTGTAATTCTACTGGAAAGTTGCAACCTTCACTCTAAAGATGGTGGAAAAAACTGTCACTAAAAAATCAAAGAAAGCTTACAGACAACCAGAACACTGCTGACTGCATCATTCCCTTTTCCCTTATTATTAAAATATACTAATACTAGTAATATTAACTCATCCCAAGTGAAGAGAGAGAAAAGCATATAGAATGACCTAAACAATTCTTATTTTCTCACAGTTCTTCACATTTTAAAATAACACATGCTTCCCTTCAGGACCTTTCAAACCATTCTTATCACAGCCCAAAAGTTCTACAGCAACAACTCTAATTTTCACCCTGGAAACAAGAGTTTTGGCTCTTCTTTCTTTTTTCCCAGTCTGTTTAAAACAAAAACAAAACCAAACAAAAAACCCAAACAAAAATACAGGCAATGTTTAATACAGGCAAAAATGAACATGTTCTGTGACAGTTTGAATTTCAAACAATCTATCAGTTCAAACTGTTTTCTTACTAATTTTGTAATCTAAAAAAATCTATTTTTTCTTGAAAGACAGCTTTTTACTAAAATTCTTCTGCATTGTGAAGTAGAAAGGTAAGTTCTTTTGCTCATGTATGTAGCAGTCTCATCAATGGGTGTGTGCACAGATGCAGGTGTTAAGTCTGCAATACAAATCACACATCTGGAAGTACTGAATATTAATCTCATTTTTATTGCACATATTTAATAACCTTTTAGTTACTTAATTGATTGAGCCTATCCTGCAAACGGTGAGGGCATGGAGCACCGTCTGAAGTGAGAGGGAATACACATCACCATTTGCCCAGTATTTCTTAAGCTAAAGTCACATTATAACTGTCCAGAAAGAAACTCACTTAATTCAAAGAGCGTAATCATAATGCCAGTAACACTTCATAATTATACAAAGGTGACTCATAACAGCAAGTTTTAAATCGAACTTACAATATTCCTTCCTGAAGAGCACACCATCTGGAAAAAAAAGGAAAGATGGAAACTGGAACTGAAAGAATCAACACACTAAACCACTGAGAGATCTGTTACAAGAACAGGAGACTTCTGGTTTCACTTAGCAGAAGAAACACATGTACTCCGTCAGTTCTGCTTTTTCTCCAATATTTCTACCAAATTTAATTTAAAAAATTCTTCTTCCCAATCAAAGATGACAATCACTTTAAAAAAAATATGATTATTATCAGTACCACTGCCTGTTCACACTTTCTAATTAGTACTGCTTCTGTCACGGTGCTAAACTTTAATTCGACAATCACTGCTGCTGTTTGTATCACTAGCACAACTGAAGTCATCCATTCAGTTCGGGCACCAGGTAACCAACACAGGATAAATCAGAAAAGTAATTACTATCTGCCATCCATTCTGTGTAATTCCCTGGATGAGTATCTGTACTCAATTGTGAATATAATTTTTTTATTTTTTTTCCAAAATGTTCTTGTATTTCCAAAATCATTGTGTCCTTTAAAAAGTAACTGCACAGCACCTCAAAGATTCTCATTAAGTCTGTATGACAATTTGAGGAGAAATGTTTCTTACTCTCTTTAGCTGACCATTTTTGCAGTTGAATAGTATCATTGCAAAAGTCATTCCAGTTTGCTAGACTATGAACATCAAAGTTTAATCCTTTAGTAGACAGATACCTCACTCTTCTCAATGATCCTTACGTCCTTTTGTCCTTTATAAAATATCTGAGAATGTATATATAACCATGATTTTTCTCATGCCCAGTTTTTCCAGAACATTTATTTTTACTGAGCTAGCACCAATGTCCATTTCTACTGCAATTTCAGCCACTATTACCTGTCTGTTTTCAAGTACCAAATATTCAAATCTACACACACTGAGTTTCAACAAAACTGTCCTATGCAGTCCTTGTCCTCCTGGACTCCTTTACATATAATTATGTGCTTTTTCCTTTCCCTGGATAGTATGACAATGCTTAATTCATGTCCAGCTCCAAAACAATAAACTTGAGGTAAATGGCTTGCTTTAATATTGAATTTCTTAAGCCAAATTCTCCTGAGAAACAGCTCTTTCTTCTTTTGGAGTCTATTTCTGTTCCACCCTAGTAAAAGGATAAGCCTATTCTTAAACCAGTGCTCAGATAAGTTCTGACATATTTTACCCATCACTGATCAAGCACTTCATCTAATTAGCTCTCTAATGAACTACTCAATTGCAAAGCTACAGGTACGCTGCATCTTTTTTCTAAACTCCTCAATAGGAAACCTTTTTAAAATACACCACACAAGTAACAAAATTCCTCTTTTTTTCCCCCTTTTTCTCTTTTACTATCTATAGGTATGGGGGTCTACCAATGCGTATTGCTCCAGATTTAACTGACCCTCTCTCCTCTTCCACGACACCCTGCACGTGTAGTACCTGTTCTCAAGTATCTAGCTGTATGTCTCAACAGCCTCTGTCTACAAAAACAGGGCAGATATAGAATAGAAGTTATAAATTGGATTAAAGTAGGTAAGATAAACAGCAGTATTCTTTGCTTGCTGTTGAGCTGGGGCAATGAAATGTTATGTGTGATCATTCAAAGTTGGCATTTTATGTGCTTTGTGTATAGCTCTGCAAAGGACTTGTTTCCTCAGCTTCTTCAGTAATCACTTCTTTTTGTTGTGACTTTATATCAATCCATTAGACCAGCGACAATAAAGACTAGAGATAAAATGTCTGAACTCCACACTTCAATGGAGGCCCATTAAACTGTAGCACCCTAGTAGACTTTACCCTTTCATGCAGATCATGTCTTGCAAAATACATCTGGCTTGGACAATCATCAGTTTACCCAATGAGTTCTGATGGGCTGTGAACTGACCTGCAAGGAGCCAGCTAAGCTGTCCCCTCTATACCTGACTTGATGGGTCTGCCAAACTACATTATCCATCTGGCTGTGCAGACTTCTCTGTGTATACTGTTTGACACATAAAGGCAATAGGTCTTCTGCAGAACAGCTACAGTCAAACGTTTCTAATAAGAAAAAATAAGATTGCAAGCATCATCAATTGCTACAAAAGTTGAAGAGTACTCAGAATTTCTGAGAAGCAGGCTGTTATTTAAAATTCTAAACATGAATTTCAGAGTCTGACTTCTGACTCGTTTTTCAGTACCTTTATTTTTAGAGTGCTAGTAGAAAAAACTGGCCAAAACATCAGAATGTAGGAATATTATTTAGGTGATTAATACCATGGAATGGTGCAAAAAGCCAGTCAAAGGCAGCTATAAAGCGGACGACATGCTTAACAAGAAGCCACAGGCAAGCTTTGAGCACAAATCCCCTAATCCTATTGATCCTGCTTCTGAAAAAAAGTGAAGCTCTTCTGTGACTCAGAAGGGTGACAATATGCAGTAAGTGCACATGGCAGGCAATGTATGCTTCAGGAAACTTAATCACGTAACCTTCATTACTTGAAAAATCACTTCTGTCAATACTCAAGCCACATCCTCACTGACTGCTGCTGTTTAAGATGCTGTCAATCTTCCCATATGATTTTGTGAACCAAATAAATTCCAAGTCATTTAAAGGTGTTATTATCTCTGCTGATAACATTACTCCATTCAGGAGTTGCAGAAATAGGAAAATAAAACTTATTTCAGTCCTTTTGTTCCAGCGGTTTCTCAGTCTCCCAACATAAAAACGTAAGGTTTCAACCTAGAACTGAAGGCTGAGTAAGTATTTAAACGTATTCTCATAGACATAAATCTGCTCATAGCATTCAACCAGGAATATATTTCTATTATAAATCAAAGAAAAGGTTTGGGTTTTTTTTTAATAGACGCAATTATCTTTGAAAGCAAGCATTTCAGTCATACAGATTATCTGACATGCTAGAACAACCTGTTTGGTTAATTTTTCTGTACATTTTACCACTTGGGTTTATACACATATCCCAGAAGAATGTAAATTCTCCTCCCTAAAGCGATTGTTATTACTCATGTCAGAGATTGCTATTGCTTTACATAGTTTGATATATCACTCAAACCACAAAGGCATAAAAAAATTTATTGTTGATTCGGATTTGATTAAAAATGTGTTCAAAAACTTCTCCCTTTGTGAGAAGTTTTAGCAAAAGCTTTTTTCCACCTGTACGGTGCTGTTTTTCTTTTTCAGAACTTGAGCAATACAGACTGCTTATCAAAATGGAGGCTGAAATTTCAGTGTTAATGGCAATTTCAATTTTTGTTCTGGTTCAATTGGCAAGCTATCAGCAATGATCTGGATTCCTAAGTGGCTGTTTCAGAAAAGAAGATAACTTTTAGTTTACACAGGAAATTTAGGGAAGAGATTGTAAATACATTCTGGCCCTTGAATAACAAGCAACAATTATCTTGTGTTGTCATAACAGCAAGGAAGCATCAAAATGTGATTTTTATAATCATAAAGTATCCTTAGCTCCCTAACTCCCAGAGAAAATAATCTGCCCTTCTGTTTCACATTCTTAATTCTTTGTGTCAAAGTCAAGAGGGGTGTAAAAAATAAAAGAAAAATAAAATATCTGCCTTTTGCTGTCTCTCTAACTACAATGAGCACACATTTAAAAAAAAAAAAAGAGTAAAAAAATTGTAGTAATGATGAGATAGCTGTTCTGGCAGGTATACTGTGAGTAACTATTTGAATATCCAGCAAAGAAATTGGGCAATTAATTATTACCACTTACTGTCCTGGAAAGAAGAGAGAATCATAAAAAATAATAAGAAGAAAAATTTGAGATGATGATTCATTTGTTTCTTGACTCAAGGCACAGTCAATGAGTGGCAAGCAACAATATATACTATGTATAAACCAACATGACTAAAATTATTGTTCATCTTGTTGCTGCATGTTCTTTTTTACCTTGCATTAACTTTAACTATAATTTAATTATATATAATATGCAGAAAAAAATATCTGCTTGATATAGTGGAAAGATACAAGTTCAGTTGCAAGAATGGCAAAGAAAATTGCAGTCTGCAAAAGGAACATGTTGTATGTGTTGGTTTTGCACACTGAGAGAAATGGATGCACACAGAATCAAATCTCTCAGGTGAAGGATGCTGTCATCAGAGACTGGTGGGAAACCAGGCTACAGAAACACCATCGTGTTTCCAGAAGATGGAAGATTATCAAAGAAAACACCAAGTGGCAATCTTCTATGGCACCTCACTATTCTCTGGAGCAGGCGTTACATCATAGAATGACAGAATCATAGAATCATTTAGGTTGGAAAGACCTTTAAGATCATCGAGTCCACCAATAAACCTAACACTGTCAAGTCCACCACTAAACCAAGTCCCTAAGCACCACATCTATACGTCTTTTAAATACCTCCAGAGATGGTGACCCAACCACTTCCCTGGGCAGCCTATTCCAATGCCTGACAACCCTTTCGGGGAAGAAATTTTTCTTAATATCTAATCTAAACCTCCCCTGGTGCAACTTGAGGCCATTTCCTCTTGTCCTATCACCTGTTACTTGGGAAAACTGACCAACACCCATCTCGCTACAACCTCCTCTCAGGTAGTTGTATCATCTTTCACTGGAAGATCTGATTTGCAGTGGTCAAATGTATAGACACAGAATTCAATTAATAATTTCAGCCTATTCTGAAAAGGCACCAGCAGCTTGCTTCAGTGAATCTCACATAGTCCCAGTGGTCACCTACCATGCTGTTAATAAAGAAATTTTAACACTTAAAAGACAGAAATCCAAAATGCAACGGCAAGGGATCAGGAATGTTTGATAGCACAATAAAGCTGAACATCTTGGAGATACCTTTCCCATCCTTTTCATTTTGCATGTGAATAAAATATGTAGATATTTTTTTCCTGCATTTCCTTATTTCTGTATTTCTCATATAATCATACTGATTATTAGTTAAGCATGTAAAATTGGGTACAATGCCCTTGAGCAACGGAGGACCTTCATTCACCACCACCACACTGCCTCCTCCAGAGTGGAACATAACAACTGTTTGCATGACAGAAAACATCACGTAAAATAAATGCTAGAGAAATTTGGGATAAGCAGGCAACTACTACAGCTGGTAAATAATTCATAAGAAATAATCACGTAGCAAATTTAATTTATTTGCAAGCCTAATATTTTTCACTGGTTTGCAATAATTTATCATTTTTTTTAGCAAAGCTGCAAATTACACCAAAAGATACACTGCAAATACAAATTAACTCTTACAAAGCATTAAAGCTTAAAGTTTGACATTTAATGGGCATTTTAATAAAGTTTGACTGCAAGGATGCTTCTAGAGATTTATTCAAAAAGGTCATAAAAAACAGTCATGAATTTGCTTTGAAATTTAAATGAAAACTTGCAGCTTTATTTTTGCACTGTTCACTCACAGATTGTTAGTGGTAATAATCACTTGACACAAAATTTGGCTATGACACTAAGGCTAACAGTCAGGCTCTTAGAAGAGTTCAATGAAATCTCCAGTGCCTACAAGTGGCTATTAGCTTAATGTCCTGTTGGAAAAGCAGCACCTTCATTGCCCTCTAAGGCCAGGGTAAGACACTCTCTTCAGAGTTAAAAATGGCACTCATTGAATTACGATTACTATTTTCTACAGTCTATTTAATGACTATACCCTGCACAGGTTTCACTTCTGTTTGGCAATGATTGATTGAGTGTCTTAGAAATGCTCCGTGCTGCCTGCTACACCCCACAGAAACTCAGTGTGTAGTGGAGCTCTACATGAAGAAACAGGCTGGAGCTGAGATGGGCCAGGAGAATTTGACTGGGTCAGAAAGACCAAAGGCATCATCTCCATCATCTCATTTTAGTCCTGTACTGTTTCGTTCTTTTTTGTGTTTGTTTTTTTTTTTTTTCCCTTTTTTTTCCCCCCTTTTGTCTTTTGTTAACAGACTCTCCCAGGGGAGTCAGACATTTCCGTAACCATTTAAGAGTACTTGGTAAAGCTGCTCATTGGAGCTGAGGCTGGATTCTAACTATACAGTAATCACTTCAGTATCAGCACTGAAATGTTTTTGAAAACTCTATTTACAAGTCCTTTATACTAAAACTAAAGCAACCATACTGAAGTAAAGGAAACAAACCGGGAAAACAGTGGTTCACCAGAAAATGCATGGATTTCAAGTTTTTTTTTTTTTTTTAATTTGCTCCTCTGTTTCAGTTTCAAAATATCACTCCCTTACTTAGTCTTTCTAAACTAAGTTTCACCTGGAGTGGAATTTCCAGAGGAGTTATAAACCCCTGAAAAATGGGGTTTATAACAGAAATGTTGACAGGTGGCTCTTAACAGTAGCAGAGCTCCCCACCACTGCTGTAATATAGTAGTCTCTAACTACTCTAATTCTGATGAAAAGTTACTGTAATGTGACTGTCTATCTATACTAGGCCACATCATTTTTCTTCTTTATGGGCCTCATTATGGTAAGGAAAATGCATGTCCCCCTAGAGAAAGCTGGTAAAATAGGATCTAAGTACTTATAATCTATGTTTCTTTTACATCAGTGCCTGAATATAAGGCTAGAAGATCTAATGTGCTTACTGTAATGAGAAACATTATCAACACTCCTCAGAAAATGCAGACTTAGATGTGATACAGAATTCTAACATAAGTTAATCTATAGTGCCTTTTATCTTGAAGGATTCCTAGGTGTTTTAATGAATAATGTCCCTGGGCAACATTCACTCATCCCCAAAACCACAGCCGCCTGTAGGATGGACAAAGCATCCTTTCTCCATTTTCAATACTGTAACTTTTCATGCTCACAGAGGAGGGGGCAAACAGAAAACAGTTTCTCAGTTGAACACAGAGCTTTACATAGAATATGTTCCTAAAATTAACTACCAAGTGGGAGGCACAACAGTTTTACATCAAATGGTCTCCAGATACTTCCTATAGGTACATCAAATAATTCTTTATAGTGAGCTGACTGCACATTTGTTTTTATTAGAAAACAGAATTCCTAGTGTTTATTCTGTTATTCTTGTTATGGAGCAGCACTACAATCACACAGTGCCTCTGTTATAACTGTACAGTTGCACTTGCTATTTTTTGTGCTACCGGGGGGAAAAAAGTGAAAGGATGCAGATATTATTTTGCAGAATTTAAAATGAAAAAATATATTTTACATCAACATTTCCAAAATGTTTAAGTACTCCTTCTTCACACTTGTATTTTTCCAGTATTAAATTAGAGATTTTTGACTTAATGTTTGTATTCACGAATGCTATGTGTTTATATGCGTGTTAGAGGGAGGGAGAATTTATGCACACAAACTGTCATTTCAAGGTCAGATTGTGAATGCAATTGCTATTAATGACAGTAAACAACAGAGGTGGATAAATATGGGTAGCTTTTAGCAGATGAGCAGCTTAGACCATTGCTCAATATTTTTTAGAACAGACAAAAGTTTTTGATATGCAGTAGAAAACAGAAGCAAAGACAGAACAAAGTCAAAGCTATAATCAGAATGTACTGTGATTAAAAAAGAATAAATCAGATGGATATAGGAGATTATGACCATCTGTATATTTTTGCCTCACATGTCACTCCTACCCTTGCTTAACGCCCCCAAAATTTCATCCCCAACATATTTGCCTAGGAATATATCCCGTTTCAGCCTTGTGGGGTAACTTCCATTCAACAAAACATGCAGCTCCAAAAAAGGTTAATCAATATTAATAGCTAGTCGAAAAAGGAATTACTAGAAGGAGATGGAAGGTGCCTTTTTTCTACAGTACACCACCTTGCAAAATCCCCTTTTGCATGAGGTGAAACTTTCTTAAATGTGAATTATCTGATAGACATCTGTAACTCGCTGGTCTGGCCTGGTCAAACACCTGTGATAGAACTTGGTCAATACTCAGACATTTGTATCTAACACAGAACATGATAATACCTGTGCCACTCAAATAGAGTGAGACGCAAGTATAATGTTAATTGTATTTGTACACAAAACGCGTTATCCGTCCTGGCTGAGAATCAAATTTTTGCCCATAGTAAAGCAAACATAACTGCTAATCTTATTTTTATTTTGTCTTGCTCTGAAAATGGAGCTAAAAGCGACCTAACTCTCTGTTTAAATCCACTTGATGGTGCTGTTTCCAAAATACATACTACATAGTGAAAATGAATAAATGAAATCCGTAACTTATTCTACTCCCAGAAAATACGGTGAAAAACGAATCCATTTTCTTACAGTCTGCTTTAGATACAAAAGCTACAACATTCTATTGTTCCAGTGTTTCCTGCATTTTCAATTAATTGCAGCAATTTTTTTACCATCTCCCTATGTATGACCAAATCTTTTAATCTTTTCTTAAATTGCATAGCCATGTGACATGGTAAGGTCACTGGCATAATTAGGATGACTCATCTAACAAAGTTTGGCAGATCAGCAGTTTGAATGCAAGATTTGAATTTTTGCCAGAAAAGGAGACTGCAAGTTTAGACCCTGATCTTCAACGACTGAAATACACGATAACTTTCTTATGCACCCTCTCCTTGTGCAAAGGATCAAACCACGCACATTCGGGTTGCACCTACATTTGGGGGAGTGTCAGTGACCAGCTAAAAGTATTAAGTATATAAGACTATATGATGTCAGCAGGGCACATCAATAGTGCAGTAAAATAGATTATCTAAGTAGGATGTATTATGCAGCAGAATCAGGAGGCTTATATTGGAAACCATGCTGTAATAAAACACATCTAATGGGCTAGAACTAATACAATGTAATGTACACATGCACAGCATAATGAGATCTTGCAGAGATCAAAAAAATATGAACTATTTGTTGTGATTCCTAGCAATAGAATTATTTCTCATAGATTTTTCTATAGAAAGCATAAAAAACTCAGGTATTTAAATTACTGTAAACTTGGTATGAAGGTCCACATAAAATATTGTTGCTTTTAAATTAAATCATTCAAAAATATTTTTAGATCTTGGGTACTTTACATTTATTAATAAATATTTTATGAAGTTCTACCACAGATGCTATTTAAACATGTGATAAGCCTGAATAATTAGTCTGCAGCACATATCACGAATAAAACAGATTACTTGGAAAAAAAGCAAAAATGCCAGGCTTGCCTAAGACACAAAATGAGGATCTGAGGCACTGAAATGACATTAACCTTGATTAAGGTTACTGCCTAAAACTGATCGTCAACACAGGATCTTTCAATGCATTACTCTTATTCCTGTTCTTATATTTCATCTTAATCTGAATGAAATTTTAATGCACTTTTAAAAAGCACATTAATAATTACATGGAAAAATAAAGTGTCAGAATCAAATATAAATTCTTCACATGGTAATTTTCTCTTCACATTACTCTCCCCTCTGCAGTGGCTTTATTCCATTAAAGCAGGGCTTGTCCGTAACTGTCAGGCTATGTACAACAATTTCAGGAAGAGTTTTTGGGGTCACTCAGCTTTGACCATCTTGGATCTTGTTGTTTTGTGTGAGAGCTGGGTATCTGACAGGCTGACATGATTACTGCTGTGTTTTCTTCTGCCTTTTTTAAGCTTATCTGCAAGATACACTGGCTCCAAGACCCTGCCCTGCTAACATCAGCCTGACAAAACCCATCCTGTTAGTGACTGATTACCCTCCCTGCCAGGCTGAAATGATCAATGAGCGGATGGATTTGTCAGACAGTTCTTTAGAGATCTCTGTGGCAGTGTCTGCAGCAGTGGAACAGTGAAACAGTGAAAAGAAAAACAGTCTAGGGACCTGCTCCTTCTCGTCTAACATGCATGTGTGGTCTTCTACTAGTCCAGAGCCAGTGGCTCCTTGACCTGGCTGGAGAACTAGCTTTAGATCTTTGTGCTTTAGAATGCAAAGTTTATACAGTAACCTTGTAGATGTACACAAAACTTAAACATAAATGCATTACAAATCTGCCTAGCAACCAGAAAGTACAATCCCATGCGTTCATTACTTTGTGCAACTGCATTAGTACTTTATTTTTTAACGTGACTCCACTTTTGAAGCCCACCTCCCAGGAGTCTTCGTTTACCACAGACCATGGGAGCAGTCATGGAGAGGACAAACTTGATTCCTTTCAGTTGTACCCCTGGATTGCATTAGATGCAACCACTAATGATTATTTAGTCCATAGGACCAAATGAAAACTAGTCTGAAATAAGCCTGCTTGAAATTCCCATAATGTGGATCAAGCTCAGGACCATTTGGCTTCACAGACACTGTTGTGTTGTGTCACACTACTTGCTAATGTAGCTATAGATAATGTGTGGCTACTGCCGTGCATTAAAAAGGGAAAGAAAAACTGAAAGAAGGGGTAAAAGAATAGAAGAAGTAAAAATGGTTGTAATAAAAGATGTAGAATTATGTTACGTCAAAGTAATTTTCAAACTATGAACACTGAAGGGAAAAAAACAAGAAATACATTACTAAAGATTTTTTTATCTAACAGCCAAGGACTTTAATACTTCTGTTGATGCTGATAGATAATATCTTACATGAGTAGGATCATCTATGACATTTAAAACATATTAACTTTCATAAATATGTGAGATGTTCATTGTTAAATGTCTGAGCGACCACACAGTTGCTACACATACACTACGAATAAGTTTCCTGGCAGCTAACAAATTGGCAAAGTTATATTGCAGACTTAGAACTGTAACTATTTTGTTGTTGTTGTTTAGTTGTATTTTGGCAGAACTTGGAGACCATAAACAAATGCAGGCCTTAAAATGTAAATAGAGAAGAGGCAAGACTATTTAAAAAACACCACATAATCCCCATCCCACAGGCTACTTGAGGCACAAAGAAATTTATTGACATGCCTGAGTGTGCACAGCCAGTTGTAAATAGCGAACAATTGCAGAGAGTTCCAGGTCCACTCATTGCAAATCACAAATCTGAATTCACAAACCTGAATTCACACTGGGGCTCTGGTACCGATGTGACATAGACATATTCTAAATGTAAAAAAAAAAAAAACCAAACATGTTCCAGTCCATATCTCAACCAGTGCATTATCATTCTCAGAGATAAGGTGCAGTTGTGGTTTAACTGTGACCAGATTTTAATGTTAAAGTTTGTTGAGAATTATGCCATTGAATCCTGAATACAAAATCATTGGTAACCAGATGGTGAAAATGTTAACTTTTTATAAGACAACAATGGAAAAATACTAGCTCTGTTATTCAAAAAATATTACATTACGGGATTGATATAATCCATTTTGTATTTACATTGTAAACCTCACAGACCACTTCAAAAGTGTACAAAGTATAACCACGACACACAGCACATCAGTATTGCACTAGCAGATGGTAAAGCAGGATTCCCAGTTGAAGATGCTGATGGCAAACAAGTGCTACAGATTTCTCAGTGGAAAGAACTCTGGTGAAGTCAAATAAGAAGAGAAGGAAAGTGCTGCAGTAAAGAAAAATTACTCTACTTCTACATTCAGAGTTGTCACCTAGATACGCTTAAAATACTTCACTGTAAATGTTTGGAGAACTATAGTACCACAAAAGCTATAGGCTTGCCAGATGTTGATAAAAAGGAAGACATGTAAGAACAGGACTAAGGACATGTTAATTGTAGTACCAGTGAAGAAATCAAGCAGTGAAAAAATTTGATTTGACTTCGTGATGAATAGTGAATTCTTAAACACTGGCAGGATTGCAAAAATAGTACAGCAAATTGGGCATATTATTACAAAACATATAGCTTTTTCTGTAAGGATAACTGATGGTATGTGATTTTCTTTTATGAGCAAAGTGTAAAAGCTATTAGAAAAAAACTAAGCATTTTGAAAACAGCTAGAAAGGAAAAAAGGATATAACCTTGTGTCTGCAAGTAGTCCTTCTAGAAATATCTTTAAATATTTGTAATATATAGATATGAAAATATTTTTTTCTTGTGCTATTCTGCTCAAAAAGATTCATACCTTTGCTAATGACTTTCAAAAAAACTTAGGCATCATTTAAATCCTTCTTCAGCCCTGAAAATAGGATGTAACTAGAATAGTCACTTTGCTGGTCCTCCACACAGAAATTCACTTAATCCATTTTTTTTTTTCCTTAATCTTAAATGAAAGGAAGAGAATTAGTACTTAACTTGAACAAACAAAGTCTGAACAAATACTGTAATCAACAAATTTGGTCTTGTTTTTCTCCCAGAAGTCCTTGAATAGATCGTAGATTTACTCTTTAAAGCATCTTGATGACATATTTCAACATAAGCATTTGGTTTGTGGCTTGCTAGTCTTGTTTTGGTTTTAGAATTTTGAAATTTATTGCTTAGATATGATTATCCATTATCTCTGGCCTATAGGAGAGCACAGTGTCTGAGACAGTGAAAATTAAGCTGTACGCAGTAATATGAAGCGGTAGATCCCAAATTAAAAAACGATTAAGACCTCTTGTTTTGTATTGTTTATTGCTATTTTGGTTTAGGCTTTTTATATTTTTTTTTTTTTTTTTTTTAATGTCTAGTCTTTCAGTTTATACTGCTGACATTCCTAGAACTCTTTGACATTTGTCAGCAGGGCAGATACACAAGTATCTCTGGCTATGAAGGCAGGGCAAACAACCCTGCAGTACAGTCAGTACGAGCATGTTCTGGAGCTGTCTCTCTACCCATAGCATCTCTGGGTCATCCTGAGAATACTTCAGCTGAAATGCCAAGGGTAAAAACTCAGGATCTAGTAGAAAAGTCTAAAGAAGGCTTCAATGAAGCAACCCTCCCGTTGCTTCCGAATGTATTTTGTGTCACCATAAGGGAAGATGAAACTCATCAGAAAGACATGAGAGGATTTGGCAGACCTTTCAAGTAAGTAGAGTCCTCTCTACACCTGAGTTTGAGTGGCATCTTAGAGTAAGCTATAAAACCTTACCTGAGACTATCAAACAGAGGTCTTGAAAAGGAAGAAGAAATGTCCTTCCTTGGTTCTTTGCTTCTAGGATAATTCTGGGCCCCTCATCATCATGTGATGAACAGGAACAGAACATAAATTCATCTATTTCTAGATTATCCAAACTTTGATACTTGATACTGCTGTTTTGCAGACCCATTTGTCCTCCAGGAGCACTCTGTTTCCTAGGCATCTTAAATGTTATCTTTGAGGATGGAGGTTGATCCAGTCAAGCTGTGGATGTTGATAGGAGAACATCTGTGAGCCTCTGCTCCTTAAATCACACCACTGAGTGCAGTACAGGCTACTGGCAAAGGAGGACCTTCCAAAACACACTGGTAGTCAATACAGCCAGCACTCTGACAATATGGATAGCTCCTCCATGGAAACTGGAGATGCCTAGGGCATAACAGAATGATATCCTACAGGATTATAAGGTTCCTTTTGAGGAGCATTGAGTAAAACTGTGTCCTGTCAATGGCTCTGGCACAACTGGAGTGAATTACATTCAGAATACAATTATAATGTCATTACAGATGAATGAAGCAGATTATATATAAACTCACTACCTACCTAAATGACAATAGCTGCAATGGGCATGTCAATGCCAGACTACTTTTGCCACAGATTTATGGGACTCTGGCAAGCCCATTGACTGCTGGGTTAGGGTGGGAGCCTGGAAACAAGAAACCAGTATCTCTTGGTCGTGTGAGTGGAGACTCTGAGATGAAACAACAGAATGGTACAGATCAATGTCTGGGTATTTTATTTTATGTGGTTTGAAATGAAATAGTGGTTCCATAGTTAAATGAACTCATTCTGTCAAGACTACTCCAGCTTCACTTTTTTCTTCATGACTGTAAAAAGATCCAATATCCACTACGAAGTCTGGAAACTTATATCAACTACTGGGGTAGAATTAGACCTGATAAAAGCTTGTTGATCTTAAAGAATAGAAGATATATCCATCTTTATTGTAAGATTTTAGCTTTCCACTGGGCTTACTAATTTTTGCACTGCTATTGTACTATATTCTATCTCTTTTTAATAAGTAATGCTAATGAAACACCTTTATTGAAAATGTGTGTATACGTATTTATTTCTTGACTCGTTGCATTTATTTTTAGCTTCCTGATGAATTTAGTTTTTTTATAAAATGTACAGGGAAATAAAGGACAGGAAAATCCACAGTACCCTGTACAGTGGTAAAGCAAAGAGTAAATACATTCATTGCTTTCCTCAAAAGAAATGTATTGTGCAGCTCCTGAGGAATACAATATTGAGATGAAAATGAAGCTGCAATGGAAATGGAATGAGAAATAGGTATTTGCTTCTGGGTGAACACAACAAACCTATCAGCTACATAGTTAAAAAACAGCAGCCCCATTGCACCAATTCCTGATGACTAAATAAACTACAGGTAAAAGGACAGGGGAATAAGACAGAAGGAAAGAAGGGAAATGAACCTGCCAAATGAAAGAGAAGTGCTTCTGCAAAGGTCAGTAAGGGATAAGATTAGTTTGGAGTAAGCCAATACTACAGTGTAATTTGCAGTATTTTCAAACACTTCAGAATAAGCATTCCTTGCTATTTTTAATACAGGCTTTGAGCCATGACTATCTAAATAGACAGAGTAGGCATTAAAAGTTCATAGGGCTCAATATTGCCTGTAAAGAGGGAGCCCCTACAGAATTTTATTTTATTACTAACCTTTATTAGCCTTGTAGCCAATGCTGATTAAAGTGTTGTGGCATATCTGTCAGCATGCATGAATGCATGGAGATTATTAGCAACTGCATTTAAAAGTCTAAGAGCCAAGAGGTAGAGTCACAAGCCTGGAATACTAATTCCTATTTTATTCAGTGTAAACAGTCAAAGGGATGGATAATAGCTTACTTGTCTCCTTTTATTGGCATGTTTATCTATCCTTTTACTATTCTCTCTCAGCATGTAACTTAGACAAGAGAAAATAATACAAAATATGAGGTAACTACAAGTATGGGTCAAACTGATTTCCATGCAGCATATCCAAATTTGGCTGGTCAAAAATAACCACTTCTAGCCCCTATAGACTAATGACTTCATTGGAATATCTCCAATCAAGCTGCTCACAGGCAGACTTGGACTAAATATTAATGGAAAATATGTATTCAGCAAAGGTAGCCTTTCAGTATTATGCATGTAGACACATTCCAGACCTCTTACTGAAGTATTTTGATGATCATGTGACGAATCTGTTGTAGACATAACTTCTAACCCAGTTGACTCAAATTTCTTCACTGAGAATATTCAGAATTCACAATTCAAATTGTGAGCAGTTACTTGAGTCACACTGCATTCTTTTGTCTTGGGAGTTAATAAATTACTTAATAATTTACGAAATGTAACTTCATTTTCATTTTTGTGATGCCCAAAGTGAGTGTTTTCCATTACTAATGATGGTGTAGTTACAACATAAGCCTGTTTTGGTCAAAGTTCAAATTAACTTAGTTTTTTTTTACTATGAATCCAAACAAAACATGAATAATGAAGTTAACAATCTGGTTTGAAGTGAAACTCCACTTGGAAATGGCTAAATGTTTATGAACAATATCTTTCAATATTTATGATGCTCCATTCAGTGCTACAGGTCAGAAAATCCTGAGACAAGTTAGGCAAAATTAGACAGAGCTCGGCTGATGATTTCGGAAAACTGTCTGAGTACAGTTCAAGTAATAGAATCTCTTTGTTGATGTACATCATGGTGAAAAATCTTGGAAAGATTCATCTTTCCTTCCTATGACAGGAAAACTCTTTTGTCTGGTACAGAGCAAAACCAGAGGATCATAAAACACTGCTGAGCATCAATTTTAAAGAACAAAGAGATGGCTTCTACCCAAGACACGCCAGTTACTCAAATGTGAATCATAATGGTAACTAGAGATCACCAGCAATACTTTTGCATTTTTTTTGCTAGAAAATATTTTACAAAGCTGAGCAGACAGTCTGGTAGAAGGTTCCCAAGGTTGTAAATAAGCAATCTCTCATGTCCTCTTTTAAAATAACATAGAGAAAAAGTAATCATAGGTATAATTGTAACACTGTTTGTGGATTGTAAATATGTATCATGTAATCCTAATTAATTAAATCGAAATGGAA
>JAVJGG010000088.1:34778759-34801750 GCA_035590195.1 Aviceda cuculoides | reverse complement strand
CAATTAACCATGACAATACACAGAGTTTGCAAAGGTATAGATTAAAATTTTGATAATCTTAATAGAAAATGTCTCTGAAGGTAATTAAAAAAGCTGAGTGTTACCTACCATAGCGTTTGTGTAAATGTCTCCCTATTCTAGTTCTGAAAATGTTGTGTAATTTAAAGCTGTCTAACAATCTTGTCCAGTTTAAAATCTGTATGTATAGATGTATTTGCCTCTTAGTATTTTTTAATAAGTCTTGGTAATTTAACATGCTTTGCTGCTTTATCACTTAATGATTTTAATATGTCTGTCTATAATACTTGCAATTCCAATGCAAAGTTGTATTTCATCCTATTTATGTAGCTAAAGATTTTTTGTTAGCAGTATTCTAAGAGCCCCTAAAGACTCCAGCTAAGATGAAATGCTCTTATACCAGGGATACTATACAGTAAGCATATAAGGTCTGATCAATGCCTGTTACAATCTCAGTGATCTCTGGGATCCAGCCATTAAACATGGGGGTAGACCTGAATAAGCTACCCGAACAATACTCACGGTAGTATCTAGAGATATTGAATCTCACTTCCTAAACCTTAAACATCCTAATATGTCAACGGTATTAATATAATGAATCACTATTATTTCTCTACTGAAGCAAAAAGTAGTTGAATTAAATTTCCCTAGTGTTTTGCAATCCTCTGTAGCATCCATATTATACTCTTTAATATGGATTACTGTGATTTTTCTGCTCTCTCTAAAAAGTCATCTGCATTACAGTTTTTCATCTGCTCCTTCCCTTTATGCTGTACTATTTAGAGACCCCCTTGTCAGCTCTTCATGAAACATACTGTAGAGCACAGATTTACAGTTACTGTGATTCACAGTTTCAATGCAGGAGGCCCTGAATATCTAAGTAAATTCTGTGCGACTCTCTGACTAATAATGTAATACTTGTAGTGATGTTGTCTTATCACAAAGCGTGAAGACTTTGTTTCATGCTTTTGCTTATTTGTCTGCTGTGTTTTGCAGTTCTATTCATCACCTATTGCTTTTATTTTTCTATTTTACTTCTTTTGGACCAATTTCCTAACGGCCTTGCCACCTGGTCCCACCTGATAAACTGACGGTATATACTGTAAATTTTGGTCTAAGATTAACTTTTCCTAGGATAGATATACCTTTATTGTTCATTTGGTCAATGTTGCTTTCATAAATATTCTGGATTTAAACTGTTGCAGAACTATGTCTGTCAAAAATGAAACAAGTGAATCTATATGAAGATGAATACTAAAACAGAAGTTTAAGTAGGCTTTAGTTAATACATGTTAATTCATCAGTCTGGCAAATATTTCTGTTTGGGTATAGTAACTAAGAATTTAGAGGAAGCACTGATGTAGCATAGCCTGCAAAACTCAAAGTTGCAAAATATTTCCTATATTGCAAATACTCATGTTAGTCTATTAGCTTTGTCAGAAAAACCATCTGAAATTATGAACCCATTTCAGTGCACAGAATAGGGGTGAAGCTCGTGTCTATTTTCTTCTCCATACCAGCTAACAGAAGTTTCATCTACCTGCTTTAGGTCCACCTAGACATTGCTGTTTAACTAAGATTTTCCGGTAAAGTTTGCTTAGCCTGCAAAAAACATCTTTGGTCTACTGAGAAACAGAATTTTTATTTACTTAAAAAGAGAAAAACTAACATTTTAATAAGCACAAGCCTCTACCAGGGCATACTCTTACAGAGGACACAGAACTTTTTCCAACAGCACCTTGCTCTCCAAATCCTACACCAAACCCTTCACTTGCATTTAAGTGAAATAACCCATTAAGTTACCTTTAATAATGTTTAGAGAAGGAGGTCTGTTTCCAGTCAAGTCTGTCTTTGATTGAGTTTGAATCCTTCAAAACAAGGATTTTCTTCTTCCACAGTTCTTAAACCAGAGTTGAATCTATACTCAATACTGTCTAACTGGGTCTCTTTAAAGCACTTATCTCACTTCTAAATGCGTTTTCTATGAATTAATCACATTTGCTACATTGCCAGCATGCAAATGTTAATGATTGTAAGCGTTGCCCTTCCACCACAAAGCTTTTCTGAGCATTAGCTATAGCAGAACAACGCTACACCTGAATTTTGTTTCTTCTGTCACTTTAGACGTTTAGAAACAGAATACTGCAATGGTTTTAGTGTGCTTCACTTCTCAGCTTTTGTGTTTAGTTGAGTGACTAATAAAAGAATAAACTTCTACAATACTTTCTCTGTCTACTAAGCTTCTGAAAGTCAGGTCCTTTCCTTTGCTCAGTTAAGCAATTCAGTGCCTTCCTAGGTTGCAACAAATTCCATACATTTCCTTACTAGCTCTTAGAAGTCTTCCACTGTGTTGGAGCCCTGGGCTCTGTATCAAACTCCTCCTCTTTACAGGCACCACCACTGCCCTCCTTCTCATGCTCCTCTGCCTTTACTTCAGAAGCTTCTTCCACTGACCATGCTGTTCTTACCAGGAAAGAACAACCTTACCCTCTCTCCTGTGAGATCCACATAACCTCAGATACAGCAGCAAGGACAAGGTAACCATGCAGCTTCTTTCTCCATGACCCGACTATTGCTTATTTCATAGAGTACAAAGTACCCAGATAGGTACCTGTAACACAACAAACAAAAAATACCATCATCTCTCAGTGCTCTGAATAGGTTTCAGTAAAAGACTTCATTGTTCCTGAACCTGATGGAACTATTGTTCTGATTAAGCACACCCTAAGCAATGTTCTGTCCCTGGTCACTACAGTATAACTGAAAGACCATTGCAGTTAGATCCACAGGGAAAATAACATTCTTTGGGTGTCTTTCTTTTGATCCTCCAAGGCTTTGGATGTGAGATGGTAACATTATCTTGACAAGTGTATCAGGAAGAGCTTTTAGGTATTTCTGAAAATCTTGAGCATGAGGTTAATCAAAGTTAAAATGGCTCCTAGAGGCATTAAGGAGGGAAACAAACTAATTTTGTTTCTCCCGGTGGCACCTTGTGAGAAAATCCTGCATCAGTTAACAACCACAATGTACAACTTTGTTATGTGGTAAATTGCTTAATGAAGGACTGAATCTACAGTGAGCAAGAATGAAGGCTCTGTGTGCTGGAATATTCATCACCGCATCTATAAAGTACATTGGAACACACACACACACACATATATATTTATAATGGCAACAAATCTGGGTACAATTTACCTTCTATAATACCTCAGAGTAGAATGTCTCTACTTTGTTAACTGGGGAAAAAGAGATGAGGGAAAATATATTTGTTTTTCAAATATATTGGAAGTTACTATGAACATCTAAAAGAAGTTTTCATCATTATTTTCCTACTAAATGGTAAAATTAGCAACAAGATAGTTATCATCAATGGCAATATTAAGAACTGTCAAAAATCTCAGGTTACTTGTTTACATCAGAGATTAGCAATTTGAAAGGTAGCAGAAAGCTGACCTGTTTAAAATTATGATCTAATTTCATAATCTGCAATAGGCCGATAGTTGAAGAAAAATCAGCTAAGGGTGCATCATTTTGAGATTCCAACTTAGTGCCAACATTTGTTCAATTTATTCACTTTTTGTATTATTCGTTAACTGGTTTTCATATTGAATAGTGCTTTCATGTTCAAACTGCAGTTTTGTCTGAGAATTGCATAGAAACTACATAGACTGTATCACTACCTCTTCTTCAGAACATAAGGAAAAATGTGTTTGTACTTTGCTGAGGGTTCTTATCACAGCACATACAGATGCAGAATCTGTAAGATTTTCACATAAGAACTTAAGAGACTCTTAGCTTTTAAATATCTCATGAAAACAGAAGGAGGTTTTCTTCCATTAGTTTGGATGCCATATTGTATACGGAATATTTCAACTATAACATTTAGGTTAATAATTTGTTCAGCATTTTTACAGTACAATTCCTACAGCACTATAGTTAGCCCTAATGATATTAGTGTATAGAATGTAAATTTGCATATCTATAGACAAATGTAAATTGGATCATGTATTAGAAATGGATTAAAAATAGAAATATAATTATACTAGCACATCCTTGAAGATGATTGCTACTATTCACTTTAAAAACACATGACATGACAACATAATATGCACTTTATTTGGCTGTTGTAAGAACAGCTGTCGTTTAAGAGACCTAATAAGGACATATATGAAACAGGCTTTTTTTTCTTAGAGTAGCTCAAGTGTATTTAAGATTATTTTTTAGAAATTCTCATTTCTGGTATTTGACTTGACTCAAATAAGAAAAGATCCTTCTCTACCTTAAGCGGATACTAAAATTAGATTTTATTGCTACTGTGGCACCAGATGTGAGATGTCTTGATGTAGTTCTTGTGTCAGTTTTATCTGTAGCTTCAGTATTTCCACCTTCTGCATTTGTTAAATACTCTAATTTCTATAGCTGCATGTTGACAAGGAACTTTACTAAGTTTGTAATGATGCATTTGTTAACATCACAGTTAATCTGTTGTACTGTTCTCTTTAGCACGGTTAAGACCTCTTGATATGCTTTCCTGGACAAGACGAACCTAAACAGATTTGTTTCCTGTTCAGCTGCCTCTCCACATAATACATTAAACATTGGCTTAAACTGGAACATAATCTTAGTATTAATCTGTTTGTTCTGTGAAATTCTGCTCAGTTATTTGCTTTAAGGCATGGACTAAATGCATGTCACGTTTGGGTCCCTGATGTCAGATCTACTTTTACTGGGAGAGACAGAACTGAGAGGTTGTAATTCTGGAACATTTATAGCTGAAGAATTATTGTTTTCAATTAAAAAAATAAAGATTATGCTAAACAGGTGGGTTTAACCTTTTTCGTGGAAAACTGGATTCAGAAGACAAATAACCATTACTGTTTTATCCACAAAAACCAATGATCCAAAAATGAAAAACTACCAGCACTGCTGCAGAGGTGTTTTACCAGGTAAAGCAGTTTTAATTCAGTGTCTTAATCTACTGTCAGGAGACAGAAGCTAAACAGGACATTCTGGGCAGGGTGACTATTTAAAAAATATACTATCAATGTGCAGCCCGCTGCAAAGAAAACTCCCTATACTATAAATTTTTATTTGTGTATTTTATATAGACATACATATAAGTGTGTGTATATATAGCATATCATAACCCTGGGTCAAAATTCTCCAACCATCTCTGAGGAACGCAGGTTAGATTTCCATATTATAAGTATAGTTGTTGCCCCTCTCTCCAAGTGCTTCTTGTCCTTAAACAGACAAGTTTTCCTCTGAAGTCAGCATTTGAACATGTTGCACGGAATACATTTTAGTATTGAAAGATTCCTCGCGCTTCACATAAGCTATAGAACAAGTGACATTTTCCAACCATGGAGCTTAGATCCAATGTCTAGTTATTTGAATTAAGGAAAATACACATTTTAGGTACCTTCCTGAATTCTGCAAAGACTCATTTGTTCCTTAAGTCTTCCAGTCTATGTCCTACCAGCTGATCTATATGAGTAAGCAGACTTTCAACTCCAGAGGTAGCTTTTCAGAAACTGGGATTTAGAAGTCAATCTTTTATGCTCTGTAACTACTAAACATGTACATCTAATGACTCCTCGTAACTTCAAATACCACTGAGGACTCCATATGCCTCTGCAGTCAGTAAATAGCTGAAAAACCCATCCGTGCAGAGTACTTCAACATTGTCAAGTGGCTGGTCTGCATTTGATTACAACCTGCCATTGTTCGCAGACTCCTTATTATTACTCCCACTGCTCCAGAAGCAAATGACTGTGCTGAATCATATAGTGGTTGGCAAGGTTGCATGCGAGAGAATTTCTGCTTTGAAAGTAGAGAAAACTTTGACCCTAACATACAGCTTTTCATAAATGGAATTACAGTAAAAGAGCTTTGCAGGTAAGTTTCATTCCAGAACTTTTGAACTCTCTGTCTCTGTAACCTTAACTTTCTTCTAGCATAGTAGACAGGGTTGTGTTTTCTACATGAAAACTAGTGCATCTAAACCACGCCATCTTTCTTGTTTCTTGGATTAAGACCTGCACAACTCAGACCACTGTTTCTAATTTGCACAGGCCAGACTTTAAAGTACCACAGTGTTAAACAGGAAGGGAAGGGTCATTTATTTGTTAATTTAGGAGGACCAGAACAGCTGTGAACTGTACAAGCTTTGGGACATGATGTACCTTGGGGGAAGGGAGCAGGAATAAAAAATACTTACCTGGGAAGTTAGCCTTTGGAAGATAAGGCTGCACAAAAGTTCAGCTAGTCTAGCCTGTATACCTTTTTTTCATCAAATACAGATTTTTAGATCACAGAGTATTAAGTCTAAAACTGGAAGTGGACTACAAAAATATTAATTCCCAGATCTCTTGTACCAACAATTAATTATGTTCCAGGAAAATCCTGCTTTGAGCACAAATGGATTAATATGTATAATGGCATGCTCCTGTTCTAAAAACTTTAATATGGAAAGTGCTATGCTAAGCCATAGTCTACTTAAAAATAGACGTTATAATGAAAGAGCTTCGGTTGTAGATGTACATTTCCAAAAATCTGTTTAATGCACTTGTTGCAGGGTTTCACAGTAAACAGCTGGTGATTTTATATCCCATAAACACACTTGCCCTATTTTAAAAAATAGTGTACAGATGAACTACTGTATGCACTCTGTAAATAAATACCACAGCACACTTCCACTGAAAGGTAACACTGCTATCGTGCTTTGAAACAACCCTCAATATTTATCCCTACAGGCTTATACTGATAACTTACATGCAACAGAAGTAAATACTTATCTTCACACCAACTGATTAAGAGAATGAAAAGACATTTTCTGGCAGACTAATTGTTTATTTCCCATCTTCTAATGTAGATGGTTCAGAATATTTAATTTCGTTTTTAAAGTATGTGGCCGAAAACACGAATTGAGAAATTGCTCTACAATTTGTCTAGAATAAATGGATGAGAACAGAGAGGATGCAGTATCAGTGTTGCCACAGTGCATATATTTACGCAAGGTTATGCAGAGTTTTAAAGAATAATACTGTTCAAAGAATTTCATGATGGGTTTGATAGATAAATATGTCTAAGTCTTGAAACAATAAAAAAGAAAATACAATCACAAATTAGAAAGTAATAACATACACATGGATAATATAAAAAGTCCAGGAACTGATTCTAATATTGATTAGTTATTTCTGAATAATTTGTTGTTCCATCAATAATTATAAAAGACGGTGAGAATTGATCATACTGTACAATATGAGAATGTCTTGGGATATATATACAGATCCATTTTTAATTTTAGAGATACTGTAATCTATTTTTATGTGAGTATACAATATGTTGATGGTAGGCTGCAGGCAAAAAATGCTATTAGGATTACTTGTTCATACGATTTTCCCCAGTTAAATGAATTGATTTTCCTACTTATTTGACTTGTGACTTTAGAGTTCTCTGTGGTTCATTCAAGAACGTAATCTCCAAATTTCACAGAAAATTTGTTACTTGGAATGACAATGAAAATAATGAAAAGGAACAAAATTTTTCCCAGCATACTTTGGATGGATAACATAATTATTTTGCCTTGTAGTACTCTTAGTCATCTAAAGACATTCCTAAGCCTTGTTTCAGTGTTTTCTTAAATTCATCTTTAAATACAGGAGGACTAGGATTCCAGTCCAAGTAATCTCCAGGTTTACCAATGTATTGGGTGATTACTACCATCGTATCTGATAGTTATAGGGACAAGCATAAAAGCAGAACTTTTGATTTATTATCATTGATCCTTTGGCATAATTTCCAAATTCTTCTCTTTAAGAATGACCAAAATGTATTTCACAAGGATGACTTAAGGCTATAAATGTACCAATTAAAATGGGAAAAGAAAGGGTAAAAGTGGAGGAAGAATCAAAACAAAGGAGGAGGACACAAAACATTATCAAGGCTGAGGCTTGTAACACCTGAGCTTACAAGAGAAACCAAACATGATCAAGAATGCAACATAATCCAATCAAGAGTTTGAGACTTATAAAGGTGATTTATATTAGCATTGTAAGTTAATGATGAACAACAGGAAATAAAAAGAGGTAACACAGTTAAGAACAAATCTTTTGTGATTTAACATAACTTTGGGGAAGGAAGGTAAAAGTCAATCTTCTGAGGTAGTGCTGGGAGGTTGCTTCTGACAAAGGACTAATTTTTATATGGATCTGCCTAATGCTAATATAGGACTCTTTATTTCCCATCATAAACTTTGGAACAAATGCTCTGGTTTATATTATCATGGGTTTTTACATATATCAGCTATCAAATTTCTTCAATGAGTGCTCACTGAAAGAATGTTGAGGATTACACATACATATCTGGCTTAGGCAGAGGTGAGAGCCATGCAGAACAGTTCAGAGAAAGAAAACCTCAGGTAAAATTATCACGCAAGGTATCAGTTGTGCAGAGGACTATACAGAAGTAGCTTTCTAAGTAAGGATGTGTATTATAAAAGCAAAATACTGAGAAACAAAGAGAACAAATTCTGTCTGTTACTAAAGACAACTGGTGCTGGAGCATGTCCAAAGAGCAACGAAGCTGGTGAAGGGTCTAGAGCACAGGTCTTATGAGGAGCGGCTGAGGGAACTGGGGTTGTTTAGCCTGGAGAAGAGGAGGCTGAGGGGAGACCTTACCATTGTCTACAACTACCTGAGAGGAGGCTGTAGTGAGGTGGGTGCTGGTCTCTTCTATCAAGTAACTAGTGATAGGACAAAAGGAAATGGCCTTAAGTTGCCCCAGGGGAGGTTTAGATGGATATCAGGAAAAACTTCTTCACCAAAAGGTTTGTTAAGTATTGGAGCAGGCTGCCCAGGGAAGTGGTTGAGTCACCATCCCAGGAGGTATTTAAAAGACGTGTAGACGTGGCACTTAGGGACGTATGTGGCTTAGTGGTGGACTTGGCAGTGTTATGCTTGTGGCTGGGCTTGATGTTCTTAAAGGTCTTTTCCAACCTAAATGACTCTATGATTCTATGATTCTATAAAGACACCTAGGATTTGGACACCTTGAAATTTTCTAGTCAAAGGTGCAAGCTCTGTGAAATGTGTGTACCTAGCAATATTTGTGGGTGAGCCTTAAAGTCTCTTTGAATTAACTGAATTTCCTGTTATGTTTTTTATGTGATGTGAATTTTGAAGAATGTAAAAGGCAGAAAAGGAAGGATTATTCCATGAAAAAGGTTGTCTTAGGGCCCAAGAGATACAGGATTAAGGATTGCTCAAAGGTAAGCAAGGAAAAAAAAAAATTAAACCAGTACAAGATGTATGAGTGTTATGCAGTGAGGATGGGAGAGATATTACAGTCTATATCTAGTCTGATACACAGATAGGCTCTACCAGTTTACAGCAGGAACAGAATGGGAACAGTACGGCTAAAATGCATGAAGGTTCAGAAATGAAACTATGCCAGAGGTGGAAACAAATTTTAAAGATCATGACACTTGAATCAGAATAACCAAAGAATCTCAATTCTCACATGAGAGAACTGATTCATGGTGGCAAAGTCCAGTTGCACACTTAAATACATTTACGCAATAACTAAATTTACTTGGTATGGTAAAAGTCGAGAATAGTAACATAACCAGTAAGATGTGGTTAAATACTTTTCTACTAATCTGATCTGAGTGGAACTGAAAGCTTGCTATAAAGAGAAGAGGAAAAAAGGCATATATGTAAGGAGAGAACAGGCTACAAAACACACTGTCCCCACCTTAAGTCTGGTTGGAGAACATCCTGCAGTTTGATGGGTATAGCAGCCATTAGAATTTTTTTTTTTTTTTGGTGACAAACTTTGGTATGAGTAAATTTTTAGCAAATTTCATTTCTTTAGAGAAATCTGAATTCACATTACTATAATAACGTCATTGTAAAATTTTCTGTCCAATTCAAAAGTCTTAGGAAAACCAATTGCAATTATTACTGAGCAATAAGCACTAGTTTTGAGTCTTCACAAGATTCCTAGCAATCATTACTCCAAAAGCAGCAATTTGAAATTGGAGGTTAAATTAACTACTTTGAAAGAAAGGATTTTTTTTACCTCTGAAGAATAATAAACTAAAACTACCTCTGCTAGACAAGGTGATAGCCTTTTTTATGAAAGCTTGAAAATGACTAAACCTGAAGCCAATAGTGTCAATTACATATAAATGTTCTGATCAGATTATATTAAGTACAACTGAATCCTCATTAGTGTCTGCAGTCATTGCTACCAGGGCCCTGAACAAGGTGTAGGGATTCTGCAGCGCCTTCTCCCCCCAGTGAATTTTATCTGCCTGTCTTCAAGGCCAGCTCTGATATTGTGCTGCTGTGTAATCCTTGATCAGACTTCTGCGAGAAAGGGAAACCATGTGAGAAAAAGTTGTAAGAAGACTTGCCGGGGGCCCGCAATTAATCTCAGGCCTTCAGCTCCCTTGTTGGAGCGACAATGTCAGTGCGTTTGTGCCTGGCCATGCACGCTGCTGATCCTGACGCTGACCTGCTGACTTGGCTTCAAACCCACCTCCTCACGAGACACATCTGTTGGCCAACCCGGCCACAATAGACTCTTTTGGGCCCCCAGACTCTTTGTGGCTCTGTGTGACTGAGCCTATTCGTGGTGATCGCTGCCCCGGCCTGCTTTTGCTGCAGCCCTCAGCTCCCGGCCCGCCTTCCCCTGCAGAGCAGCCCGCTCTTTTGCTGCTCCCTGACACTGAAGCGGTATCTCGGAGAAAAGGTATTTTGGGAGACCTACATTCTGCCCGAAATGGGTCACTGCTTCACAGACAGCAGTACTACACATTACACTGCTTTGTATTTTCCAAAACAGTAAGAACTGGAGAAAATTAGTCCCTGTTCACTGTTGTTTGGGGGGCAGAGGGGTGTTTGTTGTTCTTGGGGTTTTTAAGGCCTTGGTGCCATGCCAGCGTTACACTTACAGCTGGGAGGTCAATTTGTTTTGGAATGAGTAGCAGGGAACTGCAAAGCAAGTTCCAACTCTAACAGCAGCTTATGGGGAAAATTGCCTTGACAAAACCTCTGGATGTCGTATAAATACTGAAACTGCCGAGCACAGCCAGCAAATACTCAGCTGTTCTGCAGAGCACAGGAGCTCTTTGACATCCTTGTTCTTAAAGAACAACATTCGGGCAACAAAGAAACAACACAACTGATCAGTACGTCAACTCTGACACTATGTGTGCGTGTTTGTGTGTGCATTTGTATGTTATAGGGAAAGTGTGGAAGAAGGGTGAGAATGAGGAGGACCTCTCTATCTAGAGTCCAGGCAGTAAAGCTTCTATTATGAGCCACCTCTTACGGAATTGCAGAAGAGAAATGATAAACTGGGGGGGGGGGGAATCACCAGAAGACAAAAACACTAGCTGTGCATAAAGGTATTACCATGTGAAACTGCAGACTCTCCTCACACAGCTAATTTCAGATAATGATTATGATTGGAACAGTTCTTATGACCTTCTATAGAATAGTACTATATATGGTACTGAAATTGCCAAATTTCTTTGGGAAACCAAACAGTCCCTCCCCCAAACCAGAATCCTACACTCTGAATGCCAATAGTGATATTTACACAATATACACTGCAATTTATCTGCAGATTCCAAACATGAATTAGTCAACTCTGATGGCAACTTTCTTCAATAATCTTCTTATATTTTAAACACCTAGTAGCTCTACAGTGTGCAAGCCACATGCTATAAAATAACAAAGTCTTTGATCTGAAAATATTCTTTTACAAAATAGGAACAAAGGAGGCTACCTCGCTAAGGGGAAAAAAAAAAAGGTCATTTTGTTACTTTATATTTTCATAATTTCTAATGTCTGAGTTACTTTTACAGAAAGACTTTATATGTCCCTGTCTTTAATGGATGTGTCATAGCTTCTGCAAACCGTATTGTCAACTTTAACAAATTTTTCTTTTCTTGGAAATGCACATTTTAATACATAGGAATAGAAATGCAAATGATTGTATCGATTTAAGAATTGCATTTAAGTATAAACCTGAGTCTATCCCTTAATCCAAACGTCAATGTTGGATATAAAACCATGTTGGTGAGTGGTTTGAGGCAAATGCAGGAATGCTAGGATGAAAGCTTGGATTTATGCTACCTTTTGGTGTGAGATCAAATACGTACCCAGAGGGAATGTGAGCCATTACCACATGCCCACATCATATGTTTGATATCTGGGGACAGACAGTTCCTAAAAATGTCTCAGGCATTTCTTATAAAGGCTACCAACATACCTCACCTGTACTTGGGGCATACAACATTGTAAGTCAGGTTTAGGATGTCCTTACAAACCACAGATAACGCTAACTCCAGGCATTTTCTATCCAGGCCCAGAGTGACACAGAACTAGTCTGCTGGTAGCTGAAGCTGACCCTGCTAAAATGCCATGCAGATGTATGTGGAATACAAAATGCAGATTTATTTCTGTTGTAAAGCTTTTATATCTGGCAGAAAATTCAATCTGGACCCTTCTCCAGCTATTTTTTACCTTCGTCTCATGGCCTTAAACACAGTAATAAACACACATGAACACAATGGGCAAGAAACAGGCATTGTGACTCTAGCAAGCTCTGCTAGGTCATGTTTGTAGTTCATCACTCTAGGACTTTTGTAATTTATTAAGCAATGTCCAGAGAGATCTAGTGAGTTTCCACATAGCTAACACAATTAAATATCAAAGGAAAATATCTCATTCAGCTGAAATAGAAACCTTTATGTAAGTTAACTTATTGATATCCAAAATACTTCTTAACATTCTACTTGCTATTTTTCAGTGAATAAAAATTGACTTACCCCTAGACTAACAGACAAAGTTATAAACTTGCACCACCTTCCAATAATGACAGACATGAATTTGGAAAACTGTTAGTTAGTAAAACGTTATCACTAGCTGTATAGACAGTACATTTCTCTGCAGAAATGGGAGAAGGGAAAAACTTGCTACAGACCTTTGGAGTAGAAAATGTTCATGAGGTAATGTAAAAAGCTGTTCTGAGATACCTTTGCATATACATCATCAAGAGGGAATTTAATTTAGATATTCAATATAAGTGTCAAGCTCCGAGAAGCTCTTTGGATCACAACAGCAGCAATTAACAAATATACTGTTGGCAGTCAGACTCATCCCACAGGGCATAAGTTCAGAAAAAGCACAAATCTCCCAGCTGTTTTACATTTCACTTTTAGTGACCTAATTTTTTAAAAATGCTTTAATTTGTAGCTGGGTTTTTCTTTTTCATTTAAGAAAGCCTCTGTACCAGGCTTGGAAAGTGTAGGTCTGCAAAATCTGTAAATCACACCATTTTCATTTTTCTGATGCTGCAGTTTTGACAGGTCTCAATAGGTACCTTCTCTTAGGTCACATTAAGACCAACAATTTCATACTGAGCTTAACTAGTCTGTAAGTACTTCTATCTGCATTAACTACTGGGACTTTTTATTGTCTAAACACTACAATGAAGCTATAAAGTTTTGCTGACATATCCAGCACAGTGAATACGCAACTTTTAAAAGAACTGGTATAGGTCCAGTTTAGGTGCCTGGGATACATTGTGTCACAAGTAGCCAATTTTCCTTCACAATTATCGATTCTATATTGTTTGATACATCACTCTGAACTGATTCCAGTTATTCTGTCATTTCAACTAAGATGCTATAGACAAATAGAGGTTAAAAAAAAATATTTTCCTGAAGTTCATTATAGAAAAGGCTTTTTATTTGTGAGACAATTAAAACAAAAACCAACATTAAGAAAATCCAAACTATGACTTTATTTAAAAGGATTTGTCAAGGAGCAGTTCTGAGCATTTTTTGTTTGCTCTTTAAATTACAATCAACAAGAACTTAAGCTTCAAAGGTTTCTTTCAGCTCCTTCTTCCCCCTTACACTAAAATAAAGGAAAAGAGAAAATGATAAATTGTTAAAGTAATTTTCCAGTCAAGCTGCTGGGAAAAAAACAGAACAACACTCCTAAAAATTTTAAATTACTTTTCCTCATATTATATATTAAAAATCTCTGCGCACTGGGAAAGAGCAACTGGTAAAAGCAGTAAGTCTATTGTTTTAGAGGTTCATTTTTCCTTGGGTTTTGGTTTAATTCCTTATAGCACTCATAGGAACATTTTGTCTTTTAAGGAAGACTATATTATGATTCAGGATCTGACTGTAACAGTATTGATATGGCAAAGTCATATCCTAACCCCTCCACAGACAATGCCCTGGACCTCTCTTGAGCACTGGCTGCCTATTGTGCTGATCTGTGCCAAACTGTGACGATGGCTAGCCAAAATTAATTAAAAAAAAAACAGACACAGGACAAAACTGCAGCCTGTCCTGATCAAGGAGACAAAAGCAAATCCTTGTTAAGGAAAAATTGAACAGATATAACTGACTATCTCAATGTTATTGTGCTTAATGTGTAAAGAAATTAAGGAATCTTGTTTAACTTTTAGTAAGATCATTCAAGTCAACAGACTATAGAATAAATTTCTCAGAGGAAGTTCTATGCAATAGGTAACAACGCCCCACCGGAATGGCATGGAAAAATCTGGATTCAGTTCCTCAGTTCTGCACAGATGGGCAATTACCCAAAACCAACACAAGTTTTAGAAAGGAGATAGTCTGTCCCATTGTCACTGCTATCAAACATGAAAAATGTCTTCAAATATAAAACCGGGCTTTAATCAGAAAATTGACACTTGGGCAATTTTGTTTTTGCAAAAACAATCAAAAGGCTTTGTATTCCATGGAAAAAGAAACAATGGCAAAATTTCAAAAGCTGCTGCTAAATTGAAATATTCTTCTTCAACTTCTCTGCTCATAAGGGAGACAAGGTTACTTTGATTTAAACAAGATCATGATAAGATATTTGGAAGAGAAAACACATTAATGGTACTAACATAAATTTGTTACTTTCTGAGGTTTTGGAGCTTTATGTTTGAAGAAAAACTGTGTTCTGCATCCTGGTATTACATTTTCTTTGGGCACATTTTTAGACCCCTGTGTGACATGGGAGTTCAAGAAGGGAAAAGAAAAGCTACCTGAATTAAATTAGTACAGCCAATTATGTCTCTTCTTAGAGTATAAATAATGAAATTGCTGGAAAAAATACCGTATTCTGCTAATGCTTCATTAGCAGGCTCAGGTCCTCTGTTAATTACTAGAGTCACTTACCTAAAGTATGTGTGCTTATTTCTCCCACAAGTCTGAGAAAAAAAGTGAGGAAATAATAGTATCTCCTGGAGTTGTCAATGGGACTTCTGCCCAGCAATGGAAGAATAATTCCCTGCAAGGCTTCATCTTTTCTATAAACACATGACTCCTGCTCTTTTTGTCAGAACTGATGTTTACTCTGTCAGGTTTCTTTTAACATTTCAGTGATAAATTAAAGGCCCTAATTATTGCTTTCCATTCTGTTCCTAAGATCAGGACTTTATGTACACCACTTCAAAAGACAATACTGAACTCTGTAGGGTATTCATATGTATTTGTTGCACCCTTCTACTGTGGCTGTAATTGTACCTGCTGTTTCTTTGTGGCTATGACCTTTCAGCTTTCCAAAATTAGTCTAGATAAGGCTGTGCCTCTGGCATAAACAGTACTTTGGCTAACCCCTTCGAAAAGGGCAGTGCCAAGGTAAGACACAGCCATGACAAACTTGAAAGAAGCCACAAACGGAATAGGCTTTTTAAGTTAGGTGAGAGCTGACTAAAAGATATCTTGACTTGGGAGGGACTGTAGGAGAAACAGTTTTGCTGAGTAGTGATTTAGAAACTGAAAAGTTATGGGCAATTCTTTAACGACAGAAAAAGAAGTAATATGCAAAATTATGACCATTTTACATATTATTGGTTTTAATCCACAGTATCTCAAATAACCGGTAATTAATTACCTTAATAAATAATAATTAAGTTAAACATCACCTGCGTCAATATGTTTTTTGCTTTTAATGTCAGGGCTTTAAAAGTTGCAGTTCTCCTCATTAGAAGGGGTCTGTGCGTACCACTAGGAGTTGTCGTATTTAAATCATTTTCCTCTCAGGAGTTTTAGGAGAGTTTGTACATCTACTGCTTTACCCTAACAGTTCAGGTTTTGTTTAACCTATTTATATTGTCTATCTGGCTTCAACAATTTGTTATCATGACAGAGGAAAATCATCAGAATGAAAAATAAAGTCTTTTCTTTCCCCAAACCAATGTTCTCCAAGTGCTACCTTTTTGCATTTCTTTGAAATATCAGAGGACAAATTAATGTAGCGAGACTTCTAGATGAAATGCTGTGAAGGTGCTCTTGATACCTGACTGGGCTGCCAGAGGCCATGGAAAAGAGCTCTGCAACTCAATAACGCTTGAGTGTGTGTCTTTGAATGCCTCAGCACCTCAGGTACACAACCATGGCTTTACTCTTCCTTAAGCTAGAATGTATGCAGTCTAATGCTTCTAAATTAAGTTCACTGGTTCTAATTTAAACTGGTATGTGGGATTTGTCCCATGCTGACTCTATCTACAACTGTGGAAGTTACGTCTTAAGGAAATACTGTTCTTGAGAAGGTGGATTGCAAAAACAACAGAAAATTTATGTTGATGAATACTCCAGGCACATGAAATGCAATTGACAGGGATGGAAAGAATGTGCAGTAGATTAAATATTGAAAAAAAGGAACAGAAAATATTTTAAAAACTAAAGGTTTTCTTGGTTTTGATAGTAAGCTTATACTGTAAAGAGAACAGCAAACCTCAGTATTTATGCAACAGACAATTCCCAAACCACTTCATATAACGAAAATTAAAAATGCTCATTGATGAAACACGTACTCCGTGTATCTGTTTACCTGAAATACTGCAATGAGATACCCTTCCTCTCAGCATTCTCTTCTCTGAGCTAAACAACCACAGCTCCCTCCTCCTACCCTCATACATCACATGCTTCGGCCCCTAAACATCTTAGTGGCCTCCCACTGGACTCGCTCTTACTCACATGGGCCCCAAACTAGATACAGACTTCAAGATGGCTCCCCAAAACTGCTGAGAATAGGGCAATAATCTTTTCTCTAGAACTCCTGTCTGTGAACTTGTCAGTAAGTGGGTAGCCTTCATTGCTGCAGCAAAACACTGCTGACTTATGTTCACCTTGCTGTCCACCTGCCCCCCCCTTCTTCTGTGGATGGCTACCCACCTTGTCAGGCACTAGGTGTACAGTTCCATGGGCTTGTTCTGTCCCGGCAGCAAGGCTTTGCGTTCCTCTCCAGATTATCTTTCCAGAGACTTCTATTAAGACTGTCAAGCCTGTATGTCCTCACATCCCCATTCTTGCCCGGCATAATGTTTGCGATTCTCCACTCATTAGGCACCTTCCCCAAATGCTAAAACCTTTCAAAAATTATAGACTCTTGCAAGCTGAGGAAAAAAATAAAATTCTTCCTTTAGAATTCTTCCCTTAGAAAGACATGTGTAAATAGTTTTACTAATACTAATGCTGATCTGAAACAATCACCTTCCACTGTCTATTCTGCTCAACACATGATATTAAAGTGAACAGTCCACATCTGTAGCTTAATTCAACTTTTTGACAAATTCTATCCACCTCATGCAGAACACATTAATTTACAGAGCCTCAAGTAGACAAACTAATCTTGGAATTTAGGTTCTAGTCCTTCATCATTCCATCATCTAATGTTGAACGTGCAATTAAGTGCAACTGTTGTGCAGATTAATTAATATGGGTCAAGATGATGATGGTTTGTTGTGCATGGAAATTTTGTGCCTGAAGTAACTGGGATCAAAATCTGAAATATTTTTTTCTGAATAGGAATACAAAAGCAGAACTTCTAGCTAGTAGGCCGAGTACTCTTCAGTGAATAATTCATTTAATGATGACAGTAGTGTCATAACTCATTTTCAGTACACGTTGCTGGGATTGAACCCTTCTGCATGTCCTTCTGGATTATGTTTTTTTTCTTCTTCTTATGGCAAGACCCTCTAAAGTAGGCTTTTCAGTTGTAGAGATGAGAATCTCCAAGACTGTGATTAAAGAAATAGATGAAAAACAAAAGCGGGAGGAGGGAGGAAGATGAAGGTCACATTTAAAAAAAAAAAAATTGTCCAGCTTTGTTTTGAATACTTTCAAGTCTTTTAGTTCTCCTATCTTTCTCCCCTCCTAACCCCAGACTCCTTACCATTATATACACTTATGCTTTGAAATTTTAAGTAAGAGGAAAGAAGATAAGAATCTTTACAGCAAAAATGCCTATTTCCTTTAAGAAGCAAATCTTTAGCACTAGTTCTGAAATAACCAGTTACGTAAAGCTGGATGAAATCTGGTGGTGCTGCTTCAAAAAAACTGATGTAAGAGTAGTGTGAAATGGTAATGGTTGAAGAAGATGGAGGATAATAAGCCATTTACCTTCCTTTTATGAAGTCTTTTGTATGAATGACTGCAAAACCGAAAAATATGATGATTTAATTATACTTCTATACAGCTGAAATACAAGACAATACTTTCACCCTGGAAAAACAGAGTTGAAGTGTGTGAGTGTATATATATACTCACGGGTACACACATACACATACATAATTATTGATTACAAATATTCTCAAGTGACTACTTGAGACCATTCAAATGCTACCTTTGTTTTTTTAGTCTTAAGTCATTAAAATATGCGTGACTGCAATTGCTAGGGATGCAGCATGTACATGTGTCCAAAACGGTGCTCATACATTATATCAACAAACAGAAAGATAGGATGTGGGCTATATTTTTAGAATAATGAACATGACAAAAGGTTAGGTCTTTTGTTATATTTCTTCTGAAATATGCAATTTGTTACAAGTTATATTGTCTGTGAAAAGAATCCCTACTGCAACTGTAATGTGTTTTTTTTAGTATCAAAAACATAAAAGCACATCAGAACACATCATGTGCAAACCATGGCATTAAACAGATTAGAAAACTAAATGTCATACTGTAACATGACCGGGTTTTTTGCAGTTAATTTACAAGAAAGGCAGAAGAGCTCTGCAGGAAGCACTTTCTCCAAATATGCACCCTGCAGCTAAAATACCTCATATACCTTATTGTTCTTACACAGGGAAAAAAGGGGAAGAAAAAAAAAACTTGACTAAAGTGATAAATTTAAAGCTTATGTGGATTTTTAAGATGACTAAATGAATGCCATGTGAGATTGTGTATTGCAAGCAAATTAAAAAAAAATCACAGCAGTCTTCTTAGCTATAAAATACTTTTGTAATCTATCATTTGACTGTTTGCACTGCAGTTGTACTGAAATAGTTGTAATTTTATGAATGCTTCAATTACCAGTAAACTTTTTATTGAATTCCTATTTAATTGTATTTTCTTCTATGTCCCTCTGTGATACTGCATTTCTGTTAGTACCCTTGAGAAAGTAGGGTGCTGTACAGTCCACTGCAGCCACAAAGATGCTGGTTTGTTTTATTTACTAAGAAACATGTTGGAATTTCAAATATGGTTTGCTACTGGATCTGGAGGATTTAAACAAGACTCTGTGTACTCTTGAAGAGACTTAAGTAAAAGGCCATCAGTCTTCTTAATTAACACTTTTCATATAAGCACTGCCTGAAATCACCTTAGCCCTCTTTTCAAGCTCTCTGCTGATTCTAATTAAGCTCCTTGGAACATTAACCTAGCTTTTTCCTCATGATTCATCTCATTAGGAAAAAAAGGTAAATGACTCGCTTTTATATGCTGCTTCATATAGTGGCCTTCCACTAGAGTTGGTGAAATCCTTGCACAGTGACTTTAATAGAAGTAGGACTATTTCCTTGGAAATTAAGTGATCAACATGTTTAAGCAATTCCCCAAGGAAAAAGAATACTCCTCTACAGAAATTCATTGTACAAAACCAGTGCCCACTCCATTTTGCCTTTGGACAATTAACCATGTCAACAATTGAGATCATTCTTTCAATAGGCTAATGGCCTGGTTGAGGAGTTATCAAAAAAGTATACTACGGTTCTAACTTAGGTACTTAAGACTTCCTGCAGAAGACCTACATTTCCAACAAAAAATCAAGTATTTGGACCATACAGTAATCTGGCCTGGAATATATGCTGCCCTTGTAGGCTAATATACAGAATATATTTACATTTTGAGGAACAGTCTAGATAAACCTTCTTAAAGCTCAAAGGAGTGGGAGCATCAAAATGTATTGTATCATGGAAGGGAGATATGCTCATTTTTTCCTACTTTCTTGCTTGACTATGCAAACATTGGGAACAAGTTAAACCCTATATATATTCATATGTTGTTGGTGGTTTTTTTTTAGTTTGTTCCATCAAAATTTTACTTCCTTTAGAGACTTCTTGAACAATATCCATTTAGCCATCAAAATGATAAAACGTAATTACTTCCAGCTGTTGCAAAAGAAGAAACTATAGTCAATCTGAAGAAAAAAATGGAAGAAAACTTTTGGACCTTGTCAAAATACAGTAATTTTCAGAGCTGAGTTTGATAGCTGAACAAAAGGAACAAAATTAAATTAGTTGGGCCAAGCTGAAAAAAGTCTTGCTTTTTCCATCACTAGATTTGTTTCAGGTCTAATGAACATGGTATTGGACTCAAAAGGGTGTGCTTTGTTTTCATATAAGAAAAAAACTAGATAAAGAGGATGCTGTAGTACTTTTCTTTCCCCACCACCTGTATAGAATGTTTACTCTAATAGAGGACATGTGAATATACACCACCCATCTGAAAGTTCTATTTTGAATCAAGTAAAGAGTAGATCGGAAGCAAAAACCTTTCACCTTGCTCCCAGTTCTAAGGAAGTTGTCATAACTACCAGGCGATGAAGCCATTCTCTCACTTCGACAGCTGAAATCAGCACAACAGAATAGGAACAATCTACCTAAGGGTATGTGATTGCATAATTAGCAAACAGTAAGGACATTCTGCACAGAAAAAAGGTAAGTTCAAAATAAACAAGTGGAATTTCTTGCATCCATTTGTAAGTTGACAGATAAACAGAAAACTACCAAGACCCTTGGTGTGACGTTTACTTTAAAAAAAAAATTAAGTAGTCTCAGATGTGGGTCTGGCTGAGATGGAGTTCATTTTCCCCACAGCAGCCCTCACAGTACTCTGTATGTATAGCTAGAAAGGTGTTGATAACACACCAGTGTTTTGGCTACTGCTGCACAGGGCTTGCACAGCATCAAGGCTCTCTCCAACATTCCCCCCCACCTCACTGGCAGGCTGGGGCTGGGCAAGATCTTGGGAGGGGACACAGCCAGGACAGCTGACCCAAAATGACCAAAGGGATATTCCAAACCATATGATGTCAGCTCAGCTATAAAAGCTAAGTAAAGGGAGATGGAAGGGGGAGCATTTGTTATTTTACGTTTGTCTTCCGCAGCAACCGCTACAAGTACTGAAGTCCTGCTTCCCAGGAAGTGGCCAGACATCACCTGCTGAGGGGAAGTAGAGAATAAAATCTTTTTTTTGCCTTTGCTTTCATGCGCAATCTTTGCTTTTGCTTTATTAAACTGTCCTTATCTCTACCCACGAGCCTTTTTTGTGTTTTCTCTCCCTTGTCCAGCTGATGAGGAGAAGTGATAGAACGGCTTTGGTGGGCACCTGGTGTCCAGCCAGGGTCAACCCACCACGGTACTTTTTAGTGCCCAACGTGGGGCATGAGGAATTCGAGATAAGGATAGTAACTTAAGATAAATTAAGTAACGAGATAAGCAAAATGTTTTGCTAAGGATAGCAAAACATGGACTGAACACAGCTAGAGAGTGAAGAGCAGAATGATTGTGGGGAATTTATGTTGTAATTGTGGTGAAGGGACAAGGGGTGGATTCTGTGTAAATTGTCCACTTTTGTTGGCGTTGTGATGATGTATTGATTTTGGTGTGGGCAATTCTTTTTTGCTGATGTGAGTGAAGTTTGTGAAGACTGTGAATATTGTGTGATAAATGTGGATTTAAATGATAATTCTAATTCTTAAATGTGATGCACAGAGGTGAGGGGTGGAATGTACTGGGTTTGCATGGTAACGTTGGTACGGTAGCAGGGGGCTACGGAGGTGGCTTCTGTAAGAAGCTGCCAGAAGCTTCCCCTGTGTCCAACAGAGCCAATGCCAGCTGGTTCCAAGGTGGACCCACCGCTGGCCAAGGACAAGCCCATCAGCAATGGTGGTAGCACCTCTGGGATAACATATATGAGAAGGGAGGGGAATATTGCAGCCAGAGAGAGGAGTGAGCACCTGCAAGAGAAACAACCCTGCAGACCCCCAGGTCAGTGAAGAAGGAGAAGGAGATGGTCCAGGCAAAGGAGCAGAGATTCCCCTACAGCCCATGGGGAAGACCATGGTGAGGCAGCCTGTCCTCCTGCAGTCCATGGAGGTCCACGGTGGAGCAGATCTCCGGAGGACCCTGTGCCGGAGCAGGTGGGTGCCCGAAGGAGGCTGTGACCCCGTGGGAAGCTTGCGCTGGAGCAGGCTCCTGGCAGGACCTGTGGCTCCATGGAGAGAGAGAGGAGCCCACACTGGAGCAGATTTTCTGGCAGGACTTGTGACCCCGCAGGAGACCCACGCTGGAGCAGTCTGTGCCTGAAGGACTGCAGGCCGTGAAATGGACCCATGCTGGAGAAGTTAATGGAGGACTGTCTCCCGTGGGAGGGACCCCACAGTGGAGCAGGGGAAGAGTGAGGAGTCCTCCCCCTGAGGAGGGAGGAGCAGCAGAGACAACATGTGATGAACTGACGCTGACCCCCGTTCCCCGTCCCCTTGCGCTGCTGGGGGGGAGGAGGTAGGGAAATTGGGAGTGAAGTTGAGCCTGGGAAGAAGGGAAGGGTGGGAGGAATGTGTTTTAAGATTTGGTTTTATTTCTCATTACCCTACTCTGGTTTGATTGCCAATAACTTAAGTTAATTTTCCCCAAGTCGAGTC
>JAVJGG010000088.1:34749707-34771955 GCA_035590195.1 Aviceda cuculoides | reverse complement strand
AAAAAAAAAAAAACAGAAACAACAGAAAAAAAAAAAGAAGTAAACACTGCCATTTTCCCGGGTCTGACTGTTCAACTGCTTGATGAAAGCATTCTTATCTTTTCTTCTTTTTTTTCTTCTAAAAGAAAACAATGGTCACTCACAAATATTATGTAGAAAACTGCTCATAAAGTGAAGGAGGATCAAGCCCTTTAGATAAGATCAGAGGAGAAGAGCTGTGATTCAGCTCAGACCTTAGCTTAATGCAGACATGAGCTATTCTTTTCCACTGGTGGTTGTAGGCATGTGCAGAATAACAACTCTTTGTACTTAGAACAGAAAGCTGGGAAACTATGGCACTTAATGTACATCCAGAATCAGGCTCAAACTGACCAGAAGGGAAAAATTTGTGGTATGGAGGGATTAAAAATTGAAAATTTTGACTTGGATACTGAAGTTGTTCTTGAATCTCTTTTTAATCTGGAATTTAACCTGTTTTTTTTTAAAAAAACCCCTCTGTTACTATATTGAGAGACTGGTAATTGCAAGGATCCTTAGAGTAGTTTTCATTGCCAAACCATAGACAGTATCTGAATTATTTAGAGTGGGTCAAATAGTTTTATAAAAAAGCAAACCAAAACAAAACAGCTTTTGGGGGATGGGTGTAATTTTTTATACATACCTGAAAATGTTCTGCTGAGCATGTTTTTATTCAGTATAAAAACTGCAAAACTTAAAGCATTAAATCCCCCCACTGTGGTCAGATATTTGTGACAGGTAGTCTCAAGTGTTTTCATAGCTATCTTAGAAGCTTTCTCATCTTCATCTGCAAACTACAAACCAAATTCTGTGTTGAGTGAATAAAAAACTTACATTTTGCAACTTCATTTTGGAAAATAAATATGAAAGAAAAGTTTAACACAACCCCCCCCCCAGAAACCCCCCAAAACAAAACCCAAAGAACTACAAGTATCCTCTAGCAATAATTCTACAGTTAATCCAAAGCCATTGACCATTATTATTGACTCCACTGAGTTTTCAATTGGACACCTAATAGGTCTTTTTCTCCCTCAGTGTAAACAGAAACAGAATTTGCCTCCTGGTGCTTTGTATGTCTGTCGTTCTTCAATAAAGGATTACAAATCCAGACGGTAATCTAATTAAACTATCTCAGAAAAAAATAGGAGTAAAATGCTTTTTTTGATGTTTGTGTTATACATTCTGAACAGATTCTTGGAGTATGTGCCAGTTATAAAATGTAACCCTGGGAGGATAGATTGGTAAATGATTTCTACTCATTTGCACTTGTTTCAAAGGTGACTCCATCACCACTATCTGAAAGACGCTCTGCCCCTCAGTAACAAATGATTACAGTTAAATGAATCCCAGAGGTTTGCCACTAATGCAGAACAAAGGCATAAGAATGAAAGCGGTGGTTCAAGATCTATTTTTTATACCAGCATAATTTTTTGCTTCACTGATCTATCACTAAACAACAGCTGCTGGGGTAGAGACTTACTGCACTGTATGAACATTACCAAATCCTTCAGTGACTGGTCGCATGTGTTTGCCTCAGGCCTTCAAAAAGTCAGAAACTTGTGAAGAAGGACTGGCAGGTTAATGTCTCCTTATTTCTGTAATAGATTTTGAACATGCTAGACACACTGGAATGACAGCCTGCAGTAAGTCTGAATTTCTAAGGGACTTACGTTGTGATCTAAGTATACATGGCCAACCTCTGTTGAAAGGGTAGCTGCTGGGAGGACCAGGGAGGAAAGGAAAAGTGAGTAAAATCCAAAAAATTTGGGGTTTTATATATACTGTCTTAGAAAACAAACTTTTGCTACATTTATAAGATGCTGGTTGTTTTTTTTTTTTCCCAATTATCAGAGACCTGTGTTCTAATTTCTGGATGCTTGAAACAGCCTTCCTATTACTTTCTAGGCAAAAAGTATCCTAAAAATGGTAGCATATAAAGCATTCATAACTGGAGAAAAAACAGATTTTTCTTATGTTAGATGCTATCAGATTAAAGTAATAGAAACAATGTGGATTGTCTTGATTTCCACTGAAACTCAGCATTCTTTTCATTAATAATCACCTTTTTGAAGGTGATCATTAATCCTGTAGAAAATGTAAGATGACTGTAACCCCCAAGTACGAGAACTATATTACTAAGTAACTTAAAGAAGATATAAGAAATTGCACTGTTTTTTTAAGAAAGGGACCATAATGAGTGTAGTTTATATGTGATGATAAACCACAAAAATATTAACTTTAGAGTAAGTATCCGTGTGTAATGCCAAACTAATAAAAAGCAATAATTATAGATGGCACGAGATGCAGGAGCTCTTACTCATGCCTATAAAAGTGAAGTTGTAACAGAAACAGAAGGAAGCTTTTGCAAAGACTGTAAGATAAACAGGTTTTGTTTCCTCTACAGTACTAGAGAAGCCCATTGATGAATCAGAGGGTAAACATTTATGAATCTGTACAATGTCCCTAAGGATATCAAAGCATTCTGTTCTTGATTACTTCTTTTCCCCCCACCATATGCTTCTACCTTTCTTTTGGATATTTATCCCTGTTTTTAAATATTCTTATAATTTAAGTGCATTGAGCTAATTCTGAAGAGCATATTGTACTCAGTTTTTCTTGGAGATGTATCTCACATTACTGAATGGACAGCTGAGGTGTATTTGAACCTATTTCCATGTATAATGGAAGGAACTATTTGACCTATTGAAGCCCCTTGCTGTCAGGACCATAAGAGCACTAACAGGCCTTAATGGCCCTGAACAACCAAACTGTCCATGGGCCCGGGGGCTCCCTTTAAACTCAGCCCTGGGCTTTCGATTCCTGTCTGGGCTATTCTGAGGAATGCTAGGCTCTAGCTCGGCCCTGGCAACGTCTCCATCTGGCTATGGACCCTGTTGGTCCAGACCTTGTCTTGCAGACTGACTTCCTGGCTTGATCTGGGACCTGTCTCATCACTATGGATCTGTCCGGTGATCACTGGGCTGTGTCTTGCCCTGGTGACCATCACCGGACCTGATCATCACCTGCAGATTGAACACAGGCCTGCCTTGTCAGAACAAACTTGCCTGACGACCTGGAATCCAAGTGGCTGTTCTCAGGTCAGCCTTGCTCACCTTGCTTTTGGAGGTGTCAGGACAGGGGCCATGTTACAGCTTCCCATCGTGTAGGGAGCTCTTCATGCTCCCTGAAACAGTTTCTGCCAAGAGGTGAAATGCAAAATCAGACTGTTCTGTACCTCCACCTTGTATTCTGCCGTTCCTATACCACACTCTGTAACTCCAAGTCTCTTTACCAGGTGCCAGTATTGGTTGACCATCTATGTCTGCATAATTTTGGAGAAACTGGAAGATAAAGGAGATTAACCCAACATACCTCTGAATCATCCAAAAAGATCATTTCCCAACTCTTCTTAAACTTAGTTGTCAGGCAGATAGAGCCCTAAACAAAGCAAATGAAACATGAAGGACAGTCCGAAATTCATCTACTTTTTGCACTCCGCTTTTCAGCGGGCCATTAGAAAACTGCATTGTAAACAGCACAGATTTTTTTTTTTTTTTTAAGTTTAAGTTTATTTTTCATAAATAAAAAGTTCTGGTGAAAGACAACCATATGAACAGTGGGTTCACATGGCTGCTGGATTAGCTGTTCAGCTTCATGAGGTAGATGGGTAGAGAATACTGTCTCTAAACTATATAGAGAGTACTAATTAATTATTCTCTTCCAGCTCAGCTTCTAGTACAAGATAGTGAAAAACACTGACTACTTAAATACTCAGAAGACAGAATACCAGTATGGGAATGCCTGTAAGGAAACAGGTTTGTGAATGCCATAGACTTCATTTGAGGAATTGGCATTTATACACATGAGATAATAAGAGTTCAAAAACAAAATACTACACATTGGAACTGCCCAAACAAGAATGGATTTGACAATTTCCTTGATTATTTATAGGTGTCAGAAACTCACCTTTCATCATTTTTTTTAGTCAGAAATTAACCTGAGGTCTGTTCTAAATGTAGAAAATATGTGATGAAAGTACTTTTTGTTTGAAAGTTTTCTTTCATAGCATTTCTCCAAGAAATTCCAATACCTGTCAGACCAAAGAACTGACCTGATAAATCTATCTGCAGAAGATACAGAAACATAAAGTGCTGCTAACTAGAAAGATCTCCAGTAAAAGTACTGCAGATTTGGCAACGTTGCTTGTTTCACTACAGAGAACTGCAATGAAACAAACCAGGAGATTAAAACAACCAAGCAGGAAAACACACAAATCTGACAGTACCATACATATGCTGACTCCTCCTCTTGCATGAATCCAAATTGATTTGGAACTACATGAAAAACTGGGATAGGCAAAGCGATGAATGAGTGATGGGAGAACCATCCCTGTGGAGGAAGGATGAGTTTGGCAGCTTAAGTACTTAAATTTCCCCATGTTCTAACAAATCCAGGTTGTGTTGCTCTGAGCAACAATGTACACAGATGTGTAGCTCTGAAAATTAACAGTGTACGAAGAACTGTGAAGTTCAAATTGAAAGCTCAGAATATTTTGATGTTACAGTTCACCTTGTCACATGAAGCATACCCAAAGCCTTCAGCAGTGCTCGACATATTATAAAAAATTTATCTGGAAAAATCAAGTTTTAGTCTTGCTACTGCTCTGATGCAAGAAAGTCTATTCTAGTCAAAAAGAGCCGTATCTGTGCAAGAGTGGCACTCCAAATATGATTTTTGAGATACAAAAAGCTATGAGAAAAAGAGATTCTGAGGATGCAATGTATGAATGATTTCTTTCTTTTTTACTTATGAAGTCCCAAGGCAGAGGTTGTTAGGACTTAGTTTGTAACTGAACTTCCTCTCTCAAATACAGCACTTACAAATATTTGTTCAACTCAGGCTCAATAAATGCATTATAATTGGTATTTACAAACTTGTTTATTCATATTCCTACAATTTCAACTTACCTAATTACCACGTGAATGGTTTCAAGTCCCTATAGAATATCTGTTAGTAGCATAAAAAGCAGTGATGATGTCTCAGCAGTCATAAGCTGGAAAAGCTCCTATGACCAATCACTAAGCTATCTCTTTAGAGAGTGGAAAGGGAGTAAAAAGGATAAGAATATTATATAGTTTCAAAAACACTTACCCCATGGCTAGGTTACTCTCTCTCAGACACCACTGAATCTTACTTTTTATGACCTGATGTTTTCTATCAAAGAAAGTCAGCAGATCTTGTATAACAATGCCTATGTTTTCACTTCTTGTTCATAGATGTGTAGCAACTTCAGAAGAAATGGAGGGATGTGAGAATGACTGTACAATGAGTAGGAAAATTAAACTTTTTTCTTTTGAGACTGTCATCATTTTACAGTTTTTCCATTTGAATGCTGGTAAGTTGCATATAAAATCATAATAAGGAAGGCCAAAACCGGTTTGAAAAGCAACTTGCTTAAGGCATAAAGGCTAAAAATAAAAGCTTTTTCAAACACATCAGAAGCAGAAAGCCTGCCAGAGTTGGGAGGGCTGACAGATGATCAAGGAGTGAAAAAAGAACTCAAGGAAGGTTAAGACCACAACAGATAAAGCTAAATGGACTCTTTCCATCAGTGCTTACTATGAAGGAGGTCAGGAAGATTCTCAACAACAGGGCTATCCTTTAAAAATTAGAAGCTTTGGATTTGCCTCAATTTGAAGTGTCAATGATTAGGAAAAAAAAATATTATAAAGTAATAAAAAATTGACAGTACAAGAAACTATTCACCTAAAAGTTCTAAAGGAATTAAATATGAAATTGCTGAACTCATAGGATGATGTGTTATCTATCAGCTCAATCGTCTTCAACAACTGAACAGAAGGTGGTAAGTGCAACATCCATTTTTAAAATGGGAACTATCATTTTGTGAACACAGATGAGCAAGTCTGACCTCTATACTAAGTAAATTTGTAGGAATTTGAATAAGGAACAAAATTTCTAAGCAAATGGGTAAATAAAACATATAGGCATAAAGTGAACCCAGCTTTATTGATTCATTTCGTTCCCTTAAGGGACTGCTGGGGCAGGTACAGAAGGGTGATCCAAAGGATTAATTTTTTAATTTTTTTTTTTTTTAACAAGATCCACTTCCAAAGGCTCAGCAGAGAACAGATATGCCAAACGATAGAGAAGTTTCTCTTAAGGACTACTGACAATTTAAAAGATAGGATACAATAGATAAAAAGAAAGACTTGTTATCATAATAGGAAAGGTACCAATAGGATTATAGAAGGATTTATGATAAGACATATGCTATTCAAAATACGTGACTCAGAAGATGAACAGAATAATGAGGTAAAAAAATTTTGCTGATGACACAGAATTATTCAGGATAATGAAATATAAATGTTACATGAAAAGCTGTTGAAGAACTTCACAATACTAAAGGCAATAAAATAACAAATGAAATTCAATAATTATAAATGCAAAGAAATACCAATGGAAAAGAATAAACATCAAGATATATGTATGTGCTAGGTATTTTTACTCAGAAAACAGAACTTCACTTCGGATTGTTTTTTGAATATGTTCAAATCAGAACAGAATTGTTCAAAAAGGTAAGCAAAGCATTAAAAATTATGGAAAAGAAAAAACATTACTATGTCACTACATAAATTAGTCACGATACAACAATTTTGATCACGTCTGCTTAAAATATAAACTAGAACCAAAAAAGGTATAGAGAGGCTGATATTACTGATAAGAACTATGAGACAGCATCTATACAAGAAATTAAATAGAGAAGTGAGACTAAACGTCTTTGTATAGGAAAGAAATCCCCTAAAGGGTCTGTGATAAAAAGATTTATCACAACATGGGTGTTTTGAAAAATCTGTTATAACAGAAATGATTGAAGGAGTACTCACTAAATTCCTAAGGGGCAAAAATATATAATGTAACAAAATTTAAAGAAGAAAAGAGTATTTTTTTTTAATGCAGTTGGAATTATTCATCATATGTTATGAAACACAATGGTTCTGAAGCTACCAGCAATTCTAGAGGTATTTAAACATAAAACTTTTAGAAATTACAGTCCTATATAAAAGGAAAGATGATGTTTCATCTGCCCTATGCCATAGATGTGCTACTGGCCAGAACTGCAAACAGGATACTAAATGAAACGGACTTTTGGTTTAACATAGTCTTATTTTTATACTCCCCAAAGCCAATAAATATTAATACCACCTCTGAAGTTAATTCACATACACAACTAACTTGGATTAATGGTTTTGCAATCGTCTTATAGGAGTAACAAACAAACATTAAAAGATTAAAAATTCTACTCCAATTGTTTCTTGTCTTAGTAAGGAAATGTTTTTTCTCTTCCTCTAAGTTGCAAGATTTGCCTGCCCCTGCCTGTTTTCTCAGTCCTAAAAGTTCTTTACAAACTTTGAATTTGCTGGTATATAAGTGGAAAGACATGCTCTGTACTTTCATGCAGATAAAGGACTCCAAACTTCCAGACTGCTGGTAGAGTACTGAAGCAGCCACCATTATGTTGGGGGAAAATAATACCTAATCATAAGTGGATAACAATAATTATTTTTGTTTGCATTTTTCAATGATTCAGTAGCGTTGGACCAGAAGAAGTAACTGTGGTCAGTTACGTGTTCCACAAAAGTGACTTGCAAATCAGAAAAACACAGTTATCAAAACTTTCTCAGGATGGTTACCAACTTGTTATTGAATAGAAATTCATCAGATTTCTCAATGACAAAGCGTACATGACAGTGAGTTACTGAAATTACAGAATGTGTGTTTGCAAGTATACAACCAAGCTGTTTATTCCATTCTGGATATGAATCCTCGCTCTAGAATTCTTTCAAGTGCAATTAGTGGATAGCATGCACGCTACAGGGAAAATCAGTGGAGTTTTGCCACTGATTACTTCTAGGCCAATGGTCTTTGTGTTTGCGAACATGGGCCTTCTTTATGCCAGAAACAGTTTTTATAGAGTACTTCTGTTTTGCAAAGCTGTTTATTAATTTCTGTACTGAGTTTTTTCCCCTATAAAGTATATTTATGCTTCATTATCTTCAACTGATATTTGTTTTTGCTGAAGTTCCCTTCTCTTTTGCTACATCTAGACTGTATATAGGGAAATGTTAAAGATTTTTCTTCAAATTACAGTTCTCTAGCTCTTTTGATTGCCCTCTGGGTTTCACTACAATCACTGGCAGCTGAGCATGAAATCATGCTGCTAAGTAAAACATGGTGGCTTCCTCATAAAAGAATTCTTGATTACATTTCTTTTACATATTTATTTATACATTAGATAGAAGATGAGGAACAGAATGCCAGTCAGGGAGCTACATTCTGATTGGCAGGTGATATCCCTGTACCACTGAGCAGCACCTGTGCCTACACAATGTTTACAACAAATCAAGCATTCGATGAAAATTAATTAGCCAACCTAAACATTGGAAAGGCCAAGTGACACTGATTGGGAAATCAAAGCAATAGCTGAAATGTTACTCGCTCCCTTCTCTAAAGGCACACAGCTTTCTCATTATTGCATTTTTCAGTTTTAGGAGAGTTAGCTGTATTTCACACTCAGCCTCAGCTGCAAAGTATGAATTGTATGTGGTAAAATCTGCACATCACAACTTTGTGGTACAACTGTTTAACACTGTTTGTTTACTGCTATTCAAGGAACAGAGTTAAATGATTTTAGACATTGATTTTTGAAGCAAATACTATTAAATTATGCCAGCAATTCACCTCTATTTTCCTAAAACTCAATACAAATTGGGTCACTTCCACTGACAGACATCTGAATATACATTCTTTATACTAGAGGCAACTTATTTAGTTATGATTGTATCACTCACTGAACACCAGCATTTCAGATCACATTCAAATAGAGCGGCATTTCCTGATTTTTCTTGATCCCTTAGGAGATGATGGAAACAAAAAGCAAACAGAGTTCAGAGCATATACAAGAAAACACAAAGGTTTTACAGTTATGGACAAATTCCTTTGACTTGGATACACAGTAATAAGAAACTCAGAAAATATTGTTCCTTTTAGGCATTCCAGCCTGCAACTTTGTATGCCTATTGTCTTTTTAAGTCCTTTTCATTTCCTTAGTAAACATACAGTACTGTAAGACACTGCACAGATAGTAGATTCCACACATTGTTGATCTGATCCTGCAACTACATTCATATCTAAACCATTTCAATAAAGAAACATTTAAATCTATTGAATTTCTTTGCAGGATAAGACTGTGAGATCACAATCTTGTTCAGTAGAAATCTCCATCACTTCTTGTATACCCATCATATTTTTAAACAAAGCACATTTTCTGCAAGTTTAATGAAATAACGAGTTTTTAAAGTAAAGAATACCAGTATGATAGTGTGTGGTATTTTTGAAAACACTTTTAATGATCATTTTAATTAGACTTTCTCTTTCAATGTTGTGACAATCTATTTCATGCTGTTCAGTCAAAATTTTCATAGAAATTTCCAATCCTTGCAAAGCTTATCATACAGAAAGGTTGGGAGGGGGCAGAGGAAGGTCTAAATTATCAGAAAAGAACAGAATATAAAAATACCATAATACATGCAGTTCAAATGAAATCTTGACAGCTGCTATTCACAAATATTGCTGACATGGTTTATATTATATTAAAATTCAGAATTACTGCATTTTCATCAGTTTCTCATTTCACAGCTGGCATTTCATGTTGTCAGCATCCTGTGATTTATACAAGGCTGTATGTAGTGTAAAAATGTTGTTTTAAATGGACAATTTCATAAGCAAGTTTACTAATCGATATGCTGTAGCAACTTAAAATGTAAACATACTGTGTGTTCCAAAAGTCAGAGTGCTTTACATAAGAAAAAGAGCTGAATCTAATAGCTTCAGTTTCATTAAACTTTTATGAAAGTCACTAGAAAAAAAAACATTTCTATGCAAATTTTAAAAGAATGGCTTAATTTGTGAAGTTACTTCTGTAATGTCAAAAATGCAATGTAAAATACATAAAAAATGGTATTGATACTCATTACTAGAGGATATAGAAGCTGTTAACCAAATAAACCATGGAGTCTTAATAAAACACTGTTTTCTAATAATGTTTACATGGGATTCATTGTGATATTTTCCAAAGTGATATAAAGTAAGCCTAGTACAAAACGCAAATGCTCTTTTCCAGCAACATTTTCCTCTTTCTAAGGCCTACAGAAATGATGGAAAGGACAAATTCTGTGGGAATTAAGTCAATATTTTATACATTTCATCATGCTTCTCTATCCCAGTCTTCAGAAGGAATACAGGATACAACCCGTATTTCCACAGTTCCTTGTGACATGAGGCATACAAAATCATCTGCAGGTCAGTAACTTGGAAACTAGTGGAATTCCTTAAGTATAACATTAGCCAGAGAAAAAAATGCACTGCTCTTTCCAAAGCTGTCTCTCCCTTTTTACATAAGCCACTATTAAGCAGCTCAAAGTCTGGAATAAACTTGTATGATTCACACAATGTTTTAAAACAGTAACAAGACACATATTTTAATTTTATCCTAAAATCTGAGCTATTGCAAAATATTTCTTAATAGAGCTAAGAGAATCAGGAGAAAGAGGTGGCAAAATAATTCCAAGCCTAACCCTGTTTCCCTTTGCAAGCCTTCTACTCTATGTGTAAGAAAGATATGGCTGTTGACTCTGTACAGGCAGTACTCCGATACTTAGCACTGATGTAATTTTCAGTTTTTCCACAGATTTTGTATTACAGACAATCATGGAGAGGGGCTCTGATAGCATCACCAGTAACTCAGTACCCTCCTCCAACGACCTTCTCAGCAAAACCCCTTCTCTTCCCATCTATCTCTTCCTCAAATAATATGTCTTATTCCCACATTCTTTTTTATATCATTGCAGGAATTTTTTTCCTAGTACAATACAAACATGTGACTAGTTTTTTTCCTAATCTGAATTTTTTTGCCATAGTCTGACACTTTATGTCTGCACAGCAATAGTAAAGATGCTTACCACTTTATAACATCATGTCTTCAGGTTTTCCTTGTAGTTTGGCCAGGGGTCAGGTTTGCTTGTATATAGCTACAGTTCAATAGCTTCATCGTTTCCTCAGTAGATCGTATGAAAATTAGAGTGCTAGAAACCCTCTTGGCTAATCTTTCTGCATATGTGTATCATAATCCATTCAGCCTTCACCTTATCCAGAAAGTTTTAAAATTTTGAATCATGTTTTCAAAATGGATTTCCCTTAAGATGATGACAAACCCCATCCATCAACAAAAACCTGTTTAATATCTAGGATCAAACAGAACATGATCAAAACCAGGATCCGAGCACCAAGAAAGTCCAAAACATGATGATTAAAATAATTGTCTCATTTGGGGCATTAGGTGCAGGCTGTACACAGCAGGTGCTTGCCTAAATGAAAATTTGGATTAGTAAATGTCCTGCAGCCTCACGGCGTTCATTCCAGAAGAGTACATGTAGGCACGGGACTTGTAGAATATTATCCATATTACAGAAGCTGGCACTTGTCTATGACACTTCTCCAGGTTTTAGCTATGAACAGAGAAGTCCAAGTATCTTCCTGCAGAAGCCTAAGCATTCCTCACATGAGACTTTCAGATCACTTTTTTACATACCTCAAGCATGAATTAACGAGAATATCCTGCTTTTAGAGTCCTGAACTAGACAAGAGTAAACAGATTTTCCTCAGCCATGCTATACAAGAGGCTTTTGTATTTGTATGAATTCTTTTAGAAGTCAGCAGAGTTCTAATTATAATGAACTATGAATTAAACATCTAATAATTTTCTTAAAGATAGGTGTTTAGGGGAGGACAGATCAACAACCAAGTTTGTTGAAGTACACCTTCTGTATCAAGACATTTTAACAAAACACACACGGTTGTTAGTCAACTTTTTTCAAGAATTTCTCAAGCTTCATTACAGGTTACTGTTTAAGTACTGTGAAATTACTATCTTGGCTCGAATTTACTTATCTCATTCATAATTTTTTTTTTTTCATCATTTTCGTTGCAGATTGTGCACTTACATATTTGTGTAAATTGGGCTTTCAAGCAGCAAATTATAATATTTTATAATCAATAGTGCTACAGTGTTAAGAAATAGTGTAAAGTTTTCATTAAATTGGAGAGGAGTGCAATTAAAGGAATGCTAACAAGTATTGATGTTTAGATTTTATTTATCAATGTTGTTAAACTCCTCTCCGCTGTACTGAGTTTATTTTTCCACATTAAAAAAATGTTATTTGGTATCTCTTGGGCTGAGTTTTAAACAAGATAAAGTGCCTTGTGAATTAATTTACTTTGAAGAAAAAGAAAATACAATTGTGTCTTTTCATTAAATTATCCTTAGCTGTATTGATTTAACCCAAGTTTAAAATTTATTTAGTTAAAAAAGAACAAAGCAAAAATCAAATGGTGTATCTCGTTCTGTGTTAAATTTGGAGAGTCTATCCTTGTGATATTATTTAAAGAGGTTTGTTTTTTTTTAATAACCTGTATATCATAGATGTAAGAGAAAACAATACTGTAATATCTTGAAACTTCACAGAAATAATATTTTCACCCTATATTTTATCCATTGTATTCATTCCTTGAATACCGTACTGGCAACCAAATTACATATTTGTGCTGGAAAAGTCTCATATATTCAAATGTTTGAAAGAAGATAGATTAAGCTTGAAAAAGCATTAAATACACCAGGAGGGGTGGTATCGGGAGGTGCAGTTTTCTTTGCTTGTAAATACAGTGACCAAAACGGTTTGCTAATTAAAGTTCAGTGTCATACATTCATATTTATGTGACACATACAAAGAAGCATTTCATGGTGATCATCATAGATACATTTTGATTAGAAAATATGCCAACTAAAAAGGTAAACACAACACTTTTCCTATTTAAATAGCAGTTCAGTTTACTAGTTTCCTGTTCACATAAAAATCTGGTGGGTTTTTTAAATAAACAAAACACTTTTGAAGCAAAATGTTATTTTTCCTGGAAAAAAAAAAAAAAAAAAAGGAATCAAATCCAGCAGTCTGTCCAAACTGCTCTATCAAGAAACTTTCAATCATTTTGCTTACTTGCTTGTATTAACTATCATTTTTTGAACAATACTATAATGCATCATAGGCCCAATGGAACCTTCACCTAAGTCAACAGAATCTGCCTCACTATCTTTAGCTCATTTTTCATTAGGAAGTGTATATAGGACTCTCATTTATTTCAGTGAGTAATACACGCTTAGTTCACAGACAGTGTGCTTAAAATGCTTTTTATATATATAAATGAAATGAAATAATTAAATGAAATAATAATTATCACAGTTATTATTTTAGCTTTTTGGACCAGTTTTTTTGCATTTCTGCACGTGCTGGTTGCTCACAGAAACTACTCTACAGATACCTTATGTAAACAATCTTTGAATGTTATAATGAGCTGTGTCAAGTATTTAGTCCTCCTTTCCAGGAATGTACTGAGAGGTCCTCTAGAATACCAAACAGATTAACGTTAGTGAAGAAGGTGAGCTATGATAGCAGCACCAAGATGTTCTTTTTATGCTGAATGGGTCTATTCCCATTTGTCCAATGAAAAATTACATGAAGAGTTAGGGACTGGGAATCTTAATCTCTAGGAAAAAAATTAAAACTCAGACCACATCATGACATAATAATTCCAAGCTTTCATTACATACTGAAAAAAAATGAGTCTTTGTAATTAATTTAAAATATTGTACATACACCTCACTTATGGTGAAATCCAATTTTCCACATTGCACACACCAGTCAGATTTACAGAACTGTATTAGATTTTAATGAGATATATGACCTCATTCAATAATTTACTTTTTACCACTGAAGAAGGCTAAGGAGAGGTTCAAAATAGTACTTGAGAGGAAAACTGTTAAAGCAAACCATGATTAACTTTGTAGATATAAAAAGTGTTCCATTGCTCTACCAATAGCTTTGTACTCTAAAAGCAAATTCAGCATTTCTAAGCTCTTATTTTTTCATTCCTGACAAACCTAATGCTATTTAACATCTCCACTGATGAACCACAACAGTAACCAGAACTATCGATTAGTTACCTAAAAAAATCCTCCTTGCTTCTCCATTTCAGACCCCAAAACAGTGACCTTATTGCTAAGAATACCATGTAATACAATATAAACTGTTGTTTAGTAATTCCTAAAATATGGCTTATTATTTAGAGGCTAATTGTTAAGAATAAAACATAGACTTTTAAAATTAATAACAAGAACTCTTGGATTTATAACTCATGTCCTTTGAAGTATTTTACGGATAGGGCAGGAAGACGTACAAAGCAATGTTTAAGTTTCAGGTAATGAGCAGTTTAGAATGTGGTGATTTTGAGAAAATAATGAGACTATTTTCCCAAATATCAGTACTCTTCATATCCATTACAAATGTACATTTAGGATATGAGTAAATTGCATTAATATGAATAAATTGCAAATTATTTTAGTCTTGATCTTCACAGCATTATTTGGTAGGTGAATATATATATATTAAAATGTTTGAAATGCTTATATCCTGAAAACTAAGTTTACCTACTATGTAGAATTGCTTGAGAAAAATATTTTTCATTGAAAATGGGTTTCCTTTGCAAGTAACTTTTAAAAAATCCTTTGAGTAAAAAACCTCAAGACCCTCAAACTTTTAATACACTTTGAGATATTTCAAAGGCACTTCTAACAAATATTCATTTAAAAATGTGAGGATATCCATTTCATTTCAGCTTTCAACGCTGCTGCACCTATTAACACATATTTACTTACTCAGGGCCAGAAAATAAAGCATCCCTATGTGCTTGTAGGATGAAGACCTACAACATTCAGAAAGAGATATGGCTAATCTCAGGGAATCATTTCAAATCTTTCCAAGTTCTTTTCATATTTTGTACATCATCAACAGTGTTGGTAACTGGGATTTATTATGATTTGGAATAAGAAATGTGAGAAATAGAGGAGTGATCAGAACCCTTTAAGAGGTTTGTTCAACTTTAAACAACAGTTTCCTAAGTGCTTCTTTCACTTCAAAGGGAAAAAGAACTGGCTGCAAGGAAGATTCTATCATGCATTAAGGAGTAAGACTGGAAAAAACGATAGAATAATTCTTCTTTGCTTTATTTAAAGTATTTCTCATGTGTCCAAACATAGTGGGTATATTAGAATCATAGAATCATTTAGGTTGGAAAAGACCTTTAAGATCATCAAGTACAACCATTAACCTAGCACTGCCGAGTCCATGACTAAACCATGTCCCTAAGCATCGTACCTACACATCTTTTAAATACCTCCTGGGATGGTGACTCAACCACTTTCCTAGGCAGCCTGTTCCAATGCCTGACAACTTTCAGTGAAGAAGTTTTTCCTAATATCCAATCTAGCCCTCCCCTGGCACAACTTGAGGGAGTTTCCTCTTGTCCTATCGCTTGTTACTTGGGAGAAGAGACTGACACCCACAAAACCATGGAACATTTTATGAATTTGTGTGTCATCCTTGTGCAGGGCCTATACACAAATCTACAACATACACAATAGGAAGGAAGGCTGATGGTGATAACAAATATTAACACAATAGTAAAGATAGTCAAGGTTCTGTTCTAAAGATTAGTAACTTGAACCACTGATGATGATGAAAATTCTTTTCAGTTGGTGCGAAGATGTATTCAGCCATTTCTACTTCATATATGTATTTAAGTTCTTTGTGTGAACTGCTACTGATGTTTATCCAATCACAGCAGTGGAAAAGGTGATAAAATATATAGATGTGAAAAAAAAATGACAGCTGGTTCATTTATTGCAGAAAATAAGCTATGCATATTCTAAAATGCAACACATCAAGGTGTCCTAGAGGCTATTTTGAAACAATCTTATCAACAGCTAGCAGTACAGTAATCTTTTCCTGAAAACTTCACACTGTCTTAAGAGCTAATGTATATTTTTGACCACAAAATAATGATACTCTACATGATTACATATAGTTCACTTAACAGAATTCCTATACTCTAATTGTATACAATTTCTATTTAAATTTAAAAATGATACATAAAATCTCTAATTTTATTTTTGTTAAATAATGGTCATAGTATAATCGGAAAAATTAAGCAAGCATGACAGTTATCTGTCATGACACTTTTGCTGTGGTTACCAAGACTATCTTCAAAAGAAATATTATTCTGTAATATAATATGTATTCATCAGCTATTAAATCACAGCAACATCAATGGAAAATGGTGCTGCAATCACGTGACATATGAAAAACTGCAAGTAATAGTGGAGTATATTGCCTATATGTAGTATTTTTAGTATTATGCTATTAAGACTTTCTCAGAAAACAAAGTTTTAAACAAATTAGTAGCCACCATTACAGTAAACCTAGGATTATTTCTGCTAGAAATCTAATTTAATATGAAAAGTGTATGCGATGGAAGTTTTTTCCTGTAACTGTTCTTTGCCGCCTTCTCCACTTTGTTACTATTTGCATTTCAGCTTGTTCTGTGCAAACGTAAAGCCCTTGGAAAGACATGCCAGTTAGCTTCTATCTGGAGTTCTACATTTGCTGAGAGCACACTGACACCACCCTACATGAATTCCATAGTTCTGTCATGTGATCCTATGGCGTACGACAAAACAAGTGTTTTTTCTGCAGTATTCACAAGCAACTGCAATGACTGATCATTAGACAACTTAGTTGCCCTATGAAACTGAGAAATCATAATTTTCTCTAACTTCACAAGGGGATAGCACAGGAAATTATTTCCTGAGATGTGAAATGAAACTCTCAGTAAAACAAAAATGGTGATTTTCAAAGCTTTCAGGCATTTCACTTCTAAAAGGTTCTCTATTCACTGTGCCCTACGATAGACTTACATAGATACATAGAGAGGAATTACTATTTTGGGGTTAGGACTTACTTTCCCTGGAGGAAAACACTCTTTTCCTAACAAGGGAAAGATGCCACTTGCAGAAACTAGTGGCCGTCTCTTGGCTAAGAAAGCAATTCAAAGGCCAAGTCCTCAAGTTGTGTAAAGGGGCCTCACTCAAATCAGTAAAGAAAATATACAGCCCTGCACACCTGCCTTTTGTTCTTATTTCAGAAACAGTATCAGGTTTAACCAGTTAATTTGGGTTCTGTATGATTTCTAAAATAATCAGAAATCTTTCCCTAAGCTTAATTATGCAAGTGCCAGAATGTTTTGTCTTCTAACAGAAAAAACAAGAATAGTGGAGGACATAATGCGAACCAGGTCAGAGTTATAGACTGAGAAAGTCACCTCCAAATTTTCCCACATTTTTTCCACAGATTTACAGTCACAGACTTACAAAATTTAATCTAGACTGTCTGGGCACATATGTATTTCTGTTTAATACATAAATATCAGAGTAGAATGAATAAAGTATTTTCCATGAATAATCACTTGAATTTTAATAGAAATTTTACTTCAGTTGTAACTACTTTTCATTACCAAGTGGCTGAACATTTGTAGGAGAAATAGTTGCAAAAAGTGAGACTGTAAACTTGCTATTCAAGAAAACAAGTTTTCACAAGATGTATTTGGTCATTCAAAATTATTATTATCTAAATTCCGGTAAATTAATTTTAAAACAATGCTATGCTGACAATTCAGAAGAAGAAAAAAACTAATATGTCTTTCGTCTTGCAAGCGTTGAAGCATAACCATAATTTCTTTTTTTGGGGGGGAGTAACCCTGACCATTTTTTCCTCTTCACAACCCCACCAAACCCCACAGAATTCAGAGAATCTAATACTGTAAACGACATGTGCATGATGTGGGAGAAAGGCCTTACATTCCCATACTGATCAGTGAAACTTGAATTAGGATCTAGAATGTTAGATAGCCATAATCAAACAGTATTTGAGCTTTTCACAAAAAAAGATTCCTGAATGAATACAGAGTAACTCAAAGATTGTCAGAGCACACTCGCGACAATTTTGCAAGCAGATAAAAACAGAGAAATTAAATGAATTATTTATTAGGACTCTAATATTGGAAGTCAGAAATAGTGAGTTCTACTCCAAGCTCTACCACAGACCTCTATGTGACCTTAGACAAATAGCTTTATCTGCTTGTGCCTGTTGCCACACTTATTTCTGTCCTGCCTAGCTAGCTTTGAAATTTCTTAGCCAGAATATTTTTTTTTTCCTCCATGTTTGTAGAACCACCTAATACACTCCTGCCCAATCTTGACTGGTTCCTTTAAGTATTAGGGAAATACAAGTAAATAGTAAAAAACAGTTAAATGAGATTAAAGACATTAATATAGTTCAACTTCCTGTAAAGAATTACTCTTTACATTACTGAACTGTATCGTAAAGATACAGTATGTAAGTACATATGTTTATGCAATGAAAGCTTTCATGCTGTGATTTTAAATATAATTATTTAAAGGACTAACATTTTTTCTAAGGAAAAGGTGTAAATTATTTCAGTGCTAGATTCACATAAAGCTCCATTTTTTCAAATACTTCCCCTTTCTACACAAAATTTGAGGAAGCACGCAGTTGTCTGAGATTCCCAAAACAGCTTTAAGTAGACTTCTGGAGTCTCCAAAAGGCATCCGTGTCCATGGAACATCAGTTAAGCATGTATGCCAGTGATTTTTATGTATGTGAGAAATTTGACATACTCTTAGCCCATTGGACTAACTGTGCACATACAGTATTAATAATCAGATGATACAGACTGCTTAAAGCAAGAAATGGAAAATGACTTCAGGAGTTAATGCTTGAAATGATATAGGTAAAACCTCTGAACCAGGAAAAATTGAAGTCCATAACTAAATTTACACACAGAATAGTTTATACACTGAAGTTGATGTGGGACTGCCCAGACTGTGATCTTGTAAACAGATACCCAAGTTCAGTGAGAATACGAATATATCTTTTAACAAATAGCTATAATTGACTAGGAAAAATGACCAAGTTTTGGACAGAGGAGTCCTCTTTTATGTTCAAGACTTAAAAGATGGTCTATGTGCCTAGAAGACCTCAAAAGTTCCTTTCAGGCTCCTTGGCAGTGACTTTATGAACCTATAATAAAGCTATACACACAATGGAATCTCTTGCAACATGTCAGGTAGATGTTTTCATGTTAATTGGACAGAATCTTTAAGTTCTATAGCACAGCTTGGCAAAGCTGTTTATTATGGTATAAGAAGTAACTTCAGTTCAATTTTTATTAAATTTTCTGGAGCAGAATTTCATGTATTTCATCGTCTTACTTAATGTTAGAAAGGAATGTTCACTGATATCCACCAAATGTTAACAGAGGTACCATAGCCACACCTCTGTTGTTATCTTCCACTAAGGCACATGAATTTAAACAAAAAAACAGACATAAAATAGACCATTACAAGACAAAAACATCTCTTTTTTAATTATGAAACTGACATATACAGTATTTCTTATTTCTTCATTGTCTTCATCAGTCTGAGCTTGTCACATATTTTAATACATGATTTATAGTTATAAATTCATTTTCCATTCTCATTTATAATATGGCATCACATTTTATCACAAGTGCATTTAATCATCTCCTGTCTGCATATTAATGGCTACAAATATGATACCTGTGTAGACCTAGCAACCAGGGGCTGTAACTGTCTCAGACTGCAACGGCTGAATTCTTTGAAAAATACCGATAAATAGAATTCAGACATTTTTATATGTGTCTGTCCCATTTTAATAGCAAAGATAAAATTCCACTGCTTCACTAAGAACTTGATTCTTTTTCCCTCTTGAAAAATCTTTTGCATGTACTTACCTGTCCTCAGAATAACGTTAGTGCATAAAATTAAACATGCGTAAAGATTTTAAGGATTGGTACATAAAAGGCAAAGATGAAAAGCCTATTGATTTTAAAGAAGAAGGATCAGACAGAAGAAAGAGCAATATATATCCAAATATTGGATAAATCAAGAAAGCAGTCAGTGGTTTGTTTAAAATTTATTGGCCAAATTCTGCTATCCAGTGAATGTGAGCACATGCTTAATTTTAAGACATCATTTGCAAGGCACAACTGAAAATCTCCAGATATTAACATTTAAATGCAGCATATCAGTACAGGCTTTTAATTCCTCTGAGGAAAGCAATCCTCACTATTATTTGTTCCCTGTCTTTAACTTAGACTTTTGGCAAATATATTTTTGAGAAATCTTGATGTAAACATTTCAATTTCTGTATTTTAGAAGAAAGTGTGTTGCAGTCACATCAACAATTTTAATAGGGAAAAGAAAAAACAACCAACTGTGCAAGAAAACATTAGCTAAAAATGAATGCAAATTCACCTGGCTTTCACTACTGAGCAAGCATAATTCTCATGCCAATTTTTTGAGTTCATTGTACCTGAATGGTTTCTGAACAAACTTAAGGAATTTACAAAAAAAAAAAAAAAAAGTTTTAAATTACTACATTAAAGTCTACTTAGCTACATTTAGGAAAACTTCTTTGAAGCTGTCAATGCCAACTGTCCTATCCTCATAGCTAGAGAATTTGAGCCTCCAACAACTAGGCTTGTGAGTATTTTTATTTGTACTTTAATTGAATGTTTGACACCTTTTGTGCATTCTGTCCCGAGCAAAGTAATTTGCCATACTCTATAACAGACAAGTATGTGTACCTAACAAGCCAAAAATCTCATACTGTCAGTCATGTGGTATGTATGGAGCTTCCTGCAAAACAACAGAAACATAAATGTTTCTCAGTATGGAAGAAGAATATAGTGCATATTTGTCATAAGGCAAAGATAAAAATGAATTAGATATGTGACAGATCAAAAGTGCTAGGTTGTAATTTTTATCTTAATCTCCAAAATAGAAGCCTTTCAAAATACCTTATAAATACAAATGCAGGAAGTGCACATTCTGAGAGCATGCAGAAGACAAATAAATGCCTATTTACAATTATCAAAGTTCACAAAGTGCACAAAGTTCAACCATGAATAGGCAAAATTCAAACTGAAAGTAGACAGTGTTGCCAAAATTCTGAGTTCAAATTGTAAGGAATTAAGTGTCCTGTATGTTGAAAAGTATTAAAGATCATCTCAGAGTCAATTCTATAAAATACATGTGATGATCTTTGCATGTACACTGAAGTTCAAGAACAGTTTTCTACATATTAATGCTTATAAATGGAATTGTGGATCAAGCTAGAAAGTGAATATACATTCGTTGCATTTCTTACAATAGTTTTGACAAAGTTTCCAGTTACTAAAATAAAACAGAATCATAAAATACATCATTCATATGATGAGAAAACCCATATACTAAGGCAGAAAAATCTTTGTAAAGGAAACCAGATTCTGAATATGAACAGCTCTATCTTTTTTTTTTTTTTTTTTTTTTTACCATGAAAGCAAAAGCAAATAGAGCAAATGTCATAATAGAATCATGTGAAAGCAGGAAGATTAATATGCTTTTGGTTTTATCAGAGGGATAAACTTTTGCCACTGTAACCAGCCATATAGTCCATCTGTCTTGGAAAAGTCCACTTCCCAAGTAGTTCATAATTCACTTGACTGCAGGTCAGTTTTTGAGACCTTCACCACGACAAGTTAATACTTGCTTTACTTACCCAAACAGGTGGAGCTTTACATCTCTGACTAAAATCTTCCCTTCTCCTCAAATCATTTCAATAGCTCTTTTCTGTATGATCTGCATTTTTTTAATGTTTTGAAAATAATGAAAGTCCAAACTTCACAGGTGATATTCTAACATAAGTCTCACCAGTGGCATACAACAGGCTAAAAATCAAGCCTTTACTACTTACAACTCTTCTGTATGCAAGTGCAATTAACTGATAGCAATAGTGGACTGTCATTTTCTATAATGACAAGCCAGTGGGTTTCAGAGATAGGGAAATGTATAGATTCAAAAGTCTTGGTTTCCATCTCGGTTTCTACATAAGATTAGAGTAAGAACAGGTCTTTTTGTGTTGATATCTCTGGGCCCTATTGTCGTGGTTTAACCCCAGCCAACAACTAAGCACCACGCAGCTGCTCACTCACTTTCCCCCCTCCAAGTGGGATGGGGGAGGAAATCGGGAAAAGTAGTAAAACTTGCGGGTTGAGATAAGAACGGTTTAATAGAACAGAAAAGAAGAAACTAATAACAATAATGATAACACTAATAAAATGACA
>JAVJGG010000088.1:34735994-34749607 GCA_035590195.1 Aviceda cuculoides | reverse complement strand
GCAACAACTGAAAATATCAGGGTGTTATCAACATTCTTCGCATACTGAACTCAAATCACAGCATGGTACCAGCTACTAGGAAGACAATTAACTCTATCCCAGCTGCAACCAGGACACCTATAAATGGTCCAGCTTGACACAATTGCAGCTTGAATAATATGCAACTTTTTAAAGCCAGGCAACTTTGCCAACAGTGAGCACTTTCACCCTAAAGGGTACTTCATCTATCAAAGATCATGTTCCTGTTTTAAAACATCAACTGATGACACTTTTTAAAGAAAAAATTGTCAATCTCTTTGCCACAATAAAACAAAACATTCCATAACAATCTTCTCTTTGGAAATTACTTCACCATGTTGTCAATTGTCTCATATGAAGGGAATCTGAGACTGCAGGGAATTGACCCTAGCAGAACTTTGATACAAAAATATCAGCTAGTCCTTTGCAGATTTGTTAAGTTATAAGCAACTGAAAAAAGAACCTTTCATGCAAAACCTGGCAACTGTAACAACAACCATCAATACCAGCTCTATCTTTAAGGATCATGTCAAATTAAATAATGCACAATAATTAAAAGGCTGCTTTTTTTTTTTTTTTGTGGAAACTTTTTTACACTATTTAAAAGTGTAAGAGGTCATTCATGTCACTGTTCTTCAAGAAAAATGGAACCTTTTAATTATGCATGAGTCAATGTGCTACTCATTTCTGTTTGTCTTTATTTGTATTACTTCTTTGGGATTCCTCAATGTCAGCCACGTAAAGATATTTGTATTCAGAGTAAAGGGCATAAAGACTAATCTCAGTTTTTACCATATCTGAGTTTATTCGTGTTTGCATAATGAAGGAGACTGTGCATGATGAATCATGTATCACAGCTATTACCTACTCTAAATATAGAGGAAAGATAACTGACAGTTTTAGCAAAGGTTGTTTGATATTAGTTAACAAGTCCTGGCATTTAAAGATCATTCTACAGTATCATTTAAGAAACATATATTCCAGTTTGGGGCCAACAGAAGACAAACAACACCCCCCACCCCCAAAACCTACAGGTACATGTTTTCTCCATGATACCTTTTGTACACTACATTAGTGTGCTGTAGAGTATCCTCAGGAAGAAACTACATCTCATTCTTGAGAAAAGCAGTTTTGCGATACCTACTTTTCCTTAATCTAGTTACACTAAGTTTCAGAAGTGTCTTATGGAAACCTTTGGTATCTTTTCCTGTAAGAAATGGATTTACAATAAATGGGATTTTTTTTTTTTTTTTTTTTAAAGAAAAATGCCTTGGTTAAAATATGCATTTCAAAGTTTGACAATTCTTGACCAGCATCCTTATTTGTTTTCACCTAACTGATCTCTGCAATCTCCTTGAAGCTTATTCCATCCTTCAGTTCTTAAGCCTAACTCTAAATGGCCATCACTTTTAGATTGTTATGGATCAAGTGATTTCACTTGAAGTTACTCCTAATCTGATTGGGTATAGAGGATACTTGAACCATCTGTGAAAGTTTACAGAATTCCAGCTCTGTGAATAGACAGCTGCAATGAGGAGGTGTCAGGTTGGAAGCACTTTTGATGACCAGATGAAACAGAGTCCCTGATCACAGTTTGGTCAGCCAAAAAAGTTACGAAAACCTTCATTTGCTTAAGGGAAAACTAGCCCCTCCATTTATTAAAAATCTTCTGTTGCCTCCCTCTTTCATGGACGGATTTTTATTTTTTTCTTTCTGTTGCTTTTATTTGTTGCCTTCCTAACCCTGATTACTACTACAGTGTGTACACTGTCAGAATACCCTTACTGAAAATGCCTCTTAGCTCCATATTTCCAACTGGCTGACCTCTGAAGAATAATCCTATCTGTCCTACTGCAAATAAGGACATATTTCACCAGAGATGTACAAGCCTGTTTCAGAACAAAAAAATAACTAGTAATCTATATCACGCACACTATGAGGTTGAAGATGTTCAGAGTGGGCTCACCAGGTTCAGGAGAATAGAAATGGCCCCAGGCTTTTCACAGATACATGAAGAATACTATGAACTGCAGCTACCTCACCCAGGCTGCAGGGAACAGATCACTGTGATCACATTGCCCTTCACCTGTACTGTGACACACCTGTGACTCAAGGAAGCATATCAGAGCACTTCTGACAAGAGAATTGGGAATGCATTTAATAGAAGTTCTCTAATCAGATCAACTCCTGAATTAAAGGACTGGCTTTGCACTGACTTTGGATACACAGATATAACCTCCAATGGGGAAGAGGGGACCTCACACTATTTTTCCTACAGAAAGCACGCCGACACATTTCTGTCCCTCATAACGTGACCATCATGGTCTCAAAAGCATATGAGGAATATGCAGCCATGATTTCTGGCACTATAATTATGATGTGCAGAAATATTTTAGCATCAGCATGGGTTCATGTGATTCCTGGAGATTCAGCATGTCTACTTGTTTGGGTAAGAACAAAATACAGCATAATTCCTGTTGAACTGGTTAGTGCTAGTCAGAGTGGAAAAGGAAGCAATATAAGTGTCAGTGGAAAGGAGATGGAACCTGGATCTGGGGAATCTGCGGAATCTACATGCTTTAAAAAAATAACTGAATGAAACAGAGGAAGAGCACAAGAGAATTGCCCATATGACAGCTACATTTGATGACATATGCAAGTGTCAGCCTGCTAGGTCAAACACGAGAATGCTGCACCAAATTTTCTTTTTTGGTGGTGTTGCTTTCTTCCTCAGAAAGCATGGTGCAGACTAATTAAATCAACTGGATATCTCTTTTTAGCTGACTACATTCTAGGTATTTATCCATACTATGCCTTTTACCTAAGACATCCTCACCTACCAATGACTGCATAGCATGGTTAAGCAATGCTGAGATAAACATCCAGTCCCAGTTTCCCTAGAAATAAATTTTCTTCAAGGTTAAAACCTGATATTAAGGCAGGCATCGTAAGTATTCCATTTCAACAATGTTTATTGTTTTTACAGTTAGCACAAATTTAATCACCACCACCTCTTTGTTAAAGGTAATCACATCTTTGACCTTACTAATAGTTGAAGATTACAAAAATCAACATTACTAAAGGTTGAAGATTATTAAAAGAAAACTTAAGATAAAAATGTTATGACCAAGCTAATTTCAAAAAGGATACTGAGATACTATGCAGAGAGACAACAAACTGCAAGGAGACACTCATGTACTTAGCACCTCAGGGTGGATATACCATGCCTAATAATCACACTGCACAAATATTCAAACCAGTGCACCAGTCAAGTTCCCTCTATACTGCTCCAAATTTGACCTGTGTCGTTCAATTACAATTTTAATCCTGTAATAAGAGGTTATTAGTATGTGCAAAAAGAGAGCGTATTATCACTTTAGGGATAAATCTAGAAAATATAAACACTGCAAAAGGGGGTATGCTGTTATCTCGTTCTTAAGGTAGATAGCAAATTTTTGCAGCCCTTTTTATTTTAGAAACACTCCTCTATCAGACTCTGCAGTTTGCCATTTTCTTGGGGGGGAAGAAGAGGAGAGGTGGTTTTGTGTCAGAATCATCTTTTACTGAACGACTATTTACCCTATTTCTACTACCTTACACAACAACACGGAAGTAAAATAATCATACACTGCTAAATACTGAAAATCTTCTTTCCAACATAGAGGTTATTTTCTGAAGTTGTGTAAACTTACACTGCTGACGGTTCTCCTGTGGACTTAAGGGTCTTTATTACACAAGAAATTTTTCCGCCTTTGTTAATTGGCAGTTAGGGAGATTTCCAGACACGTCCAACAGCAGTAACTGAATCTTCTTATGTGATTGTATGTCTTCGCATTTCTCATATCAAAAAGTTTTGAAGATTCCGAAATGCTGCTAATGCCAATGATAATAGTGTTTCTGAATAAGGAAGTGCTGATAACAGTACTGGGATTAATCAACCTGCTTACTGTTTGCATTTCTGCCACCATTTTTCATTTTAAAACAGCTTCACAGGAAAGATAGCTCATCATTACATGATGTGTGATCTCCACATATTTTCCACTTGGGAAAACAAAACCCAATAGAACAAAAAAAAACTGAAATAAAATGAAATATACCATGCATTTTGGGCAGATACTGCTTTTTAAACCTTATCCACCATTTCTGTGTCAACTGCATGAATACCACTGATGAGTAATGCTGAGGTGTGAGTTTCTGCTTAAGCTGCATACCTGGAAGGGACATGGAAATTAATATTTGTGTTATAGCACATCAATTTGTAAATAAACCAAGATGGTAAATATCAGTTCTTTCACAGTGTTTCACTGTAGTTGGGGAGTCACTGACACATCTAGACGCATTTCAGCATGCCTGTTACCTTGAGGGAAAGGAGGAGAGAATGGGAAAGCGATACTAAACAAACAACTCGCACCTGCTTTATGTCTGGCTCATCATCCATTTTATGAATGATCAATATTTTGAGATATATACATCTAAGACATAACACTACTGAAGTAAATCCTAGAGAGGCATGATTTTCCAGGACCTTTTTGTTATTAATGAAGATCACAAAAGTCCTTCCTGTAGTTAAATTCTATACACATACTCAACATAAATGAGTTGAAATAATCACATCTAGATTTGAAATGTAATGATCAGCCCTGTTTGTTTATAATAAGCAGAGATTGGTCTGTGTTTAAAGGGCAATGAAGAAAGGACAATGGCCTTCTACCCTACTTCAGAAAGAACATTCCAAGGAGATCTGAAATACAAATGCAGTGGATATCAGAATATTAAGTATAATACTGTTAGGAAGGTATGATATGAAGGTATGATATAAAGTCATACATTTTTAAAAGCTGTTCTTTAATTATTACTGTAGGTTCAAAGCAATAGGTTTCAAGGACAAAGCAATGACTCTGAAAGCCTGTAAATGGACCAGGGTACATATACTATTTGTTTTTCAAACCTTTTGAATAATCAATTACAGGAAATTCAATTTCAAAAGTGGAATTTGGACCAAGAAATGTGTTTAAGTAACAGAAATTTCCAAAAGTTCAGAACAAAACTAAAGCATAAGAAATTTAAACAATCTTATTAATTCATATGGGAAAAATAAAAAAAACCCTAGGTTTGGGGTTTTTTTTGTTTGTTTGGGTTTTTTGTTTTGGTTTGGGTTTTTTTGTTTGTTTGTTTTGTTTTTGGTCTTGGTTTTTTTTCTTTTGGAAAATTATGACTATTTTACCTTTAGGGTACATATATTACAAATAAAATAAAATAAAAGCCCTGAAGGAAAATCTAGCTTATTCTCTGCCCCATAGAAAGATCAATTTTATTGAAACTATTTCTGAGGTAAGTATGGTTAATTTATTCCTAGAAATGATGAAATTCCATAAGAATACAAGACAATGTCTCCAGTGAAACTTACCTTGAGTAATTTTTTCCTAATATCCTACTTAACTTTCTACATCATCACTCTCAATGAATCTTTCCAGTTAGATAGTGGGCCATTAAAAAATACCTCCTGGATTTGATTCTCTAAGATACTTATAATAACTTCTTCTAGAGTGTATTTTTAGCTTACTAATGAGACTATCCTGCTATTAGATGGTATTACACGCTTTATTAAAAAAATGAAGATATATACAATATTGAATGCCTCACACATATCAATAAAATACCTTATATAAAAAAATTGAAGTTTTGACATGACTTTTTTCATGATTATGTACCATCAATTTTCTCACTACTTTTACATGTATATAAACAGTTTAATTGTTTCATTATTTGTTCCAATCTAATTCATAAGCCCACCCCTCTCATTTCCTCCTCTTTCTTAAAACAGGCAGTATGTTTGACATTTTGCACTTATCCATCTCCTGTTTCAGAGATAACCACTGATGACTCAAACAGCTTCAATTAATTCTGTCAAGTAATTTGGGTGAATTTCTTCCAGATCAGCTGATGTGTAAGCATCTGATTTAGAAAGAAGTCTGTTCTGATCTTTCCCTATACTATGGCAAGTTCTTTTTCCTTTGCCACTAATGTTAGTTGCTTTAAAATTATCACAGCAGAGCTTTTTAGTTAAGACTGATGCAGAAAAGGTATTAACACTCTGACCTTATAAAAACATCAGCTATCATTTATTTTCCTTCTCATCTGAGAAGCTGACCAGCTCTTTCCTTCATTTTTTCTTTTACTGGTAATATACTTACAGAATCCTTCCTTTTATTCATCATGTGCCTTGCTAGCTGTATCAGGTCTTTTCATGTTTCACTTGTATTTCTATGCTTTTTTTTTTTTTTTTTTTGTATTTACACCCTTAATACTTTGACTCCTTTTCTGTTTTCTGCAGACTTCTTTTTCATGATCAAGTCATTAAGGAACTCATTATTTAGCCAACTTGGTGCTTCACTAATCTTCCTATACCTTCTTTGGTTTAGGATAGCTTTTGCTTTTAGTCTTAATATTTCTTCCTTAAGTAACTGTCAACCCCTCCAGAATCCCTTTTCCCCTTAGACATCAGATTTTACCTAGTGATTTTCTGAGCTTACTGAAACTTCAGTTATACTTTATTTATTCACTATTCTTTTTCTTTTCCAAAAATCATGCATTGGACAACTTTATTCTCATTCAGATCCAGTCCATAGAGTCCATAATTCCTTTGATCGCCTGGTCAATTATGTCATTAAATAAAATCCAAACAAATGTTGCATCACACAATAATGTGTGTTTTTCTTTTATTAGAATCTTACTTTTCTGTACAATTTGCAAGATGCATTTGGCTACTCATAGCAGGATGTGTAATCAATAAGGTTAGTCCCAGAGTGTCTCATTTATAAGAATTACAATGGTGAATGTGCTTTATTCATGAAAACACCCAAAAGTAGAAGTTTTGAAGATTGATGAGGCTGGGATGAACTTAGAAGATCAAAAGCATCAGCTCTTCCAGTTTCATATTTCTCATAGAAAGAATTGTAAAGGACAGAATCTCCCATAAACTGTTACCAGTAAGACACATGTACCTTGACAGAATTGACACATTTCTGTATGTAATTATTTGCTATTCCTGTTTATTGTATCAGATTTTCTAAATCATAGGCACTATTTATATTCAGTTACCAGCACAACATTGTTGATGCAGTCAGGAACAGCACAAGAGAAGAGCAACTGAATCATTGATTTTAAGCCATGAACCCTATTGAACAGGTATTTTCCACCTAGAACAAGGAAACAACATGCAAATCAATTAAAATATGCAAATACTACAGTCCATGATTATGGTAAATGGTTATTTAAGACTATCACTTTAAAACGCTACTAAATAATAATATTTAGCCAATCCTTTTGTAATACTAAGTTGTTCATCAGTAAATTGACAGAACTCATAATTGATGTATTTTTAACAAAAGATGTAAATGTAACACAAAAACTTTATAGAACCTTCCTGGCTGAATTACAAAAATTGTATCATGCATAGCACTTAATGTTATAATTTTTAATAGTAAAGTCTTGGCTGTAGTGCTGTGTTTCCTTCTGTGTTAACGAACACCAACATTAGAACTCAATTAGTAATGACACTAATATTATCTCACTTGCTCTTACTAGCATGCCCCTCTCAGCACTCTAAATGACACAGTGACAATGAAATACTGTACATACTGATGAAGTTCATGGGGTGGAATTTCTTTGCAGAGAAGAAATTAGGGAGGAGTACTAACTATATCTTTTTGTTGCATAAAGACTATGGTCATGAGGGTGGAAATAAAGTATGGAATCAAGCAAACTGCCATGGATTTGATGTGATATATGTATACTATTCACATCACCTGTTTTGTTTTTTTTCTTCTGCTGTATGCAGCTTTAATATTTCTCCTCTCTTTTTAGAACATTTAAGCATAGTTTGGGATCAGGCCAATAATTAATAAGAAAATAATCCTCAGAAGAAAATCATTGCTGTTTTAATAAACTCTCATTTAGGAAACTCAATCAGTAAAATTTACATGCCAAATGCTAGGTAATTACAGTACTTCTCTAAGAATAGACTGATAAGTATGTATAGTGTACTAAACAACTAATAACCCAGTATGAGAATAAGAATGTAATCATTTTTGCATTATCAACACTCAGCTACCTCTCAGAAAAGGAAGAGACCTCCTGTTATCAACACTATACTCCTCTTGGAGAAGAATCACAAATGCTGCTGATGACTCACCATAAGCCCCCTCTTACCACCTTCTTAAGGAAAACTATTACCATCTACCTTAGTACACAGAGGGATACTGAAATGGTTAGCATAACACCCAAGAAAGGGTATAAGCTAGAAAGTTTGCAATATATCAGTGTTGACTGTAGTGTTATTTAGAATTAGCAATCTGGATTCTTTGGACTAAAAATGTTGATATCATTGCAACTAGACTAATAATAACTACATTAGACTGATAATTCTCAAATTAGATTACGAATAAATTCTTGTATCTGGGTATATGGTGTGGTACCCAGCCTTTGACTGCCATCATACCTTAGATACAACATCCTGGAGTCACCTAGAATTTAGGTTACTCTGCAGGGTTCCAGTAGGCATACTGGGTCAGCTGGAAAGGAAGGGGGTTCAAGAAGCCATGCTGGAACTTGAGATTTGGGGTCACAGACTGGTTGTATAGGACCAGGGCTTGTTCTGAGGAACTTGCATGTGAATTTTTAGATTTCCTATTGTGCTGTTGTTTGAAAGATAATGAATACTGTTGCACTCAGAAGGAAGTTCCACTGATAGTGAGGTCAGGAATGCAGAGAACAAAAGTTTTAGAACTCGGGGATTAAGACTTGAATAGTCCAAAGGGCAGCAGTATAAAATTCTGCAGAAGGAGTAAAAGCAGGAGAGGTTCTTTTACTGATTCTGAGAGCTGATGCTCCACAAATGCATTAGAATTATAAAGTTAATGTGGACGTTAACAAGTCTGTTCTTTTACTTCAGAATCTGGAAGGTATGTAGCAAAAGAGCTAATAAAAAAAGGGATTATGTTATGTGTAAAACATCTAAGTTTTGTTCCAAAAATCGGATCATCTTCCTGCCCTTAAAACAAATTTCTTATATGATGCTCTCCAAGTCATGAAAATCAAACTTTTCCAAGCTGCACTCAGTCTCTGTAATTTAAAAATGACATTAGACTGAACTAGGTATTGAATGAAATAAAATGAAACTGGCTTAAACTGCAAAGGCTATCAAAATGTCAAGTGCTTGGAAAGAGAACAGTCTCTAGATATCTCAAGTGGGGAGACAAAAAGAATTTATGCATGGAAGTTTAATTATATCTCTGAACTTTTAAAGATTGGGTTTTTCAAAGCTGATATTCTCCCCCCCCAAAAAAAAGAAAAAAAAAAAATCTATTTCAGATGAGTGCACACATATACATCTCTGAAAATACTGTTTGGAATAGTTATTCTTTGCAGTTAAAGTTCATCAAGAGCAGACAGCAGAACAAAAATTCCACATCAAAAGAAAGCATGAAACAAGGTAATAATGTTGATTGGTAAAAGGGGGAAAAAAAGGATAGGCCAGATCCTCAGGTATATAAACCACCACTTAATTTGGCTTCCACCAATCTATGCCAGTTAACACAGTTGAGAATCTATACCAGAAATTAGAAAACACATCAGGTAGCACAGTGGAAGTTTTTCTTATTCTACTGCAACAATTACTGGTAAATAGCTAATTACCTTGTTTAAAAATCTTTCCTGTAACAGGTACTAAAATCGCCTTTAGCTGGAGAAGTAAAAGCAACTAGTAATTACTGCAAAGCAACCAGGTCCAATACATGGAACCTAAATTAAAAGAAAATGACCACCTGGGACCAGCATGAGTATCACTGTTTCATCATCATGCACTGTTAATGCTACTCAGGACAAGAGAGTTCAGAAACACAAAAGGGAAATGAAGGAAATGCTAATTTATTTTGTTGCATGAAACAATGAAATCTTCAGCAAACTCATCCTAAAAAAAATGTAACTGGCTTCTGGTTCAGCCTCGTTTTGTGGATTGGTTAAATAAGCAATACATACATTGGGAAGCCATCTAGGTTTCTCAAATTAAATCCATAGTTTCCATTACCCAGCATATGATTCAAATATCACCACCTTACTTTACATCGTCAATGGAATGCAATTTTGTAATGAGTTGGTGTTCTAAAGCGGTAGAAGTTCTACTTTGTTCTTTTGACATCAGTGTAAATCAAAAAAGAATTTTCCCCCATTTGAAGCAAATCTGGTATATACTAGCTTGGATATTGAAATCCACTAGCAGTGTAATTAAGTGTAAGGTACAGGAGGGGACATTCTTTAGAAAGTGTATAAGAGTTTTTACACTTCTTGTGCAGCTGAACATGGAGATAAAAGAGGAACAAAAGGTACCTGCCTGCAGTAGAATATATTGATGTACTTCAACTATGAGGTAATAAATCATTTTAAACAGTAACATCCACTAGGCTGAAGCAGCCACTTTGGTCACAGTGGGCAAAGAAAAAAGTTGCTGTGGAAATAACTAGCACAAGACCCGTTACTCATTCCAATTTTCATTTTTGAGTTATCCAGTACACTCCTATATAGCCACAATTCCATGAAGCTAAAATGTTACAAGCATTGAACAGTTAATATTATCAGGAAATCAGGAAACTTACTCAAATTTTAGAACACCATTATGAGAAAGAAGGGAAAATAGTTCCTGACTGTGTCCTGGGTCTGGCTGGGATGGAGTAAATTTTCTTCATAGCAGCTCCTATGGCAGTGATGTATATCTGTGACCAAAACGAGGCTTGATAACACACTGATGGTTTAGCTATTGCTGAACAGTGTTTGTATAGTGCCAAGGCCGCCTCTGTTTCTCACTCTGCCCCCCAGGGAAGAGACTAGGGGTGTGCAAGGGGTTGGGGGGGGACATGACCAAGCAGATGACCCAAACTAACCAAAGATATTCCATGCCACATAATGTCATGCTCAGCAATAAAAACGGAGAGGAGATGGTCTGGGGAGGTCAGCCATTTTTGTGCTCGGGAACTGGCTGAGCATATGTCTACCCATGGAAGATGGTGAATGCCTTTGCATCACTTGTTTTCTTTCTCTCTTCTTCCACTTTTCTTTCACTTACTGAGCGATGTTTGTCTCGCTTTTACGCTTCCTTCCCTCTTCCCCTACCCCACTGAGGCAGGGGGAGGGGGGGGAAGTGAGCAGGCAGCTGTGTGGTGCTTAGCTGCCTACTGGGGTTGACCCACAACACACCGCAATCCCATTTAATACTCAACTGTGAGATCACCACGCTTTCAGCAAGGATCAAGAACTTTGATCTGAAGTTATATATCGTGGTTTCTGTTTTATTTCAGAAGCGGAGTCTATTAATAATTGTCTTAAAAACATGCCTTTAAAAAAAAAAAATAAAATTGTATTTTAAAAGTACCGCCCCTGGAGCCTAGCTGTATTTTGGTAGTATATCCTTTAATCACCTCTTTCAGTTTTTCTTTGTGTGTCTTTATCCTCCCTTTCAGCCCCTTCCCAAATTTGCCTTTTCAGGTACAACTACTTAACTTCTTGACTTTGAAAACAATCCATGGAGCACAAGAACATCTAAAGTAGATGCACAGTAAGGTGGAGAAGAGCCAGAAAAGCTGCAAGCATAAGAATGAACTCAGAATCAAAGGTTTACAGACAGTAAAATCTATGTTTGAGGAAGGGAAATTCAGGTACCAGAAAAACACAATGATTAAGACCTGCAAATACAGTTTTAGTTATATAATACTGCAATGGACTGATGGATGGTGGACCCAAACTCTTCTTGATGATGTCACAAACTCGGGAAAACACAAACTCAGGCTTGGGAGGTTCAGGTTAAATATTTGGAAACAAACCAACCAAACAAACCGTAAGTTCACTAGGATGGTAGTGCAGTCTTGGGCTAGGGTGCCCTTTCAGGTAGTGGAATCTCCAGCACAGAGTTTTCTAAACCTTTGCTAGACAAATCTATTGACCTTATCTAGCAGTAGGCTGATAATCATTCATCTTCAAGCAGAAAATTGGCCTTGATGACCTGTGGGGCCCCAATCCAGGTAACTCCACTATGATTCTACAACAAAGTTATTCCTTTTCTCACAAGCACTCTCTTCTCACAAGAACTTCTGTGTCACTGACAGAAGCCAGTAGTACTTCCAATTATTTCTAGCAGATCCAACTGAAGTGATGCACTTGAGAAGACCTAGTCTGAAGCAGATTTATTTAGAAAAGGAGAAGTACAAAGCATCTTATACCTTACAGCCAAATACAAGAACATAATAGAAAAATATTGGGTGAGAGGAGGGAGAACACACAGGGATCTGAGAATTTGACCCCAAGAGTCCCCTTATTTAGCAAGACAATAACACTGAGATTTTTCTCAGTAGAAGAGCTAATCTCACACCTTTAGCCACCGACTTTGCTAAATCCAAATGTCTTATAAAAAAAAAAAAATACCTTTGTGATTTCAGACTAGAAAGTGCCCTCTGGCTTGACACGGACTACTTTCTGAAACGCTTCAGAAATTTAGAACTCATCAGTTCTGTTCCATCGCTGTTGGTAAGTTACATACACTACAAGCTTTCAAAGATAATGTGGCTGGACTAGGGCTACTTTTTGATGATCTTGTAGGCAATGTAAGAGGGAATTTTCTGTCAATTATATTGAATTGCAAATGGGTACATGTCTCAAAGTGAAATGGGGACAGAACTGAATAGGGGAATGTTATCCCCACATAATATGGTTCTGTTAATGCATTTACCATGTTTAACTACAGATGAGAGGCATTATTTCCAATGAAGTAATAATTTGTGGGAGCATAAGCCAGGGAAACATCTGCCAACAATCTGAAATTCACATATAACAGTCCCTGCTCCACAGTCTCTGCTGAACTGGGAATTTTATCCATTAGATTTCAAATGTCATTTAATGGGGTCTTTTAAAGAAAGCCTGTTGTGTTATATCTCTTTTTGCTTCTTATATATTCTACTATACTACCTACTGCAAAATGAGCTGGTTGTCTGAAATCCTTTACTTGCTTGAACTCTTTACTTTTCTAACTTCTGTTAATCCCCTTATGGCTGTTTTCAAATTTAAAGGTTTGTTATAATACTTTAAAATAATGAGAAAGACATGTTTATATTAAGCGTTACAGTCACATTTCTGCTTCTTTGGAGGATTGTTTCTACAGAACACTCAATAAACAGTTACTGGTTTAGTTCTCTGTGCTGTGATATCTAGTTGGTAAAATAAATAATTGAAAATATTTGCACTTCACTAATATTGGGACTCCTAAACTATCCTTTTCCTTCTTCACCTACAGGAAACAAGGCTGGAATTTCCTCACACGTTGCCCGTTTCTGGTCACATAACTATTAGAATACATTAAAGCATCTGAAAAGAACCTGCTCAGAACCTGCATAGCCAACTGCTTGGGTCTGCAGAAACATGAGAATGTATTTCTTTTGTGACCTTTCAACTATGAACGTTCTTGTTCTAAGAAGGTTGCATCACTTGCTGCTCAGCAGGACTTTCTGAGCAGTGGCATACTAACTGTTCAGTACCAAATAGAAAACCCCCCC
>JAVJGG010000088.1:34718762-34735894 GCA_035590195.1 Aviceda cuculoides | reverse complement strand
TTTTCTTCCCTCCTTTTTTTGTCTTTTGAGACAGAAATTACAAGTACCGGCAGAAAACAGTGACAGTATCACACACCCCCCCCCCCCAACTGTCTCAATTCTTGTTAAAAAGCTTTGAGGATGCCACTAGCATTATATGTGCCACCGAAAGAGGTGTTCACAAAGGGACGGGCCATATTGCTCACTTCAGACCACACCAAATGATATGCCTGCCCCATCTCTCTGCCGTTTGAGGTTTCAGCTACACCAAAAGAGAGAGGGGTTTGTGCAAACTCCTGGGGCTTGTCATGCCTGGCTCGGTCCAGCCTCGCATTATTCTGACATCGGTGGCATGGGAGCAAAACCCGTGACCCACACCAGGCTGTAGGGCAGTCCTGGCAGTCTCTCTTCCACCCTGGGTCTCCATGTGGAGCTGGTTAGGAGAGGAGCCAAGGAAATTTCTGACATGCTTCAGAGAACGGAGCAGAGACCAAGCGTGCAAGTCAGCTGCCAGGGTTCACTAGCAGCCCTCCCCAGGCTGCCCTGCCACAGCTGTTTAACTCTTCTTGCTCAGATTAAGGGGCTCAGGAGAGCTTCATGTGGACAGCCACCACAGAATGAGAAAACACCTTCTTTCCAGTTCATTCCCCTGTTTAATACCAGGTTCCTTTGCAGCCTGCTCCTCAGGTATTGGTCTTTGGTGCTGAGTGTGCTGGAGCATGGCTGGCCCCTGGTCAACAAAAAGACAAAGCCGGAGTTGAAGCCATGTAGAAGCTGTTTGCTTTGCATCGTGAGCTGCAGCTGTTTTCGTTAACAAACGCCCCTGTGTCCATGGACTGTCATTCCCTTCAACACCCTGTCAGATGCTGTCAGCTTACTATCGCTGTTCTGTGATGAACCCAAACTAATATGTTCAAAAACAAGCAGCCAAAGTCCCTCTGCTTTGCTCCAAGAGCGAGGAGTTAATGACAGCCAGGCATGCTCAACCTTCACAGGCTCCCTCTCATGTAGGTGAGGGGTTTGGATTGGGCCTGAACAGCACAAGGAACAAAGACAGGGCTAAGAAAGGCATGCATTTTTTTCTTTTCATCTGAAAATCTCCAGTTCTTTCCAGCTTTGGGAAGTGCCAGGCATTTCTGGTCCTTTGCCCTCCCATCTGTTCTTCTGGCTTACAGAGGGGACAGAGATCGGGGCGGCGGGGGCAATGTTTATTAAATGACAAACTTGGCTACAGCAGGATGAAAGGATAAACTTAACTGTAGCATGTGGGAATCAGCCCAGGTCAAATGGGAGAGCTTACTGTCAAGGAGGCAAGAGAAGCAGCCTCTAATGACTCAAAGACTTCACGGCATTACACCTGGAGGAGGGTGCCAGCAGTTTAAAACACAGTTCCAGCCTCTACCCAGTCCTGATCTCTCTTCCATGTCTTCTCTGGCTCTTGTAGTTTTTCTAGCATCCACCTTCTGCCCTCTCCACACTCCTGCGTGACTGCTGCTCTTCTCCTTGCACCTCTTACCCAAAGCCAGCCCTGTCTGCCCCACCGCGACCCCTCACTCTGTCCTATGGCCCCGCTCCTCCCCCTGCCCCCCTCCCTCTGTCCCACCACCCTCGACCCCGCTCCTCCCCATGCTTTTCTCACCCTTCACACAAAAATGTGTGCTCATCCCTTCCCCACTCATGTCCTCTCACCTCTTCATTACTCCATCCAGCCCAGCAGCTTCCCTCTGAGCCCCATCAGTCCAGACTCAAATACTCAGCTTTTAAGTCCTTTCCTCCATCACCTCTTTTCCATCAGTAGAAAATTAACACCATAGGGCTGGAAACAGCCAGAACCCTGTACCGCAGCCACTCACAGGATTACCAGAGATGTGTGAAATACCAGGGATGTGTGAACCAGCTCTGTGTCATTGCTAGGAAACCCTTAAGCCCGTGGACCATGGGGCAGCCTAGCCCAGCATAGATGGTATGCAAGACCTGGTTCATGTTTTCACTGTCCTACCTCCAAGACAGAGCCAGGCCAGGTGGTTAAGGCCACTGTAGATGACCTAAAATGAAACCAAAGACACCAGAGACACCCAGCACAAACTCTTGTGTTGGTATAAATTGCTTGTTCCACAGCAGTTTTGCTTGGGAATCCCGCAGTGCTACCCACGGGCTGGGATCCCTGCATTACCTCTGTGATCCCAGCTGCTTTCCCTGACACCTTGCCTCACAGAGCCCCTGGCTGCCAATATTTATTACTGAGGAAGCTGCAGCACTTTTCATTCAACGAGTGTGATGTGGGATGGTTTTTAAGACCCACAAGACAAGGAAGAACCCCTGTCCTACTGGAATCATGGACTGCACAGCCAGCTGGCTATCTCCATCATTCATGGGGTTCCCTGAACTCGGGAAAACCACTACCAACCTGGACTTAAATGCCAGTGATGTAAAATCTCCCACATCTCTCAGCAGAGTATTTTCCTCCCAGTGATCAGTTACCTTCTTGCAAAAACCCTACACTTTATATCTGGTCCAAATATGTTACATTGCTGCCTCCCCTTCATTTTACCTCATTATATCAGTATCTTCCAGCCTGCAGAGCCCTCAGTTGGCAAATTTTAACTCCTTAGGTAGATGCTCCTGAACCAGGAGCATTTAGGATGCTCCTAAATGGAGTCACTTCAACCTCTCCTGTGATGATCGACACAGATCAGGCCTTTTGCTACAGCAGGACATTCACCTTGCACCCAGCTAGTACAGTTTTTTGGCAGCACGCTCACCTGTCTTTTGTGCCCTTCTGGCAGCAGTTAACAAGCATGCTGCCCTCCCAAATTTGCTGGCAGAGAGGACACATAACGGACCCCAAATCCACGTGGGGCTGCCTCAACCCCTTAGCTACAGCAGGCTAAACGGGCTGAAACCCTCTCCCCAGCATGGCTGGATGCCCCAGCACAAATATACGTGCTGCTGCTGCTGAAAAGTGCAAGGGAAAGCATAACACTGACGGCTCTTCTTGCACTGTGGACCATGCACACAGGTTTCCTTTAGGGGATCCAGAAAACCTCCCTGAAAACCTCTCTGTTCCAGCCTTCTGCTCTTCAGATCCACATGAATCCCTCCAGCCACACGTCACTGCCCGACCAGCAAGCCCTTCCCAAACACATCCAACTTGTTTGCAGCCAGCTTGTCTGAAGATGGAAGCTGTCCCAACAGCTGCATTGTCTGCAAATTTATTTTCTCCTGAAGAGATGATAAATTGGCTCTTCAGGGCCAAAGAAAGCATCCTTGGGATCCCACTGAAGCCTACCTGGATGATGCTGACTCTCCAGTGACAACCCACTATGTGAAACTGTCACCCTGTGGCCACTTCACTGCCTGAGGGGGGGGTGTTGTCCTGCAGGTTTTTAATTCATCGGAACACCACGCAGCCCCAAGTCACATGCCTGACAATTGTTGACATATACTGCTGACAACTATTGAAATATTGCTTATGTCAAGCAATATTTAAGTCCTTTTTTTTCCTGGGTGAGGTTATGTATTAGTTTTATGGAATCCTATGGCTGACCAGCAATAACCTCACTTCCTTACCAGATATTGCATTATTTTGCATATTTTTCACTACATGCTCCCCTTCCCTGCTCATCTTCAAAAAAGTGGCCAGCACCAGCCTTTTCCTATTCAGCAGACAAGTCAGGTTAATTATCACTACCCAGTTTTGCTGGAACAGAGCTCAACTCAGTTCCTTTCAAATTTTCCGAAGGCAAGTTCTTTGACCCGGCTGACTTGAGTAGGGTCAAAAAGCTGCAGTTCCCCAGCATTTGGAGCTGGGACAGCACTGAGATTGTTCTCCATCACTTCGGGATGGGCCTGCAATCATGGGACCGAAATACCCGCTGGCCCTTTCCACTTGCTCCTTCTCCCCAGCAGCCTGTGGAGGATGCAGGGGTTGCAACCTGCAACTGCGAAGCCCCTACAGCCGTGCCCCCCCATGGTGTGCTGCGTGGCCATGACCCTACAGCTGAGGAAAGATATTTTCACCCACGCTGGATGCCCTGAAAAGCCTCCAAGCCAGGCTGCGATGCCGGGACCCACAGTAAGACTCGTGTACTGCTTCCAGTCAGAAACCAGAGCCTCGCCGCAGAGGTATTTATCCTGCATTTATCCACAAACGCTGTTTCAAGCCGGAGCGCTGCCAGGCCTTTTGTGCACAGGCAGGCGCACTTTTCAACCAGCAGCGTTTTAAGGACGTTGCAGATTGCTGCGTAATCAGCCCGCGGTGCAAATCCGTGCCGGGGCAGCTCACGAGACCGGAGCCACATCTGGCACACCATGTCAGATGATAACGGAGCTCCAGTCCGCCTCTCCCCAGAGCCTCTGACCCCCTGCACCAGACGTGCCTGATTTTCGGTGCAAATGCAAGATACGGGCCTGCAGTCAGGGGACGAGGGTGCCTATAGGGGTGGCTGCGGTGAGCCGTGAGAGCAGCATCTTGCAGCACCGGGATCCTTCTCGAGGATCATCATCAGAGGTGGGAAACACATCGACATCAAAGCTCATCCCAGCCTGTTGCCCAGTGTGCTTTGCCTCGCTGGTTTGGGTTTTTTTGGTTTTTTTTGGTTTTTGGGTTTTTTTGCAGCGATGCTCCCACCTCCTGCCACTTCCCGGAGAGTTTCACTTTCATTTTCATTTCCAGGTCCCACTTCCCAGTAGCCCTGCTGGGCCTCGCTTGCTAGCCGAGGCTGCCAGAAGGACCCGCTGCAGCCTTCCCCTCTGCCCACAGCGGGAGGGGAGGCCTTCGATGCCCATGCACGGCAGACAGCCCCCCGCGTCACCCACTGCCGCTGCCCCCAGTTTCGTCTGTCCCTGGGGACAACCCAGCTTCCCCCCCCACCCACCCAAATTCCCTGGAAAGCAGCTGGCACCGCGGTGACGGATGACATTGCTGAGCTGCCTCCCAGATGGCTTAGGGGTGTCACCTACCTGGGTGTCCCGAGCCGAAGCGTCCTTGTCCCTCCACCACGGCTGCTGGGAGAGCATCCACGCGTGGAGGTCTGCCCTCGGCCCCGGCAGTCCCTCGCGGTCGGTGGGCTGGCTGTAGGGCCGGCGATTCTGGGATGCCCAAAATAAAGCCGGCGGGTCCGGCCTTTCCAGCGGAGGGATCTCCGAGACCCGAGCCGAGGTCTCTCGGGAGCGGGTGGGGGGCGTGGGGGGGGTGGTCTCTCAACTGCCCACCTGACTGTCAGGATCCCTGAGCTTTCCCTGCAGCCATTGGGATCGCTGCCCACATGGAACGGACGGTCTCTGAGCCACACTGAGCCAGCCCCACACCGCCACAGACCCAACCTGCCACCCACCACAGCGGGGCTTCCCCCCGCACGCCCACGCAGCCTACTGGGGGTCCCCACAACCCCCACCCCCGACAGCTCTCAGGGACCCCTCTAGGAAAGCTCGCCGCGTCCTACACGAAGCCCCCCGGAGCTAGAGAGCTGCTAAGCGCCGCCCCCCCCCCCCCCCAAGGCGGAGGCTCTCGGCCCCTATCGCTGAGGAGACCCCCCGAGCCCAGGCGCGAGCGAGGGGAGGGGGGCGGGAGCGCGGGAGGCGGTGCCTCCGCCCGCCGGTCGAAGTGGGCGGGGCGGGAGAGTGGTGGTGGTTGATGGGGCGGGGGGGAAGGGCGGGCGGCGGCGGCAACCCAAGAAGCGAGAGGGGAGCCGCGGGGGCGGCCGTGAGTGACAGGCGGCGGCGACCACTCGGCGAGGCGGATGGGCGCGGTGGGGGCGGTGCGGCGGGGAGCCAATGGGGAGCGCGGGCTGTCAGGAGCGAGCGCCTCAAATAATCGGGCTCAGCTGATTGTCCCCGGCAGAGAGTTGTTTGGCGGCGGGCGGGCGCGCGGCGCAGCCAGGAGGGCGGGCGAGCGAGCGGGGAGGGGGGGGGGGGAGCGAGAGAGACGAAAAGCCAACGCCCCCCACCCCATCGCCCCCTCCCCTTTTTGTGGCAGGGGGGTGGCCAGCCGGGGCGGAGGGGAGGGGCGGGGCGGCAGCGCGCGCGCGGCGACCGTTGGCGGGCCGTTGCCTCCCGCTGCCCCATGAGCTCGACGGCGGCGGCGGCCCTCGCTGAGGGGGCGGCCCTGGCTGAGGGGGCCGCCGTGCCCTACGCGGTGGAGCTGGGGCTGACCGTGCTCCACACGGCGCTCTACGCCGCCCTCTTTCTTTTCGCCTACCTGCAGCTTTGGCTGCTCCTCTACTACCGGGAGCGGCGGTTGAGCTACCACACGCTCTGCCTTTTCCTCTGCCTGCTCTGGGCAGCCCTCAGGACCACCCTCTTCTCCTTCTACCTGCAAAACTCCCTGCAGGCCCTCCGTCTCCAGCAGCCCTTCGCCCACTGGCTTCTCTACTGCCTGCCCGGCTGCCTGCTCTTCTCCAGCCTCTGCCTCCTCAACCTCTATTTCGCTGAGGTAAGTTTTTTCTTTGAGGGGGGGAGGGACGCACCAAACCCCCACCCTGCAGGACGCCGGGGTTAAAGCCTCCTCTTCAGGACCCCCCCCCCCCCTTAAACTGAACAATCATTTGCACTCAAATGTTTAAAACTCAATAGACTTTCTAAAATTTTCACATATGATCATGACATGGTAGAAATGCTCTTGACCAAAAAAATTATATGAACAAAAATACAATCAAAGGAAAAAAAAATCACTCATGGAAATCTCTGCAAACTGTACTTGGTATTAAATCTTAACCAGGCTAAAAATCCAAACTGCATTTGCTGATTCAGATTATTTTGTTCAAATTCTCTTCTTCTATTACTTCAGGTATAGCCAACATGAGCAAGCTTTTCCTACACTAACGTCAGGGCTAGGTAGTGTTGTCTTTTCCTCCCACCTAATTTGAAATGAAGGAAGAAACTAACCTCAAAGTTTCTTCTGGAAGATGGTAAAATGGGTTCCACTGGAGGGGGAGAGTAGCACTTGGCAAGGATTCATGCAAGAGAATTGTTGCATCACTGTTCTCTTTATCTGCTACCATTTTTAGAATACCTGTTAGCTTTTTTCAGGTATTCTTTGTGTAACATAATACTCTCTTCCCCTATCTTATCTCACCTCCTATGATGTTATAAGATATATAATTACTGCAAGTCTCAAAGTCAAGCTCATGGAAAATATCTGATTTTAAAAATACCATATATTTTGTCCCTGCATTATAGTTTTTACCCAGTTATAGCAGGCTTCCCTGAATAATTATGGCTACAGTACTGCCTTTATCATCTGACAACTTCACCATGCAGACTTCTTTTTACTGTTGTAATAACTGGTATAATGGCATGCTACTTTTCAAGACAGTAGCATAAACAAGGTTATTTTAGGAACATGGAGATGCTTATTGCTTTGAAGTTGGGTAAACATAAAAAATGGTAATTTAAAATATTTAAAGTAGTCAGGGTATATGTTATGACTCAGTTTCCCAGGATATCTGTCACATTGCTGCACATTTTTTGTAGCTCTTTTAAACAGAAAATTTTTGTTTATACTTTTACCTACTTATTAGTTCATAGTGTCTTTAGATGAATCACCACAGCTGGTTCCATGAAATTCTGATAGTCTATCTTTGCTTAGGAAACTAGTTTGTCCTTAGGGATCTGGGAGTGCTGGTCAACAGCAGGCTCAATAGGAGTCCACAGTGTGGCCTGGCAGCCAAGATGGCAAACTGCATCCTGGGGTACGTTAAATACAGAATAACCAGCTGGTCAAAGAGGTGATTATTCTGCTGTGTTCAGCACTGGTGCGGCCTCAGCTTGAGTACCACGTGCAGTTCTGGTCCCCACAATTTAAGAAGGATGTGAAGGTCCTTGAATGGATCCAGAGGAGGGCAACAAAGTTGGTGAAAGGGCTGGAAGGAATGTCCTAGGAGCAGTGGCTAAGGACTTTGGACTTTTCTAGTTCAGGGAAAAGGAGGCTGGGGGGGGGACATGGAGAAGGAGGCACTGATCTCTTTTCCCTTGTATCCAGTGATAGGACACGGGGGAATGGTTCAAAGCTGCATCAGGGGAAGTTTAGATTGGCCAATAGGAAGCATTTCTTTACTGAGAGCATGGTCAAACACTGGAACAGGCTTCCTAGAGAGGTAGTCGATGCCCCAAGCCCGTCAGTGTTTAAAAGGCATTTGGAGAATGCCCTTAATAACACGCTTTAGCTTGGTCAGACCTGAAGTGGTCAGGCAGTTGGACTAGATGATTGTTGTAACTCCCTTCCAAATGAAATAGTCGATTCTATTCTATTAGCAATCATGTCTAATGGATACTGGCACTAACTATGAAGAGATGATTTAGGAATAAGATAACAAAAATCTAAATCTCTAAGCCATTTGTGAATTATAAATCAAGTCTAATACATTATAATAAATTGTCTTTCCAAATCCCACTGACCGTGCAGATAAGCAAATCCACATTAGCCCTAAAGTCTAATATAACCCTCAATCAGTCACTTCAGTTAGTGATGGGTGAAACAGATGTGCAGAGCATTCTTGTTAAATGCACAGATAAAAAATTAAATATATATACAGATTTAAGTATTGTAATGTTTTCTTTCTGCTCTAATGTATTATTTCAAAAAAGCAGTGAATCTTTTGTATTAAGCACTACTCTCCAACCTCCCCAGCCCTTCACTGCATTAGTAACAATGCATTAAAAACAGAAAGAAAACAAAAAAACAAGCCAGCATTTGGAGGACATTATATCAATTAGATATAAGAATATAATACAGATATAATCAATAAGAGATTAAGATTTAATAATATAACTTTCAGTTTCAATTATAAATAGTCATTGCAGAGGGTTTGGTGCCCTGTATATTATACACTTATAAAAAGGACAACACTGTCATCTCATTTCATACAAAACTTTGAATAAATGGGTGATTTGGAAAATAGTTTAATTGGTTATACAGGAATTAATACATTTATGCTCCTATGCAAAGCTGATCAGATCTACTGCAAACTGTCCTGTTTTGTGCACAATTCAGCTCCAAAGCAGATGCTGTGCAACTACATACTAATAGAGTAAGATTCAGATATTCAACGGAGTATCTGATACTCAGGGCCACTGCTGCATCCTGGTTGAAGCATATCCAATAACTCTTTCATTTCTTGCCTCATAAATAGGAGGTACTTGCTGCTGTGAATAGAGCATGGACATTTGTACATATATACTTCCATTTGCATTACAATGTCTGTATTCACAGAATGAAAGCAGAATTAGTGCAAAGGGTCATTTTTCTTGGTGCAATATAACTTAACAAGACACAAATCATTAGTGCGACTCATGTTGATCTTTTTTGTATACTGGCTTGGGAGCCATTTCTCAAAAATTTGAGTAATTGCAAAATGGAAACTTTTGTGGATATGTGACAAAAAGCATGAGCATGTTTTACATTAAACATCGCTGAAAGTAGCTAACTCTCCTTCTTTTAATCAGTAAAAGAGAAGCTTCTACCTCTTTGACCACTCTCTGATGAAATGAAAAAAGCAGTTTCTGTCCGAAGTGTTTTTCCAAACATGCCACTGTGTGATATATAAGTCTACTTCTTAGATGTATACATACATACAAAGAACTGGACCAGTTTAAAAATTCTGTATCTGTGGTTTAGCATGTCATTGTCCTATAATTGTATATAATTATATCAGTTTTAAAATGAAATAGCACTTCAAAGGGTATGGACTCATAGAAAAGGTAAAAACTTTGTAAATTATAAAATAGAGGATAACTTGACATTTGTATGAAAGTTGGATTTCCCTTTAGCCTAATTATATTGCAAATCATCTCCTCTCTATTCAGGGTAATTTACTTTAAAAATATGAAAATAGGATGTTTCATCTGAGTGCATGTTGAAGCTATATAAACAAAATTTACATCAAGAGCTATCTAAAAGGGCCCAGAACCAGGGTATTTAGTGCTTCTATATTCATGATGCAGCTAGCTGACTCACAACAAACTTACCTTACATCATTTAAGCTAACCTGGACAACCTTGCATAAGGGCCACCTGTTATCTGCCTAATCATCACTTCATTCGCAATCTCTTATTGCATCTAAGCCTCTTTTAAAATTTATGCTATTATTAATTCTATACATAAAAATGAGTTCTGGCAATTTCCTGATTTTCCTCTCACCTGCTAAGTAATAATCAGGTTGCATAAGGTTCCCTATTAAACAGAATTCTTTTAGATGTTCAGACTTTAGAGCTGATTTTAGCACAGGGAGCAGATGTTAATAGGTTCTCATCAGCTTCTTCAGCTTGTTTTCTGCAGCATGCTTCTACTTCAGTATTACATATTCTGCTTCTTTCCCTTTCATTCTTTATTTGAAAACTTTAAAAGTATTTTATTGTCTCTTTGGAAAAATGCCATAGAATTTACTGGAGCTAAACCCAACAGAATTCTAGATACCTTTATTAAATATGAGAGAGAACTTACTGACATAAGATTTAGAAACACTAGAATTAAAAAAAGACATCTAGATTTCACTTTGAATTGCTGGTATTTAAAAAACAAACAAAACAAACCTAAACCTGTAAGATACATAAATTCTACATTCTACTCTACACATGCACAACTGGGCACTTTTTTGAAGGGAAAAGGAATGCTAACCAACCCAGCTGTTGAAAGTATTTGGGAATGAAGACAAGAATATCTGTATCGGAAAAGGAAAGAAAAAAAAAAAACAAACAAAAAAACGAAACCTGAAAGGCTTATGACTTGAGTTCTTTCAAGTTCCCCATCAAAACAGTTACTAGCTCATGTTCTATGTTGTTTTTAGTATGGTTATGCAGCTTCAGGTTTATAGATGACTTGTGTCCAACTAACATAGGCAAAGCAAGAAGTTACTGGCCCACTAATACCGTGTGGGTTTACAATGGATCTTGCTTACTTTTCTGCACAGTGCTCAGCTTCAGAACTCAACGCTAGCATTCCTGTGGAATCCATTCCTCTTAATATATGCATCTGTCAGATTAGGCACTGTAAAAGAAGCAACTAGCTCAAGGTTTAGTGTACAGATAGGTACCAACCCTGAAACCTGGGACAATTCTGGATCAGTGCAGGGCCAAAATACTAGAGCCCTTTCATGAACAAGAGCTTATTAGTGATTTACAGTAATTTTACTTAAGGATGTGATATTGAACCTCGTAACTCCTATGGCACCCTTCTAAGGTTTATTACTTTATCAAAGTAGTAGTGGCTTGCATCGATTCTTTTCTCACATCATAAGAGAATATTACTTTTGAGCAGGCAGCATGATAGTTAAATGCTTCTGAAAAATCTTACACAATTCAAACGTTAAAATATTTTTTCAGCTTTGCTCCTCTTCATACTGTAAGATGTACATTAAAGGAGTAGTTCAGGTATCTATCTGTAAATTGACTATTACAATGCTGAACTAATTTTAAATACTAACTTCAAGTACCTGGCACCCAAAGTACCATCAACACCTCCTGTTTCATACCTAGATCTGTATTCAGTCTCTAAGTAGGGCCAAGAACTCTAGAACGGGACATATCTGCCAATAGGCTGAACAGATTTGACTGGAGAGAAACCAGAAAAAATGCTGCAAATGCTGTGTCTAAACTCTTTCCTTCTGAGGCATTCATTTAAAAGTGCAATGAGAAAGGAATCACTACGAATGCATAGCTAAAAATCCCAAGTTTGACATGTATGTTCATTTTTATTCAAGGAGTGGAACAAGACTGCATTTCTTCTTTTCTGACACAGCTGTCAAAGATCAAGGAAGAAGTAGCAATAATACTGATTTTCTATCTGTACTGTATCATATAGTTTTAAATACACATCCACCCACCCTGTAGTTACAGCAATTGCAAAGATTACCCCAAATAGATTCAAACCCTCAAATCCATTTGTCAGGAGGAGACTGCTGTAATTACCATGTTATACAGATATGGTAAATTGACCCCAGACAGCAGCCAAGTACCCACACAGTTCCTTACCCTCCCTTACCCCCTTCACCACCTCTTCCCCCACTGCTGCCCCCAAGCAGGACAGGGGAGAAAACAGGAAAAATAAAAGTGAGAACAGTAATGTGTCAAGATAAAGACAGCTTAATAGCTGAAGGAAAGCAGAAAAGGAACCAAGCTATAGAGAGGCAATCACTCACCACCTCTCACAGTCTAGCCAGTCTTCAAGCAATGGCTACCTTGCGAGCCAAAAACCCCCACCTTTTTCTTCTACCCCTGTTTTATTGCCGAGGGTGGTGTTACATGTTATGGAATACCCCTTTGGCCAGTTGGGGTCAGCTGTCCTGGCTGTGTCCCTTCCCAACTTCTTGTGCATCCCCAGCCTTCTCACTGGGGGAAACCAGGGTGGGAAAAAGGGAAAGCCTTGACCCTGTGCAAGCACTGTTCAGCAACAGTCACAACATTAGTTTGTCACCAAGGCTGTTTTACCCACAAATCCAAAACACACCACCACAATGCCTGCTATAAAGAAAATTAACTCCATCTCACCCAGACCTAGTGTAACAACAGAATTGCTTTTTTTCTTGTGAAGTGGCTCACTAGATATGTCTTATGAAGTGTGTACTACACTTGTAACTTAGCTTTGAAAAGAAACATTAACCGTAAATCTAGCTTGAATCCCTGCCCGAAAACTAGGTGATGGAAGAGGGTGTGCTCAAGGGAATTGTGCGCTTGAAGGACACTGGTTTCATCATCTCCACTTGTGTTTGCAAAGTCTGGTCCAGTAGGTTGAATCTGAGTAACTATCAGATCTGTCCAGTTGGCAAAGTAGAAGGGCACTAGTTTGAGAATCCTGTTTGCCACTGTGTGTGCAGTTGGTTAGCGACATAGAGACCAGGATGGCCGTACACTGAACAGGAGCAAAAATTAAGCACATAAAGGATTTCACCACTGGCAACAATATGTCTAAAGGATGTGAATGACTCCCATAGATAAAAAGGTTACTAGTGGTCAGGATATAATGTAAGGTCTAATATTTGTCCAGAAGTCTCAACCGTTCCATGTACAAAAGCATTCACTAATTTCGCTTTTAGAAGCTGGAATCTCACTGTTAACAGGAGACATACATTTCAATCCAACGTACACTAAACCCACTGAAATCGCCCGGGTTTATATAAGCTACATAAATATTGTACAAGAAGTTGGAATAATTCTACCAAAGCATTTACACATATCTGAGCTCTGTAGAGTATAAGCAGAGATCCATCTCAGATGAATACGCAAGGACATTCTTCATCCTGTTCAGTAAATCTCAGTACAAACTGGGCCCGCCCACTGCTATGCCTATACTGTCTTCAATCCTGGTCCACGTCCCAGGAATGAGGTTTTATCCACACTCCCTATAGGATTTGAAAACTGGAGTAAACTATTCTGAATTTTGCACATCCCATTTAAAAGGGAACTGCATGACTGACTGCACATTGAAGATTGTGAATGAGATGGTATGTACACTGTGCAAACAATTAAGGAGTAGGACCCTGAAAAGAGAATATTGACACTACAGATGCATTCGCTTACATTGAGAAAAGAAACAATATCTTCCTAGTATAAATAACACATACTTTGTTTTCAATATTGCGTTAAAGAGTGCATACATCTATGATCAATACAACTAGCTTGCTAATGTAAATATTGCAAGAACAATAGAAGTACTATATGGCAATTCACTTTCTGTTAAAAACTTGTGGTGGAAGAGGCAACTGTACTCTCAACATTATAGAATGTCAGTGTTCAAACAGTGAAAACTTAATTACACTCCATTTTTAATTGTTAAGCTTTCTCTGTTTTGAAATGTTTAATCTTCAAAGTATAATTAGTTGATAGATACCTCTTATCTCACTTTCCTATAGAAGTACAATAATTCAATCTACAATCAGTCCAACAAATCTATTAAAAAATTGAATGTACTTTGCACAGTCAAATGGTAGCGCTTCAGGAATATTATGAAGGCATATAGCTACATGGTAAGCACAGGTACATTGCACAAGTAAGAAAGAGGCTAACCATATTAAGTTCCTGAAGATCTTTCATTCTAATATCAAACAAAACAGTGCCCAACTCTCAACTCTGTGGTTACAGGTGTGTAGTTCAAAATTAAACAATACTAGATCTTCCCACTCCAAATTATATATATAACAAAATATTCTCTTTTTTCTTGGGCTGCCTTTTATCTTACAGCTATTGCTCTGCAAAAATTAGACAATTTTGACAGAATCCCTTTGAATTTGATCATTTAAATTTGAATTTGAACTTTCATCACTTTGAAGGTGATCAAGTTCCTACAGAACTGTTGTCGTGATGCATGTAGCAAATAACTGCAAATATTAGAATTACCTATTATTAGAATCTACTATATAATTAGCAAGCAGTTTTAAAGGTAGTCAGTCATCCACAACTCCCTTCTACTTGTTACTAAAAATTAAAAAAATATGAAACAGAAGCAAAGTTTTGCCATGTTTATTCTTATAGCATATCCTACCATCATCCAACTTTTCAGAAAGACGACTTGTAACTTAAGACTGGGTGCAGTTTATTGTGATAGGATTTGGCTCAAGGTATGTATTATTAATAAGTCAGAAGAAAAATACTGCCATTCTCAGAATAAGTATATGCAAGTATCTGGCAAATCAATGGGTCAGATGCAAAGTTTGTTCCATGATCGAGTGTGTCAAACCTGAGAATAATCATATCTTTTTCATGTCTTAGTACATGGAGTCTTTTCTTGGTCTTTTACTCACCTGTTTGGCCTAACCCCAAAATTTCAATAGAAGTACAACTACATTTTATGTATGATTATGGGAGTATGTACTTTGCACTATTTCTGAATCAGAGTATAGCATAAAAAATTGTTAATAAAATAGATGGATATTCAGTAGAATAGCATATTCTACTACTGTTTTTTTATAATATCGCTGATATAGAGCTCAGCAACTGAAAGACAAGAATTTGTAAGAACTATTACAACTCTCCATATCATGACTTTGTTGGTGCTAAGATTGATTTTACAGACTACCTTAAATAAGCTATTAAGGAAGTAATTAACAGAAAATTATATAGGAATTCCATGTTTAAGTTCGTTGCAAATGTCAGAGATATTTTATATATATGAAACTCCTTTAAGTTCATTTAAAATACAGAAAAATGGGGAAAAAGGCACACCAAAGGAAACAAAATGTACTATTTTCCCTATGCTAAGGAAACTGAATGCCAGACATCTTATGGACCCAACATCCTTCAGATAACTTTTCAAATATAATATTTAGATTTTACTTTGCAATGCTACTGGTTATGAATAAAACATTTCCTGAGACATACAATAGGTTTGGGTTTGGTTTTGTTTTTTTTTTTTAAATCATTATTCTGTGTGTTCCGTGTGAAAGCCTTTTTTTTTTTTCTTTTTCTTTTTTTTTTTTTTTTCCCAGCCCAGCCATTTCCAAGTTGTCAAAAGATGCTTAATCTCAGGGGTTGCTTTGTCACAGAAGGTAAGATCAAACAAATGAAAAAAATACAATGAGTTTGAACCAGAGGCCAACTCAGCCACGCAGCAATAAAACCAGCACCAGTCTTTCCAAAGTATCTGACAGGCTTCATTTGTCTCAGAATAGACTCTGCCCTGTCACATGGTCATACTTTCCCGTCATCCTTTTGCTGTGTTGAAGCCACTCCTTTGTGTGCTGCTAAAGAAGTATGCAAAGTGAGCAAGAATACCAAGAGATTTTCAAATGAATATGACTTTTAGGAGAATCTGTAAGTCAAGGACCCCAAGCAGACATCAATTCCTCTCTCCCTGCCAAAGAGCTGTCACTTCCTTGGAAAGTTAAATTTGTCACAAGGAAAGAAAATTTCACCATAGTCTGTTTAAATAACTTAGGGAGTAGAATCTTTTCCCAGGTGCTCTTTCCACACAAAGCAAACGTATCAATCATTTTATTCTCTGAAATAACAATTTATTATCCATGCAGGAGGCCTTAGATTCAATCTGCACACTTTTCTGAGTGTCGTGTCAGATACTAAAATCTGTCATCAGTCTTTATCAAGGAAATCATTCTGTTCTTGTCATCAGTTTTTATTAATAAGACTATTTATTACTTCAGTAATTAATTATGACAAGTAGTCTGCCATTTGGATAATGAATAAATATTGATAAATTGCATGGCTAATACACTGTTGCTGTAAAACTAGCTTTGAAAATGTGAAGACCTGAATGGTGGTAAAACAAGTAATCCTAAATTGGGTATCATGCAGCTAGAACTGAACATATTATAATCAACTAAAACAGTGTCTTTCAGACTACGCAACTTGCAGAGTGGTGGAGTGCTTCAGCTCTGGACATCTTAAAATGGCCTATTTTTTGAAGCCAACACAAAAATTTAAACCCTATCTTTAAGACATTCTCAGAAACTACAATTCATAAAAAAAAGTTTTATGGTGAGTGCTGAATGGCATTGCCTTCCAGGAATAAATTGAAACAGAAGACCTCGTTCCATTCCCCATCCTCTCCTGCTTAAAACTTCTCTCACTTCTCTGTTGACTGGAAATCTGGAGCTACTCTGGGCAACTACATCTAAGCATCACATCAACGCAGCTCACATATCTCTCTTGTCTCAGGCATCAAATCACCATGAACAGCAAGGACTCTTCCTAACACCACCCCTCCCCCCCCTTACTTTAACTCTTGTAATGACTAATGGTGGCTACCCTATATTTAGGGTCTATGAAGAACTACTGCATCTCCAGAAAGATACACAGCCCTCATCATTGGTCTCTCATAGTACATGCACCAATTTGGTACTCCCCAACTTTGGTACTTCCTTTTTCTAGCTCTACCTGTAAAGCTTCTCATAAATCCAGGAGTAAGTAGTGATAGGGAACCAACCAATATCAATTACAGCCTAAAAACCACAATGCAGCCTAGCCTACATCATTCCCTTTTGAGACAGCAAATCTCCAACATTAATGGGTGGTTCTTCTTTTCCTTTTCATTACCCTAAACCTCAACCTTACTCCATTCCAGTTTGTCGTGGTTTAACCCCAGCCACCAACTAAGCACCATGCAGCCACTCACTCACTCCACTGGGGAGGAAATCGGGAAAAGTAGTAAAACTCGTGGGTTGAGATAAGAACAGTTTAATAGAACAGAAAAGAAGAAACTAATAACG
>JAVJGG010000088.1:34685822-34697631 GCA_035590195.1 Aviceda cuculoides | reverse complement strand
AATATGTTAATGATTTCCCAGAATTCTCTGCCTTTTATTAGAAAATAATTTGTATATCCCATGAATATTCATGTAACAAGAGTATTTAAGATGTGAAAAGTAACTCAAAGTGTGCACAATAGTTGGAGCGATCCTCCATGTACCCAGCGCTGAAATAAACATGCCTGCTTTATAACTCCGAGTTGTAAAGTTTGTTCTGCACGTCAATATCTGTAAGCACAGTTTGAAGAATTCCCTTAATGATTCCTTCTCTCAAGGTATTTTCTAACACGGGTGAAGGAAAATTAGATTGTATACTGACAAGAAATTTATCAGTATTTTCACATATTTAAAAAAACCACTGCACTATAACTAACCATCAAGACTATTCAACTGCTTAGAATTTTTTAAGGTGTCAGCTTTTATTCACACTAATTGTTAAAGACAAAATTTTTTAGTGTGTTACCTGAATTTCCAGACAGCATTAAAAACACCTCTCTCATCTCAAGTCAGATGCTGAGTCACCATAAACTGGTCCAAATCAACCGTTCCAACAACAACCAAGTCAGCTGCAATAGATATAAAAATAAACAAACTGTTTCCGCTCCCCGCCCCCCAGCCTGAAAGGAAGCAATTTCAGGGAAAATATGGAAGTTGAAAAATCCTATATAAATTTTAATGAAGACAGTTAAACTTCTTTTCACATCTGTGAAATAAGTTTTACAAATTACTCCATTCATTTATATGATGAATGACTACTCATATGCAGGCTCTTCATTATATCTAGCAAGAAAGAAAATAGCTTTTACATGCTTCTGTAGTTGGTATTGTTTTTCCCTTCCCTTTTATTCTGATGTTTAGTGTTTGTATTTTCACTGGGAAAATATGACAACTATTGTACTCCAAAAAAAGGCGATAATTAGTCTTATATGACTGTTTTTACGTTGTCATGGGTTTTCTAAACTCTTTTTCACACAATTACCTAATCCACCGCTGCATGGCCTCCTTAAAAATGAAACTTTTTTCATTTAAGCACAGGGGTAGAAGGATTTTTCCAGTTTTTAAAGATTCATACATTTTAGACTGCGATAAGGTCAGACTGGACAGATTTAGTTCTTACTCTCTGATGGACCAGAAGTAAGAAACCTGGATGTAGATAGGCATCCTTAATCTAAAACATAAACCTAAACTTCTAAACACTTACCTTGACTTAAGCTTAATAATATTTTGAAGATTATATAAGCAAAGGAAAAATATTCCAAAACTGCTGCAAAATTGTACACAGCTATTATCAAGTACCTAACAACCAGCAAAGTGAAAATTCACCAATTATTCCCTTCTAACTTCCCCATTCAGAAATAGCTGGTGATATTTGATGCAATTACATCAGCTGAGGGTGTAATACAAAGCAGCCCAATAAAACACTTTAAGGGCTAGATTAACAAGGGTACATGTGCAAAATTCAAAGCCTCAAATCTCTGGCTAGATTTAAGTACAACTGAATTCGATACATAACTACAACTTTCAAAGAAAAGGTTCCCAGACATACATATTTATCTCAATGAAATTTCATAAAAAAAAGGATCACTGTCAATGGCACATACACCCAGGAACATACACAAAAGCAAGACAGAGCAACAAGCCAACACACACCCATGCTGGTGCACACTAAGGCAGGCCGCAGGGGCACACATCCAAGCTCCAATGCTCAGAGGTCACCAGTAAAGATTTACCAACTAGGTGTCCTTCACTTCTCTCAGAGCTTCAGAGCTTACCTGATTCTTCAAATAAGGCACCTCCACCCTATGGTCCCCTGAATGCAGCACTAATCTTTGACAGTTACATACAATTTCCTTCTCATCCTGACTTGGAACAAGTGCAGTCTAGGTCCCACTTCTTAACAGTGCCATAGCAATTAGCCTGTTGAACACTGAGGTGAATTGCTGGAATAGAATTTATACTGCTGTCTACCGTACAGTAGCTGAGTGCTTATACTAACCACTCTTCAAGACTCATTCACCATTTGCTTAAGATGTGATGATACGACACTGCTTGCAAGAAACATATCATTCAACAACTATCTCTGCCTATAAAAGTATGCAAACACAAACCAATTTTTAATTCTCTGTATTATTTATTTTTAAAGCATGCAAGTTATATTAATGGTTTTATAGAGAACTGCCTTTAACTATTATATAGCTAGGCTTGCATATGCTACCCTAATGTTACTTCACTTTTAAAAGCTGTCTAATGACATCATAAGTTACACTAAATCTGCTGTTACTAGCCAAACCTCCCTCTTTCTCTCCCTCCTTCTTTCCTTCTATCCTTCCCCACTCTTAATTCCTTTTTTTCCCCCCTCCAAACTCAATTCTACTCTCACACTCACTAAAAGAAAAGAAATTCTGGCTGCTAGTTTCTGTTTCAAAAGCTACTTTTTAAAGCGTTACAGAATCAAAACATAGAACATAGACACACTCCTTCAAATACTGCCATGAATTTGCATGCTCTAGTAGAAGTCCCAACTGGGTGGCTGCAGTGTATAGACCAATAAATCTGCACAATCACACTTCGCAGTCTCAGGAGGAGGGTTTTTGCCTAGAGGGTTTGGACAACCTCCTGAAAGGACTGCTGATGTTGAGCATCTTGTACCCAAGTAATAAACCAAAACATACATTTCCAACTTCCTTGATGATCATTCTATCTATTGAGCTACAGACTTATCTAAACAGAGAACTTGTTAACAGGTGGGTGCTACTACTAATTCCTCCATGAACCATAATAGAAAGAACCTGTAGCTAAATTTTAAGAAGCCTAATTAACAGGGCTTTGCCAGAGAATATCTACTGAACTTGGCTGTACCGAGAGGTTAAATGGAGTAACTTAGATTAAATTTTGCAAGATGGGTACTGAACTGCTCAAAGCCTGATGCGCTTAGGGCATGCACAAACTGAGAAATCTACATATCAAGAGAGCTTTAAATGCAAGAGCTTTAAACACTAGACAGCAGCCGACACTGGTATTTCTACACAAATTTCTGTGATCCTTCAGTGAATCTGGTCCACAGACACTGAAATTCTGCTCCTGCCTCACTTTAGATGGCTTACACCTTTTTGGCACATGGGCCTTGGGTTTAAAAGAGGCGAAAGAGTGCTTAGGTACCTTTTCAAATTCAAAACTGAAAAAAAAAAAAAAAAGAATGATGACTTTGATGACTTTATGGTGTCATCCTAAGGATACTTGGTAAATAATATTATCCACTAAAAAGAACACAGAAACCTCTTCTTGAATACACTGCTTCTGCATGACAGGCCAAGCAATCCTAATACTATGTGGTGTGGTTAGCTTTTCAAGTTTTCTCTCTTTCCTGTAAAGTACCTTAATATTGTCCAAATCATGTAAGTCAATTGGACATCTTACTGTGAATTAAAGCACAGTTACAAAATGAGATCCCACTTAATATTTCTTTAATGGTTGCTACTGAATGGAGTTTTCTGCATCATGACCAGGTTGAAATCAGTATTTAAATTAATTATGACAGCCATATAAATTAGACATAAGAGATTTCTAAAGCTAATTAGAGTCTGAGAGTTTTAATTTGATGTCTGTCTTGGTGTAATATCTGCTTTATGGATTAAATTAATAAAATTAAGACTGCATCATTATAAATTTCCACTTTTATAGTTCCGTAAGTTTTACAATTACATGCCATATTTGAATGATAATTGAATGAAACGAAATCATTATGTTCACGTCTGCTTTCCTACAGACTTTAAAATAATATTCCCTATTTTCTTCCATTCATAAAAGTCATAGCTGCTATAGTGATCTCAACCTGAAGAGCACTGTACAGCAAGGAATTAGTAATCCACATACCTGAGTAAGAGCAAGCCTATGCTGCATGCAGGGCACGATCTTAAAGCCTGTGTTGCACTGTGCATATCCCCTGACTGCAACATAAACTTAGTGGGCTAATTGTAGCACAGGAGCCTCTATACGCAGCTCCCACTTGTTACCAGCAATAACACAACTTGCGTCTTTTGCCTTTATCTAAAAGTGCAGCAACAAGTTCTCATGTGATCATGATTTTTATTTGAAAGAACAAATAATGAACAGAGTTCTTCTCTTTCAACAAAATCCTATAAAAACTCTGAAGACCAAAAAGTGGGTCCTCTTCACAGACAGAATCTGCAGAGAATGCTGTGCCCTGACCAAATCAGGGTTCCCAGTACCTGAAAGGATGTAAGATAATCTATACTATCATCTCTTTCTTTAGTTTTAGCTTCCATAAATAACATTTTAAATAATATGTTCCAGTTCAAGTGCCTCTCTTACTGGGATCATAATGAACCAGAACCTTCTGGTATGAAACAGCTATTGAGTTATATTTAGCAGATCAATATGCCTAACAGTGATTTGGAACCAGGATTTATGTTAAGGACAGCTTGGAATAACAGAAAATACATAAGAACTATAATTAAGCAAAGAGCAGCTTAGGGTCAATTCCAGAGCATGCAGCATTAAGGACAGTGGACTAAGAAAGTTCCACTTTGCCCCTTGGTTGATTGAGTTATGTATGCAAACTGTACCTGCCACAATATACAATTTAACAAACTATACATTATGTTCAATTTGATGTACTTGCAAGATGATCACATATCAAAAAACTGACATATTGAGCATAACATAGTTTTTGATATACGCAAATTGAGATTGTCTTCTACTACCAACTACACTGTTCAGTGCACATATATCACAGCACAGTGTTTTGAAGTAAAACTTTAGGATATTCTTTCAAAAACATACTTGAAGTGAAGAAAACACTTATTTTACTTTTAAATGGGGACATAACATCCTGTGACAGAGGATCACAGTCTTGGCTTGAAGATTTGCTTTTGACATTTGTGTTTTCACAGGCAATTAAAATTTAATTTGGCCTACGATAAAAAGCAAATCCTTTTATCCCATAGTTGCAGTCACAAGAGGAACATACTGCGTTAGAAAGCAGCACTGTAGCTTAAGGTTTCATATTTGACATTTGTGACATCGTGAAAAAAATTTAATTGATAGGAAAGTTTATGCACACTCAACTCATCCTTAAACTTTCCTATCTATTAACTAAATGTGATGTCAGTAGTGTTTCAATATATAAACTATCAATTCAGATTTTAAGCAGAATGTTTAAAGTGAAGGCTATCTTTCCATCTGAAATTCTTTGGCACCTTATCATGCCAACTAAAAGCAAAAAAATAACGCTGGATGCATTGGATGAATGATAAATGCAGAAGACAATTTAATTTATGTAATAAAAAAGTTCTCTATATCCCAATCAAGTGTTAATCAATGATTAATTAGCTACTAGTCAGAAGTGAATCTACTGACATTTTATCAAAACCTGCAGACTACCTTTCCAATTCATACTGAACACATTTTAAAGGACAAAAACTTTCTGTTTCCAAAAAAATCCATCTCTGCATCAGCATTTTCATATTGACAAATAAACTGAAAATAGGAAGTGCACATGTAGGGGTAGTCAGTTACATAGCACCTGTATTTCCACAAGTGAAAGTAGAGACATTTACATATGGTCATCTGTCCAACTTCGTTTCAATAACCTAGGACATCAAAATGATAGATAAAATTGTATGCAAGCATCAAAAGTAGCTATTTAGTGATGTGAACAGGCTCTCATTGTGAAAGACACTAAACGGTTACACCCACTGACAGAAGATCTCGGTAGTTAGCATTCATTATCCTTGGTCAACATTCTTCTATATTGGACATGTTTCATTAATCTCCTTTTTCTCCAAGTAAGAACTTACAAACCCACAAGAATAACATGAGAGAGTTGAGTCCTTCTTGCTATGCACTGAAATTGCATCAGAAATATTCTAGAAATCAGCATCTCTGCTGATTCCTGAGAAGAACAGCCAATTTCAATGAAACTGTCGATCTTTATGACTTTGCAGCACACTCACACACACAAGCTGCAAATTGGACACATGCAAACATCAGGCAACAACAGCATTGTTGATGTTAGATGAAATAAACAGTGCACCTCCGGTGGTCCAGAGAACAATATATATAAATGGGTTTTACAATCTACCATTCTAAGTATTACGTATGCATTACTTAAAAATACAATTACTATTTACTTTATGCTATAAGCCATTCCTTGTTTCAGTAAGTGGCATCTTCTTCTTTCTGGTCTTTATATTTTTAACCACCACTTTACATAAATCCTGGAGGTTTCAAACACATACTCAAAGAACAATCAACTATGGACTGAACTATCCTCATTTTCAAATCCCAGCTAAAACCTGCTATGACTTTGTGTTCTCAGCGTGCTCCTGAAACCAGTCGCAATAACTGAGTCAATCTGCTGCATCTTCACTACAATTCAAAGTCTGATTCCTCCCTTCAGGGTACGGATGTGTCTGGCACAAAGAAGGGGTAATACATTTCAGTTGCCCCATAAGTGAGATTTCTATGAAAACCCTAGCAAAGGTATTGCCCAGAGTAAGCATTAGAGTTGAGAATCAAGTATGCTTAACCTTCCAAAGACATCTTTTTATGGACTTTGCAATTTGCTTGCTTTTCCTTATGAGTGGATGTAAATTAGGTCTGATTCTCTTGGCTTCTTCCAAATGTCAACTCAGTATACAGGTGGTCTTTCAACTACTTTGGATGGCCACTTTTGAACAGCACAACTTGTTTTCAGTGGAGCTGCAAATCATGTATGCAATTCAGAGGATTTGTGCAGTTTATGTCCATTGCACTCAAGGTTAATTAGAAACGTTAGTAAGTTTAATCACTAGGAACTCATTTGGTACTGATGTGGATGTCACCTGTAATTCCATATACACCGCACTGTAATTTAGCATTAATTAATGCCCATTTATACAATGGCATTGCCATAAATCTCAACAACAGTGATGTATTCTGGGATAAAAGCTTATTTATGACAACAGATTCAAAAACATAATCACTGCATCATTTTGAAATATAACAATATGATATTTTGCTTACTGTACCAAATAAAAATTATATGAAGTGATAATTGGCAAAGAATTTGCTGAGCTCTGAAAATTATATAAAACATTAAGAATACAGATTACTATTCTTTTACATGGATGACAGAAAAGCCATATCTGTTCTTATCACTCTGCTGCAATAGGCAAAGCAGCTAAATTTTCAATAATAATCATAGAGTAACAGCCATATTCATGTAAAATAAAAGTATTTTTCCTCATGTAAAATGCTATTAGCCATATTTGAAGGCATTATGTTCAGATATCATTTTTCCATTTCACTAAATGACAGCCATTAAATGCAATGGCAACTGCATGACAGGGATATTTTTATTACTTCAAAAGGAAGAAAAGGATTAAAATGAGTTTATTCAGAAGTGTGATTTGTCAATTTTTTCTTATCAAGGACTGTGTGGGACAGCTTTAAACCTAAACACTGTGATCTGACCTCCTATTTGAATAAGTTAATGTGATCCAGTGTTCTTAGAAAAGTAGTGAAACCTATCTTTTATATGCAGAAGTCCCAGGAGGAATTTATGCTTTTATACGGTCAGCTGCAAGGTGCCATTTCCTTTTCATCATTCCTGCTTTTATCATATTGTCATTCTTGACAGCTTAGAGGTTCTTTTTAGAATCTGGTATATGAGCAACTATATAGAGACATTTTTGTATGAAGGATTTCTTTCCAGCCTCCTAGGTTTTACAGTCAAATAGAATTCTGCTGCCAGAAATCCCTCTCTTATATTCAAGAGGGACTAATCACCATATTTGATAGCGCAAGCATCTTACCTAAACATCAAATAGAACTATAAATGACTACTTTGGAGCATTAAAGAAGGATTTTACACACATCAGGTTCTTGCATTATATATCCTAGGAACTGTAGTGAAAATTATTTCATATATGTACATACACAGAGAGCGGTAACATCTAGCTGGACAAAATACTACTCATTAGGGATTTACTTGGAAGGATTATCCTCCTCCCAGCAGTGGTTTTTCACAGGAGATCCTATACAGTGCATAGCTTTGCTTTTTTCTTTTTTAACCTGTTCTCTGCACATATTCTCCCAATTGCTTACACTAGTTTACATTTAAAAGCATTTATATAAAAAGTTGTAATTTAAAGCCCATTACCTACAAACAGAAAAAAAGTATACATTTATTTATTACCTTTTGTATACTGCTATTTTAAAGCTCTTGCATCTCTTGGCTAACTTACTGCATAAGCTTATTCTTTTCAGGGCAGAAAATTATCAAGACAGGAACTAAAAGTTACGCAGGCCAACATTCCCAGCTAACCTGGATCAACTCTGTTGATTTCAACAAAACACAGACAATTTCTGTTAGCTGCAAATGTCATTCAGCTGAAAGCAAGCAGAATCAAATAGTTACATAGACTAATACTGGAATTTGTCCATAAAGAGCAATCTGTGACAGAAACCTTGAAAATGTAGTCTCTCAAACCAAACTATTCACAATTATGTGTAAAACTTTTTTTTTCTTTATGTAATAGTTTTACACCACATAATATAAAGTGTTCCATTTTTCAGTCTGTAGGCCAAGTAGGTATTCTGGTATAGAACCATGCGGGTAAAAAGAGTTACTCCATTGACCTCAAGTAATGAAAAGACTAGTGTGGAATAACAGCAGAAATACACATAAACCATATCTTTACTGATTTCTTCTGCTGTTAATTTGCTTTTACATATTCCAAAATTATTATGATATTGAAAACAGACTTTTCTTGAACATCTTTGCTACTCAGGACCACAGATGAATATTTTATGCTCAAGTTCTACCTAAAAATATAGCCTATTTCTAACTCTGGGGCAGATGCTTGGTAGCCAAAAACAGCTCCACCAAATCCAGTTCAGCTTTTCTGATTTGAACCAGAGAAGAAACGTATAATTCTTAAATTCTCCTATTAAAAAAATTAAAAAAGGGCATAGACATTATGAGAACACAAATGTTAAGATACATTGTTATTACACATCATAACCAATTCCTTTTCTGTTCAGAGTTTGCCTTGGTCCCATGTGGAAAGTGACATTTCAAAAGATAAATCAACCGTACTATACCATCCAGAGGGAAGCACTTCTAGGCATTCCAGCTAGTACACTACAATCAAATTGCTATGCCTCTCCATGGGTTTACTACAAAAACCAGACATGAAGGGGTCACATAGTAAAGACTACCTTTGCCTATGGATTGTCAGAGAAAAGCTTTTAAGTACACCTTGCTTTACGATTTGTTTCAATTCTTGACAAAGTGGAAACACCTGTTTACAAAAAAAAGCTGTTAAGTTGATGAAGCAGTTCCCACTAGTTTATACTAGCTGATTTCTTCTGCGTTTTATAATTTGGATTTGAACATATACGCTCTGTAACCCTCATGTCCACAACTCAACAGCCAATCTCAGGTTTTATGCATGCAGCAAGATAAAAACAACGTAATGTCACTGTTCAAGATAACGAACCATATGATCTGAGCACATTAATTCTTTGCTAACCAAATGCAAACCAGAGATTAGTGGAGACACCCAATTAAATATTCTTCTTGAACATTAAGAAAAACCCCCAAAAACAAAACAAGAAAACATTCAGAAATGCAGTCAGGTGACAAGAGATGCAGAAACTAATCACTACAACAGTGAGAGGACATTTCACAAAGAGAACTTTTTTTTTTTAAACAGTCTGTATATCAAGCAGAAAGAAACTTACTACCCACTTTTTCTTTCTAGTGCACACCTTTTCTTGTCTTTTATTCTGCACTTGAACAAGCAAATTTTCATGATCAGCTAGAAGAAAAGGACTGCCAATTCTCAGAGCTTCTAATGGATTTGTAGGCTTGCATTCTCCACTAGTGAAGAAATGTGTGTGCACCTACATATGTACGGTGGCACGATACAGTTGTCACCTAGGATTCCTTTCATAAATCATGTTGTCAACAAAAAGTCAAGTAATATTTTATAGATTCCTACACCACACATAGCATCAATGGGATATTATAGATTTTTTTTTTGTGTAACATAGTATTACCATCATCAATATACCACAACTTAAACTACAAATTACAGTTTTCCTGTACTAGAAAACTGCAGCAGCTTACACTGAAGTTTCCATCATTGAAAATTAGTTCGCCATTACTGAACTTTTTGTACAATGCAGAAAGTCTGTATTAGAGCATACCGATCACTGTATGGACATAATACAGTGGTTTTGCACAGATCGCCATCTTAGGTGTCAAAAAGCTATGCCAATACTAAGCAATTTAATTAAGGTAATTAATATGCTAAGTACTTAATGACCTTATGGTATAGGAAATGCACAAAGGTAAGTTCTGTAAATACACTTCAGTATTAATGAAGTTGAAAGTAAAAGGTGACAAGCGACTTAACAACAGAATTATGTTGACAGTGACCTTTATATCCATAAAATAATTTGCAAAACAAATCACCCCTTTTTCACAAGAGTAGCCTTAATTATTATAATAGATCCATTTATTTCATGAGGAAACCTATTTTACAAGTAAATGTTTATTTTATTCAGAATTACTTTATCAAAGATTCATTTATCAGTATGCAGATATTCTATCCAAAGCTAAACAATCTTACTGAACAGTATTTACATCAATTGTTTCACATTTGTACTTACCTACAAGATTTAAAACTTATAAAAAGCCTAATTTTAGAAAGAAAACAGCATCAGTCAGACCTATCGGATTTGATAGCTTTACAGTTTAAGTGAGTAAGATAAATTACTTACTCATTGACTAAATCATTTGTAATCATAATTTGTGTATGTGTTTGGACTTTAAAATTTAGAATGACAGAAGTACAGCCTGTCCAGAACTAATTACTATAAATATGCCAGATGTTGTAAAAATCTGGACATATTCATTGTAAGGGAAAATGAAGCAAATACTATAAGAATGCAGAAATGCACAATTTAATGGTGTAATTTATATTTCTGGCATTATAGGTCAAAGAAATACAGTAAAAATACAGAGCAATTATTAATATTGCAAAAGGTTATTTCTCTTTACAATTTTTGTTAATGTCTCGACTCTTAACAGAGGTAGGCTTGGCTATAAATTTGAAGGCTTGCTCAAAGGGCACTAGCCCATGAAAAAAATAAAAACTGTGTGCATGTGTGCACATTTGCACTAGTAAGGTTGTCCTATTTTTACTTATTATAGCTAAGAGCACATCTATTAAAGAAAAAAATAATTAACACTCTGCAGTCCTTAAGATATCCTATATCACCTATATTTAAGTCAGAAATAAAATCTGAATAAACTCATCTGAAGTCAAGCACTGACCTCAAATAATTACTACAGACACACGGGAGTTGAATTTGAACTACAAGCTGTTTCCCCTATAAGCTTTGTCACATAAGAAAACCCCAATAACACATGAAAAGCAGTGGAATATACCAAATATATTGTAACTACTTAATATTTCTAATGAAGAGGCAAGTTTTACAAGGAGTAAAATTATGAGGAGAAAATATCAGTAATTTAAAGTAGGTTTAGTACAGAGAACATACTATCTTGGCATGTCACTGTAAATTCTGAGATATCAAATACATGCTAACTGGCTAGTGTGCGGATTGTCCGGCTTATAGTTCACAAACAAGTTTCACCATGTCTGGTGCACACAGGCGACTCCTGGGGGGTTACTAAAACGACCCAGCCTTGGGTTGCCTTGAGGCCCTGTCTGTCTGCAGAGAGGACTCAGGGGGAGCTGTGTAGACAGCTTAGCCCTGGGTTGTCTGACAAACCCTAAACTAAACAGGG
>JAVJGG010000088.1:34658735-34685722 GCA_035590195.1 Aviceda cuculoides | reverse complement strand
CAGTTTCAAATGACAACCTTGTGTATTCAAACAATCACAGACCAACAAAGGAAAGATAAGGGGAAACTCCACTCAGATATACATAATCCGTTCAGGCATATATCATAATCCACTCAGACATAGTCATACACACCATGCCACAAGTCGGGGGATAAAAACTCTAAGGTTCAGGTTGGAAATGGGGGAGTCACTTCTCCAACTATACAGTTGGCTTGTGAAGGAAACCCTTCCCCCCCTTGATTGGGACACCGGTTGAGGTAATTTCCCTGGGATTGAAAGCCCTTACCTGGAGGGGAAAGTGAATATTGTTTATGGTTTAAGTTTGTAAACACGTGTGTGCTTGTGGTTATGTGTGAATCGCTTGTGGTTGTAATAATGTACTACTCTTGCCTTAAAAAAATTGCAATAGTGCATTCCTCCATTGTATCTGTAAAACCTGCAATAGCGGTGTGTTAAGTCTGCAAGTGAAGTTCAAGTCGTTTGCTTGAACCTTGCAGTTAAGTCCTTTTCCATCACAGCTAGTATGTTATGTGCCATTACGTTCTACTGTTTAAAGATAAGAAATGGACAATTGCATAGGTATAAGCTATACATCATTAAACAGCCAGTGGAAATTCTGCTTTAGGTTAAATAATAATTAAACTCCTGAGCCAATAGAATTACTTTGATTTCCCTTGTCTTCAGTCATCATGTGATTAATTACCACCAACCTTACAAATTTTAAGCTCAAACATTCCTCTACTACTGTTACAGGTATAATGCTAAGGATCAGGGCCAGAAACAACGAAATTGCTACCTACAGGATATTCTTGGCTCAAGTCAGACCATACAACTACTACAGATATCTGCATGCCATGGTTTATTTTAAAGAAAGGCTTCTTTTACTGTAGTTTTGAAATGCTTCCAAACCAGAGTCTGGCACAGCTGTTACAATATTTTTTTCAGAACACCAATACATACATTCAAAATATTTACCGACCATTATCATAGAATCTTTACATTAGTTGCCTTCCAGGGTCCAAACCCATACAACTGGCAAGACAAATATTCATTTAGCACTCGTGGTTGCTTCTTAATCAGATGCTTTAAACCCAACACATTTCTTTACCATGTTCATAGGGTGTTTCCCCCTTCAGATATTTTGCTGCCGATACAGAATACCAAATAACCTTCAAACGCCTCATTCAAGCCCACAGTCGATTCAGAACATAATATTAAAACTGTGTTTTTCCCATAGAGTGAATTGCTTGTGAAAACAAAACAAATAACACTTTGAAGATATAGTCAGCTCATCATTAATGCAGGGACATAATGCACAGAGTCAATATCTTTTTAGAAGTATTCCTCCAGGAAGCATAAAATATGTGAAGTATTTTGAGACCAAATCTGTCAAATACCTAGATTTCACAAGACTGTAAAAAAAGCAGCCTGAACAACCTACACTGGAGACAACAGTGAACAACAGATCATATTTGTAACTGACATTGACCTGCATCTAAATTTGGTCACTCAAAGCGTACCAACAAAATCCTGACTTGAACATAAATACATCTAAACCCGCATTATACAAAAACAAAGCTCAATAAAGAAGTGCCCTTTGAAAGCTTTTTGTGTCCCTAACTTAGCTTTTGATACAAAACACGTTTTATTCTAAGAATCTATATTCCACTTCAACTCTTTAATGGTATCTAGATATTTGGCTAAAGGAGCAGTAATGGTTTCTCCAAGATGTGCAGACAACTTCCTCTTCAGTCCTGGCAGGCCCCTTCCTTCGTAGTGCCACTTGTTCATGACAGAAAACTGACCAACTCCTGCTGCTTCAGCAGGAGCAACCCAAGGGAAATGAGTCTCAGGCAGTTAACTCTAAAAGATCATAAACACTGAATTTAAATGGTTATTTTTCTAGGTCTATTATTTATTATTTTGAATTCCCTTCATAACTTCAGTAGACAACAATAGGCAAGCTTAATGTGATAATTAACTTACATAAGATACCAAATCAGAGTGTTTTCCTAATAACAATGGATCATTCCTAAAATAATTCTTTCTATTCATAAATGCATTTCAGATAAGTCTTCTTTAACTTTAAGAAAAATATAGCTAAGAGTGAACCACACTGTAGAGAAGCTTGCTGAAGAAACACTGTCATGAAACTGGTACAGATTCTACTGTTGTTATTTGGAAATTAGTATTGCACTGTTTATTATCAGTATTAGTGAACTCTCTCAATCCACAAGTATATTAGGTGCTTCTAATAAAAGGAAGGGGATAAAAGCTGACATCTGCATTGTTTGGAGCAGAAAAATAAGATATTACATTAATAACTAAGTTACAAATAAAACACTACATATGAATCAGGTATTTGCTTTTTCTTTTTACTTTCTGATCAAGTCCTCCAGTATTTTCCTCAGTTACTTTAAGAAACAACTGAAACAATCATAGTCTTTAGCTTTTCATCCATCATAACTCTTCCTGAAATGCAGAAATTATGGTATCAACACTAAACAGAGAGAATCAGTTTCTTGAATTGCAAAAGTATACTTTTACAACTGGTATTATCTGAAGGACAAGTGTACTGTAAAGCACCATTGAAACAAGTGATTTTTAGTGCTGTGTTTCCTATTAACCTGTGTTTAAGTTCTAAGCAAGGAAGAAATTCTACATACTTTCACAAAACACCTGGTAACTTATCCAAACTCATGTCTGACAGGTATGGAATATAAACATCAAACTGAAGACATTCTTGCTACAGAAGCTTGAGAAGATCACACAATACTATCAACATATTGGGAAATGTAAGTGGAAAGCGGTCTGCAGTTTGTAAGAATGTTTGGGAAGATGGCATTATGGAAAAAGGAGATGAAGTACTTGAGTATCTTCTGGGACCATCATCAATCATATGCTAGCTTTCCCTTAAAATGAAAAACATAACAGCTAATCTACAGGGTCTCAAATGCAGTGAAACGAGAGGAAAAGCATGGGGAAAGCCATACCTGAGGACAAGGAAGAATAAGGATTGAGAACCTGGGAAGTTTGCCTTACCTCAAGAGAAAATATTCACAAGCACATGTTGTCATGAGAAGGACTTAACTGTGCTAGGGATTCACAAGATGGTGCTAAGGAAAAGAAAATGCTTCTTCCATAAAGGGACAGGACACACAGTATAACAGATCTCAGATCTAAAGATGTTAAAGGATTCTTATGTTCAACTACGTTTCAGTGTGGAAAATATAAGTTTATAATTTTATTTTTAATATTTCATCCTAAAAGTGACTTCACTCAGGCATCAATTCACTGATTCAATGACTGATTACAGGAATCAACCTCTTCACAAGATGCATACGCAAAAATATTACAGAGAAATTAGTTAGGCATTTTAAAACTTACTACTAATTTTACTTTTCAGCTGAAGCATAACATTAATAAGACTGCAGTCAAAGGCTAAGAACATATGTTATTTGATGTCTTAGACGGATCATGCTATGCAATAGATGTTCTGAAGTCTCATTTTTAAGAGGATCATCAGTGTGAAAGCTCTTAATACACTGCTTTACGCTGTCAAGATTTCTAATACCTCCAGCTAGACTGTCTGATACGCCTCAAGGTAGATCTTCCTTGTTCTCACATAATCAAACACATACAGCATCATAATGAGTGCATGAAAGACTGACATCCATAAGGTGCCCCCTGCGAAACATTTCTCTAAAGTCTGATTATTCCAGGACCTGAGCATAATAGTCACAGTTAATGATGTCAGCTGCCACAGCAGGGTGCCTCAGGCATTCCTCTCCAAGGTCATTCAGCAGCATTTTGTTTTTCACATCTATGTTTATTATTACCTTTAAGCACAAATGCAATTATCTGTCCAGTGTGTCCAGACTTCAGAGATTGCATAATAGAAGCCACTAAACATGAAATCATAGAATGCAGCAATCCTTACAAACACACAACACTTCTGTTTCTCTCTCTAAAAATTAACATATCACTTTTAACATTATTTTATTCTTTGGTTTTACAGCACTTACAGCAAAGATCACTCAAAATTGCACCTCCCTGAAATGACTAATGCCTAACCCTACAAATAAGGGTTTACAGACTGACAGTTAAACAGCAGGTACACGTGAATGAGAAACTGTGGGAGTTCAAGGCCTATCAGCGATCCAAGGCTAATACACACAAAGACTTACTACTGCAACAATTTATTTTTGAAAAAGGAAGGGGGAGTAATTGAAATTGAAATATAGAAATAGGGGAATATAGGGGGAATATAAAATATAGAATATAGGGGAATATTGAAATATAGAATATAGGGGAAATAATTGAAATAGAGTCATAGTGAGCGGACAATTAGGAAGGGACAGTTAAAATAATGGCCAACTGAAATAACTCCAGTGAGGAATGAGCAGTGGTACTTTACCAGGACAGCACACTTAAGACAAATACATTTTAGACAATTATTTCATGTCTCATTAAGAGCAAACACAGGATTCTCTGCTCTCAAGTATTCAACGAAAGAACTAGTATTCCACAAAGCAGAGTCCTACATGTTCTTAGAAGTAGATATAAACTCAGCTAGGGGGGCAGGGAAGAAGAGGACTTTCTTTTGTTTTACTTTATTGTTATTTGGGTTACATGCCTGAAACCTTTTCATTTAAGGTCTTCAGAGATTTATTGAGAATAACAAACATACTGGACACTTGTCTATCTAGCAAGACCTATTCTTTCAAAAATTTATGCTGGCTGTCTAGGAAGAGTAATCTGAATGTCCTCATAAAACTCAAAAATATAAAAACTAAGGTCTATTTCTTTTAAAAAAAGAACTGCAACTAATTTCTCTTTTAAGTCCTATTTCTGCATATCAAAGTGTTCCAGAGCAAAACACATCCCAGACAAGTAACAACTGCAGCCAATTGCTACAGTTTCAATCAGCACTAAACAAATGTTTAACAGCACATGTACTTGCTGCCGGCGGGGCTTTCGGTAAATAGTACAAGTGAAATATGTCACAAGTAAACTAGCAGAAATTTTAAAATACTTCTCAGCTGTGGAAAAAAGATAAAGCACAGATAAAGTCCACAGAAGAACTTTAAGCTATTTTGTTCAAACCACAGGAAATCATCAAGATGAAGAGAGAAGCATGCAATACTCTGGATGCAGAATCTCACTAATTGGCTTATACACGTCAAGAAGAGCATGGAAAAGAAACAGCAGAGACCACTGTTTCAACTCCCACACGTGTTCTTATGCTCAGTGAAAGAATGAGGAAGTCCGCAGTCACGATGTTACTATGCAAGTCTGAGAAAAAAAATTGTGACAGACATTACTACCATGTAACAAAACCAAAAAATAGTGAAGTCAGAGGTCATGTTTGCTCTCTTGCTGGTAGCACAGAAAGGTCATTATAGAAAGCAACATCAAAGCATTTGCTTTGCTAGTGCTTTGACACTGTTTTCCCCAATGCCATCCCTTACAAGAATGGTTCTGTTAATTTTTAGGCACTCATGGTGCTCAGTTTATGCTCACTTCCAATCTCTTTCTTCCTTTATGACATGTTTGGAAAAGATTTCCTTTTTCACTTTTGAGTGTTCTGGAAGATCGTAATCTGCTGTCATGCCTAGTTAAGTATCAGATTCCAGTGACTAAGAGTGTGTGGGTTCAGATGCACTGAGATAGAGGGTTTAATCCTCAGGAAAGGATAAAAAAAAGGCTTCTGAACATTTGATTTAGAAGATGGCGAGATGAGTTTAACTTTTATTTTCTTTTCTTATATGACTTCTACCCCTTCTCCTCTTAGGGGGTTAAGCTCTTTGCTATTTAAAACCTATTTTTCATACTTCCTGTAACATAGGCACAAGTTTCTGAGAAAACTCATAGCAGTCTCAACTGTGCAGAAGGTATGTGTGCCACGCAAAATAAAAGTGGCACGCAAAGGGAAGATTCTTAAGACAGGGAGAGCTAGCAGCTTAAGGACTCAAAGGGGAAATACCAACAATCAAAAGCTAGAAAACACTAAGGGGAACGCACAGGGTGTAAAGAAAACAACATCCGTTATGTGTATCAACCATTATTTAAACTTTTATGTTGCATGTTTCCAGCTCAGAGAGCCTCTCCAACCATGACAGAAGGTGCCTGAACAAAGTGACTGAAAGAAAGGAAATTTCTGTTTGTATCTCTGTTCCTTCTTACTACTCAGTCCCCAAAATAAAGCAGAACTCTGTTTGTAAGTAAATGACACTTAAGGTACTACACATGCACAGAAACACACATTAAGTTGAGTCCCTTCACCAAGGCAAGGATGTTGGAAGGAATGGCACAGCCGAATGTTATCAGAAGCAGGCATTGTATTGCATTAGTGTTTAGTATTTAGATAATAATGTATTAACAGCCAGGCAAAGGATTCTTTTGTTAGTTCAAACACCAATCCAAAATTAAAACTAAACAATTTTGTAATACTACTTCTCACAGAGATCCATTATTAGCCTAAAAATAGATTTAATTCCTCTACAAATCCTCAAGATGCTTGTGGTTTATAAGCCACAGCCACTGAAAGAAAGTGGAATATGGGTAAATTCATTATTAAAGAATATTTTTGTAGATACTAAAATATTTGACATCTTAGTACCTACAAAATACAGTATATTCCAAACACACAGTAACTTATAATGTCCTATGGTCAACCATATATAAGCTTATTACATTCACCAGAAGCAACTCTTGCCTTGAGTTACTTAAGGGCTATCTCCACCAGAACTTCACAACTTTCCTAAAAACTGAGATACTCTCTCTCCCATGCAAAGCACCATGTCCAACATCACAACAAACTGGAAACACGAGGTGTATACCAGGACAGGAAGCAAGAGGCACCTGCAGAATACAGGGGAGACCATCACCAGTTAAAAACAGAGCTACCACCACTGCCCACATTGTAAGCTTACTCAAGCTATGTGACTAAATTAGAATGGAGTCAAAGTAGTAAAGTTCAAGAGTGAGAAAATAAAGTCTCTACCTAAGAATATGTCATTTCTTTTTAATGTATATATTTAAAATAGGCTACTTTAACCTCTAACTTCATACATTTGCAGACTGCAATGTCACTGTGTTTTATGCACTGCCAAAATACATTTCTTGTACTACACGTATTCCAGCAGAAGATACAAATACGTAGTAGTAAAAAACAAAAGCAATGTTAAACAAGACTGTGCAAACTATGGAGAAAGGGATGTAAGGGACCTGCTTCTAGGGATATCACAGAATCAGCGAGTTTTTCCTGTACAAACAAGGTAGTTTAATTCAGATATTCCTATCTCAGGATTTCTGAGAACAGATGGCAAGACAACAAAGTTTGTTTGCCAGGTAAAACCTTGTATTAAATGCAAACAAAACACTGCCACTAAGGGAGACACCACTATTTTAGAATATATATCAGTATGTATATTTTTTTAAAATTATGTATCCAATTTTGCTTTTAGTTGTAGGAACACACACAAATTGCCTTCCTCCACAATCCAGAATTAATGGTTCACTGAAAGACACCATCCCTGGGTTGGGTTTACTTGCAAGAAGAAATTAAGGCTATAAAGGCCAAAAAGAAACTTACCTTTAATGAATTACTAATACCTAGGGCTAACTGAACTAGTTTAATTCATTAAAGTGACTGTGGTTACGTACAAGTAGCTAATCTATAATCCTAGGATCATTGTTGTCTTACTCTCCTACCATATATTAACAAAAGTGAGAACGAGAGAAAAAAGACTGTATATTACTCTCTACTTAAAAGACACATCTCACTCCCATTAATGGAACATAAAAAGCAATAAACCTTGAAGTGCATTAACAAAGTATTGCATCTGAAACCTCCAAACTAAGTAATAAAATGTTTTCAACATCGGTGAAGTTGGGCTATGTTTATCAATAGTACCTGCAAGGCTAATTTTAAACAATGACTAAGATGATATTAAAATTGAGGAAAGATGCAATAAAAAGAAAAAAATATAGTCAATCGGTATAGCTTACAAGTGTCCATGTAGGGTGGTACAGGGAATAAAAGGTGCATCATCATCATAAGTGCATTTAAAGATCTAGTTCAAGGAGATTATATTTTCCTTGTAAGAAAAAAAAAATTCTCATATCAATTATCCACCTCCTTTTCATTGCATGAGAGCCAATCAGCCTACAAACATTTTATTGTAAATATATGAACTAATAAAGCATTAAATGTTTAACTTGAGTTTATTGTGCACTCTATATTTCCCTTAATCATTTTATTTGTAATGAACCTCAATCTTACAAAACCTCAGTGAGTGTTAAAAAGAAAAATTAATTTAACAGTACATATTTTACTGCCCTATACCCTTATTTGTGAACATTTGATGTTATTGGTTTTTAATCAATAACTAACAGCTAGATGAAATTAAAGTAACAAAATTATGACAAAGGGAGGTGAGGGGGACATGTGGATAGGTTGTGATATCTGTCCTAACCAAATAATTCACATCATTCCTATAAAGAAAATAGATCATAAAAAAGTCTATATGTCATACAGTTGAATGGTTCTTTGGAATTCTTTTAACAGAGGCAACTTTCATCATGATCCATTCTAGCACAACAAATCAAAATGGTTAATATTATTAGAAGTTATAAAAAAAAATCGCCCAGAGCTGCTACTCTTATTTTATGACTTCCGCTTTGATAAACACAAGTATTTTGATTTTTCAGTTTTAGAAATGTTACTCCTATCATTTGGTTTCTGATATAAATCCGCTGTTACAGAGTTATTTAAAAAAGTCTGGTTAGAGGGACAAATCTGGGAAAGCAACGAATGTTTAATTCACCCTGTTCACCTGACTAGCTAACAATATTGAGTAAAACATTCAGTCCTACGAGTTCTTTAAATGCAGCCCAAAGATCATATTTTAGAATCTCATCCATGGGATAACCAGAACATGAACAGAACAGGACGAAGAATAAAACACAGTTTTCTTGTGTTTCCAACATCACTTTGTGTCATGACTGATGCTTTCACCATTTGTCTAGTTCAGCAAGGACAACAGTTACTGCTTTATTGCACCAGCTGTACTGTGGTGCAACTTTACAGTATGTTGGTACTATGGAGTATAGTAGAAGTTGCAAATTCCCAAGTAATTTCTGTCTTTCTGAGTATGCCAAAGCACATATCTAAGAGGCTGCAGAGGATCTCTCTCCTTTTGAGGCTTATATTCAAACCTTACACTGAGTAGCCAAAATAACGTATTAAAAGTAATTCCCTTATTTCATCATGGTTATGGAATTTTGCACAACCATTCTATGCTGGCATTAAAACAGCACTTCCATTGACATCATAACCATTCAGGCACTTGCACTGACACTGTAATGACTCCTCTGGGGCTGTTACCACATCCATGAAAGTATGAGAGACACTTCATTGACACTGTAACAGCTCCAGTGCCTGGAATGTGATGGTAATGGCTCCTCTGGGGCTGTTACCATGTCAGTGGAAATATATGAGACACTTCCATTGATGTTATAAAAGCGCTTACACCAATATCCGTAAGTAAAACGTCCAAAATTTGGCAATAAAAATGAAAATATCAAGCTAAACAAAAAAAGGTTGAAGTGCTCAAGGAAAACAGAAATTTTCAGGAGAGTTGTGTGTTTGTTTCAACTTCACTGGCACATGCTCATACATACAAATACTACTAAAAAACAACAAATAAATACCCACCTCCTCCCAGATAAGACATCAGCAGGCACAGATGAAAAGAGTGCCTAAAACTGCTTCCCATCTTCAAAACAATAATGAAGGTACCAGCCCTTTATGAATTATACTTAAAATAAACTTTAAGTTACTTCTGTAGCAAGAAATGTTTTAATTAATTCTTCATAACTTAAAGAAAAGTAATAAATGGTTAAGAGTCAAAACAAGTAATTTTTGTTCTCTAGGTTGTTCATGATTTACTTGAACTGTCTGGCAAGTACTTGTTAAAAAAAAAAAAAAAAAGGACATTCTGTAGTCCTAATCCTTCAAAAAATAATGTTCATGGGAAAATCACTAATGTACTGAATTTATTATCTGAGGTCACAAACTAATTATCAATCCATGTGCAATTTGTTAAACTAAAATAACAAAACCAATTAGCTTTTGCCAGTTTTATATATAACTAAACAACTGAGAATTATACTATTACAAACAATGAATGAGGGGCTTTTTGTTTGTATTATTTTTCTAAAAACAACTTCATAATTTTATCTTTACATCCACTTCATGGGCTCAATTTTTCCATTAAGAAAAACTCCTTCAATAGATTGTCCAAGGACTGCTATTGTAGATCATACATGATTGCCAGGATCACAGACCCACTGCTGAGAGTCCATGTTCTATGACCTAGAAGACAGCCAGGAAAAGTTTAGGAATGCTCACAACAGGCAATAAACACAAGCCAATGCTGAGCTCGAACAGTAAGGGCAACACTCTAGTAATTAAAAGCAATTGGAAGGTTATAGCATGCATATGTTGGTATGATGCTGTATTTCGAAACTAACCTCCCCACATGCACCAAGCTGGGGGAGAATGGGGTAAGACCTGTAGAAAGCCCAGAAATAAACCCCTCAAGACAGATTTTTCCCTGCAACAGAACCTCAGGGAAAAAAAGGGAAAGAAGAAAAACAAACAAACAAAATCCACTAATAGTAAAGGAATTAGCAGCAAAGATAAGATTAGAAACCTATCAAGTCCTTGGTCTTATCAACAAGCTTTCCTTGTGGTACAGGTGGGGTCAAGATGACTCAGAAAAAAAAAAAAATTGAGAGAAGGAAAATCAATTTGTAGTTTGTGAAAAGAGGGACTGTTTGAGACACTGAACATGTTTATTGCCCTAAAACTCATTAGGTACAAGAATCCACATATTGAGTAAATACCATGATAGCTAAAAGGAAAGAAGAATCCAAAGCTTCTAAACAGGTGTAGAAAAAACAATAACATGAGGGAAAAAAAGCATTTCCCAACACCTGCAGAGTTGACAGGGGAAGAGGAAGGCTGCAGCTGACAAGTTTCATATATCCTTAATGCACAGTTATCAACAGAGGCAAAAAAAGAGCACATAATTTGTATATTATCAGTAACTCTGTGACAATTATTTTACTGGAGCCTCTATTTCTGATGAAAGAGAGGCATTAAGTGTTCACACTGATGACATCTGGATTAAATAAAAAGCTGCTGAAAAATGCATCACCAGTTCAGTAAAGCCACTAACAAGCACTTGGGTTCAGTAAAGAATTTAAACATATGCTTAATTTTAAACAGCCCTTAAACTTGACAACAACCAACATGACTGCAGTAGATAACAAAAGCTAAGAACAAGTTCCCAACAGGAACAGACTAGTAGCTTTATCTGCAGTAAATGCCAACTTCAGCGCTGACAAGGCTGAATTACATCACTTGCCCAAAGCATACGGACACACAGCTAATGTCAGTGTAGAAACAGCTAATAAAGTCAGCTCTAAAACGTGCAATCAACTAAAATACATAGCAAGAATTGTCTCTGAAAAGCGTGCCCTTACACGCATCTAAATATCAGCGTAAGATCACTTCTACGCACAACCTTTCCGACACCGAGAGCCCTCCGGCCGCGCTCCCGCGGGCGGTCAGTCAGGAAAGCCCACAGGGCTCCCCAGAAAAAAAAACCTTCTCCGAAGGACTAAAAGTCAACGTGCACGAAACGGTCCGAGAACACGGTGTTACAGGGGCAGGGGCTGAGGCAGGGCAGGTGCTGCCCCAGTCACGACTTCCCGGTGGAATTGACTAAAACCGACACCCCTTCTCCACCCACCCACCTGCCCGCCCTCCCTCCCTCCCTCCCTCCCTCATTTCTTCAAAAAAAAAAAAAAAACCCCCAAAACCCCAAAGCAACAGCCAAACCCCAACACCCCCCGCCCCTACACACACACACAAACGTAGTCACCCTACCGCTAGCAACGAAGAAGCAAGGCAAAGCAGCACTTTCCTTCAGACTGCCGTGTCCCGTGGCTTCCCAGGCTGAAGCCGTCCCTGCCGCCTCCTCACCGGGAGCCTGGAAGCGCAGCGCCTCAGCCCGGCCCCGCGCCCGTCCGCACCTTCTAGAAGTTTCCAGGCGGAGATCCCTGAGGTAACTCTGCGGCGGGCGCACCCCTCTACAGGAGAAGGGAATCAGGTAATTATCCTCCCCGTTCCCTAAGCTGTGTTGAATAGTAACCCAGAAAGGGAGTGGTTTTACCTCACACCTTCGCACAAATCAGGCAGAGGCTAACACAGAACAGCTGAGTGTGCTGTGGCTTTAACAGCTTCTGTGGTGCTTTGCTGGAGTTGAGGTAGTGTAATGCTGGTGGTACTTTGTTGAAGGGAGTTCCTAGGAGGTTTCTCTAGGAGAAACTGCTACAGGTTGCAGCTCTGCTGAGGAGAAGGCATTGCCAAGTACTGCAGGTAAGTCCACAGAGTAGTTTGGGAGGGATGGGGGGTATGCGTTTCACGTACGTGAGTGTTGTGTTGCTGCTTCATGTGAGGTGGGTACTTCTTCTCTTACTGCTTGTTGAAGTTTAAAGTTAGGGCTCTGATTTGCTATGCAATTTTTATGTGGAAGAGATTGGAAGCCTCATTTAGTCAAGTCTTTTGTGTTTAATAAAGCTTTAGATGTAGACTTACCATAGATAGAGCTGGCTTTGTGGAAAAAGAAAAGATCTCAAAACCTGAACTTTTAGCTAGAAAACTCAGACATTCACATAAAATTCTAAACCTGTTGTGGACCTGCTCTCCTTGAGTATGAAATTATACACTTTTAAAAACTCAGAAGTTGTCTTAAAAGGAGTAAGTTTTTGTCTGTTAGATCTATGAAAAAAGCTGGTGTGATTAAATGGTTTGGTTGTCTATTCATTAGCTACTTGAAAATTATTAATTTGGGAACATGATAAATGTTTTAGGTATGGATATCATTAATGCTGATGGAATATAAGAGGTTATACTTATTTTAGTGCTGGATGCTAGAATGTGCATTTGCTGCTGCCTGTGTAATACAAATTTATTCTATATTTTTTAGTGTCATAAGCTAGTCACTTAAATTTTTTCCATAATAGAGCAGTGGTGGTGAACTTGACACTTCTCACATAAAGGTATTGTAAACTGTCAGGCATATGTTATGTCTGCTAGTGTATACCTTGTATAATAATCACACTATCTTTAGACGGATTTTGAAGGAGGTATTTTTATTTTTTATTATTATTTTTATTTTAAACATGGGCATAGCTCAGTGGGTTGCATATAATAACAAGTGCTGTCTTAAGGAAATTACCATGATAATAATAAAGTTGTGTGATGATAGTGAACTTAGCATATTACACTTCTAACATTTAATGAATGTGATATCTTATATATAAGTCTTTCAGGGATATAGGTAGAGTTTTATTTTCACAGAAGGTGAAATAAACAGTCACAATCACACCAGTAAAAATTTCTAGCTTAACATGTGCTGGGAGGTTCACCCAGGTAGAGGAACTCCTCCACTTAGAGACAGAGCTCCAGGAGGAGGTGAGTAGGTTGAGGAGTATCAGGGAGTACAAGAAGGAGAGAGATGACTGGAATCGCACCCTACCTTCCCAGAGACAGGCCCAACAGGCAGACAGGACGCATGATACAGAGCATTCCCGATCCTTTCTCCACCTGGCTGAACACAATGACTTAAGGGGTAGGGGGCAATGGTGACAAGTTCCTGCCTGGAGCAGCAGGTGGGTCTCCTCTGTGACTATCCCACCTTCCCAGGTGCCCCTGCATAATAGGTATGAGGCTCTGCAAGTGGAATTGAACAGTAAGGAGGACAATGGTTCATCTAGCTTGGAGGTGTTGCTAAGGGTATGATTTAGGGATGTGGTTTAGTGGTGGCAGTGCGAGGTTACCGGTTGGACGTGATCTCGAAGGTCTTTTCCAACGAAAACGATTCTATGTATCAGTTTCATGGAGGCAGCGCTACCTGTTTTTCTTGCATATATGCTAAGATACAGAATATCAAGCCTTGTGAAATTTTAAATAAAAACTACTGCTGGTATATTTCATTCATCTCTTTACTAGTGCTACCATATTAGAATATCTTAAAATGAGGAAGCTTCATATTAATCTGCTTGAGTAATTAGAAGAAGAATTTGATGAAAACTTGTTTATTTCTTCATAACATCCTCATCTTTTGATATTTGGATTTTTATCTTGCACTAGTTTCTTTTAGAGTTTGGAGCTTTATTTAGGCTTAGGTGGCAATGCTACTGTCCTGTTAATTCAGGGCAGCTCCTTTCAGTTCTTGCTGCAATTCTTTCATGACTGTGTCTATTAATGTATGTATATATTATTTTCAGGCACAAAACAAGCTTGTACACAGTAGGTTAAGTAAGAAAATGATGCAAACATTAGCACATTTATAACCATCATTCCTTTATTTACCACGGAGTGATGAAGACATGTAATCTCTAAAGCAAAAGTCTGTGATTGTCTGCCAGCTGGCTGCCTGCCTTAACTTAAGGGAATAGTAATAAATGAAGCCCAAGCAAATGGCCACCATCTGGGTAAAGCTCAAGTGAGCTTGTTTGGACAAAGCTCCAGGGTCATGTAAATGAAATGGACTTTAATGTTAAGATGCATCTGCGAACATACAATTCCTTCTTATGTAAAATCTGGCTTGATTCAGTGCAGGTGCAGAAAGTTGGCAGTATTTATAAACTAGATATAATTTAGAGTTTTTTAAAGATGCACATTGTTTACATGTATAAACAACCTTCTGATACCCATCTTTCAAAGCAGCCTTGAAAACAGAAAGACACTATTAAAAATAAGTAAAAGGGAAGAGGGCATGGAGCGGCCATATAAGTAATGCCTTCCACTGGGCTTGTTCATACATGTTGATTTTCTGTTATTTTTATCAGTACAGAATAATACTGATGCTTTGCTATAATTAAGTACTTCTACATTTATTAAGACTTTAAGATTTTTGAATGCAAATCAAAAAAGTTGCACTTACAATATCAGGTGAGAAGCATGTGTATTTTTAGAAGCTACAATGTAATGTGTTGTTAAAGGTCTCATATTTTGAACTCCTTGCTTTAATTGGGTCCAGATGTAGTTTTTCTACTTCTGATTGCTGAAATTTATTGTGGTTATATAATATTTTAACCTTTCTCAAGCCATTCGTATTTTGACAAGACACAGGAGGCTTTGTATTTTTGGATCTCATTCAGTGAAAGACTTACTTAGCTTTGAGAAGATAGTTGATTATTGTTGAAGTTAATATAATGCATGACTCTTGGCATGTTCAATTACTTTGTCTGTTTTACTTTACTCCAGTCTGTGCTCCACAGTAAATCCTTCTTTGAAAGAACTACATAGTACTTCTGTGTATCGCTTGTAGCATTAGGAATCTTACCTGACTGTTTAGCTGTAGTTATGAGTCATTGGGTGATCTTTTTGTTGCTTTACTGCCTACATTTTTTCTATACAAAGTCATTAGTCCTGGTATAGTTTTTCATTGGTATGAATGTTCTTCATTTGTACTTTTGCCTGTATGCATATATATGTTGCATATGCAAGTCCTGCATGTTTCAGAAAGAAAACCCAAACCTGCATCTGTGTAATGTTGCTGTTGAAAATACATAAACCTACACACAGTAAAGACCCCTGTATCTTGTCAATTATGGATGATTCGAGCATTACTGGCCTTCTTAAAAAATATGAAAAAACTTAAATTCCGAGTTCACAGCTTTATATTAGATCTTCTTTGACAGATTCTGACAGTACAGTGGCAACCATTATCAGCATTGCTATTTCCAGCCCCTGCCACAGAGACATGCCAGATAGATGTCCATTTATGCTTTTCCCTAATTTGTACAGGACCTTATACCTGCATTGGAACTTATTCTTGTATGTATGTTCAGGAAGAAAAGGATACTCTGTTTCTGCCAAGTACGATTAAATTTTCTAGCAGCATACAACCACTGAGTACTGCCTCAGCTGGACTTGCAATGTATTCACCCTTTACGTTAACAGAACTGAGACATAAGCGAGGACTCTTGTGGCTCATAAACAGCAACTCTTCCAGCTGAAATAAAGGGATTGTCCTTTTCATCGAGCCAGTGGGAGCTGTGCTAAGCTTCTCAGCTGGAAGTCACTCTTTGCATCTTGCAAGAAACTGATTTAAAATAATTTATTTGAGGGCAGCTGGGGTGAAGAATTTGCTTGGGAATTAAGCAGATGCCCCTCAAAAACTATGCACTTCCTTTTAAAATCCAGTTACCATAACAACTGTACAGTACTTTTGCTCTCAAACAAAGCAGTTTTTTTGTGTATTAGGAAGCTTGCGCTCCAGGAAAGAAGCTGATTTACTTTCCCTGAGGAAACACACCATATGACATGCAAAATGTCAGGGAGTGAAGAATATAAACTGGAGCTATAAAACCACATTAGAAATAAAATGGCTTATACCCTCTCAGAGTTTTTAACTTCCCTCCTCCCCAGAAAGTGGGAAGATTAACTCAAACTGTACTATTAACAGTATCGAGGCAGTCATCAACAGGACACAGATTATTATGGCAATGGCTCTGATAGATTACAAAATATGAAAGGGTTGAATGCCAGACCCTGGTGCTCTCAGACATGTGTAAATAGTCATCACTAAGAAACCTACACATGCTACATTTACATCCTCTACTGGGATACTGTTGTATGATGCTGATTGGCAAATACAATATAATGGTGTTCAGTGTAGCTCGTACTGAGCTAGTGAATTCTATATGCAATAATTTAAGGATCAGATTCTTATTGCCCATTGGCAACTGAATAATAGTTGCAATTGTATACCCTCCTCTGCATTACTATTATTCAATTTCTGCACGTGTTACAATTATCTCTCCACCACCACGTTGTTGTAGTACACCAGATCTACTAGTATATGTGTGATCAGTTACTGGTTTAATCTAATGGAGAGCTTTCTGGTAGTAATAATGGCAATACTGTAATGCTCCCATACTATTGTGCAGTGAACACACTCTGTTGTCATAACATAATTCCAAGTTGTTATAAGCATACTTTGTCAGTTTTAATGTCAGAGAAGTCAAAAATCTCAGTCTGAGAAGTTTTTGTACTAGAGTAGAAAAAGCTCTTGCTGAATACTTTCTTTAAAAAAAATTATCAACAATCAAATATTCTTTGTTTTGTTTATCATTTAATGTGCTGTAACTCAGTGAAATTGAGTCCTTGAACTGAGGGTATGAAATGATACTATTAAAGAAGACAAAGTAAACCTAGTCAAAGTGAGTCTTTTTTTTTTTTTTTTTTTTTTTTTTGCCCCCCTCCCCCCCCTGGGGAATTGAACTGAGTTCAGTGCTACCAAATCAGGCATTGCTATTATATGCATAATTACTGCTTAGAAGAATCAAGTTTGGATCAAACAGGAGGCAGCAGACCTTCTGCTTACCCGGGGCAGCCATAAAGTTCTAGGAGAAAGAGGAAAGGAGTATTTTCATGCTTTTATGTAGCAATTGTAATTTACTGACAGGTGTTTCTGTTATATATTTGCAATAGAGTGTTGCTATTTTTGTGTTTTTTTAATATTTTTGTAATTTAGGGACAGAATTAAATGCTTGAGTGTCCTATAATACTTGAAAAATACTGACTTTTTAGTGTCAATCACTGTTAAGACATTCAGCTAGAAATGGAGCATGCTGGCTATTTCACATTCATGAGCACATACAGGTAGGATGTAGTTCCCAGTTCAGCAACTAACTGTAGCTTCAGGTGGCATAATTTCTAGGAAACCATGTCAAGGAATGTGAATATTCATCCTGTGGACTAGATAAATACTTTTGTTGGATTGCGTTTGCTTTTTCCTACTAACAGAGAAGATAATCCGTAAGTGATCTAACATAACTTATGTTTAAAATATATCTGTAAAGTGTCATTCTTGCATGCCAGTATATGTTCTTAAATATTCACATGAATGCAATGTCCATGCTATTTATAAAATACCATGTTAATATACCCCTAGAATGGCAAAACTGGTTTTGGTAATTACATCAGGCAGTAGTAGTTGCATCATCATAGTATGATTATTTTATCATTAAAAGTTTATAGGAAAAATTCATAGTAACTCAATCTTATTGCTAACAGCCATCTTACTAGTGTTTAAAATGTTCTGGACCATTCTGCTTGGTGGAAAAAAAAAATCCAGTACAGTCTAGAGACATCAGAGAATCCTTTTATGCTGCTATGCAAGCGAGTAGAATATTAAATCTTCATTTGAAAATCACAGCTTTCTGAGAATGAAAATAAATTTTCATTGAAAAACATTGTATAAGAATGTCATACATTATTTAAAAAAGAGTTGTTTAAATTCATGTTAGGCTGAATTATTCTAGGGAACCCAGAATGTCCCTTAATCTTGATATGTGGGGCTTAATGGAGTTTTAGGTGCCTGGAAGTTAAATGATGGTAATGTTCAAATTTTATGGTACCTGATTTTGGACTAAAATGCAAAACTCTGCAGTGTTTGTACTTCTGGATTCCTTTACACCTGTGTGGAGTACAGATCTCAGTTGGGATCCAGAGACCCTAATGTTTATTGTGTAGTCTCAGCAGTTAGAATACTCGGAAAGAAGGAGGGAGACCAGGATTTAATTACTGCCTCAGTGCCTCCCCTCTTTTACACCTTGAGTTTCACAGCATGAAGTTCTGATTTTGAAGCACTGATCTAGCTAGATGTGAGCACAGGTGTTAGCTCCAAGTTCAGCAACTTGAATATTAAAGTACCTAGCAGCTTTAAGCACTTTTTTTCATGACACTAATGACTTCTTTCGTGGCACTAATCATGACAGTAAATTGAGCTTTTCAATTAACACTTGGGAGCCTAAATTCTGCATAACTCAATTTTTAGGCAGGTCTAAGAGCCTAACTGCATCATGCTTGTTAGCCTGGATAAAAACTTTGTAGCGGTCATTTTTAAAAGTTTCGTCTGTTGAGAGTTAGTATAACTTTGGTTTAATCTCGAGTAGAGACTTACCCGGTTTTAAAATACTGGAAGTATCTGCATTTTGTATATTGTATAAAAAGATGAAGGAAAACAGTTACCAAAGTATTGTCCTGCACACAGAGATGTACCTGAAATGCAGACACCATTGCTTTTTTTAAAGACTATTACTGCCTACCTGTTGAAAATGACTTGATACTTCAGATTTTTTTTGTTAACACTAGTAGGGTTAACATTTAGTCAACTATGTTCTTTATTAGGGGAATATCAGATGTTTAATGGAAAATTTAAAATATCACAAAATGCTTATTTATAGTGAATAAATTAAAAGGATTTTTCTGCTCTGTTGTTTATAATTATTTGCCAATTCACTTTAAGGTATCTATTCTTTTTGGTGGTTCAAAGTAAATCAAAATAATAATGAACCTTGGCAAGGGCATGAAACAATTGGCTGTGAGCAATTGTAATCACTGTCAGTCCAATTGAGAATTAAAAACATAAACCCTTAACTCTGCACTGGAGTTACATTTTCTAGCACCTGATGATTCATTTGTATTTCAGTGAAACACTGCAAATGGATACATTTTTCTGCTAGAACCCCTGATACCAGGCTCTATACACTCTGGTTACCAGTAGGTGAGATCCCTGCTGCTAGAAACCTGATACCTTATTTCAGGTGCAACACTGAAGGACAACTTAACCTATGTTCCTAGTTATGCGCTAATTCTTTCTATTATGACAAGCCTAGAGTGGGAATCTTGTGCCAGGCGCTGCAAAGCAAGGAGTATTGTATGGTTCTTGGAGCAATTAAAACAATGTAAAAGCTACAAACAACATGCTTTCTCTAAGATGTATGTTATTTTACTTTCACTGGATGAACTTTACTGCTAAATGGAGAGACATCTGAAGGCATAAGGGACATTAAAGGAAAAGCGTTTTTAGAGCATAGTCAGAGGAAAGATTGTTAGGCAAAAAGAAATGGAGGAAGCAGAGAAACTGAAGGAAATGGCCAGTTGCTTATAGCAGGGAAAGTCAGATTAAAACTTTGCATTTGGGAGAAGGATAGGAAGATGGGAAGTACCAGGATGTCCGAATTTGCTTTCTGTTGTGGTTCATACTGCCCGTAATCAGTAATTTCTACTTGTTTTTTTTTCTCAAAATCACATGCCCAGAGAAGGGGAGGGATTGCCTATGTTCTGCTACTTTAAGAACAGAGACTCCTGTCATAATTTGCTGTTATAAATCTTGGTGATAAGGAAGAGAATTGGACCTTATCTGTTGTCCTTACTCAGTGTAACATAGTTGATTTGCTGCCCAAGAGTTGCTCTGAGCATCTGCACCCTTTGTCGTTGTATCTTAGTGCATTGTTTAGTTTGCAATTTTTTCTAGAACAGATAAAATTAGCAATTCTACAGTCAATGGGCAATGACCAGATAGGATTTATGGGCGGGGGGGGGGAACCAAAATCAAAAAAACCCAAAACCCAAACCATGCAGAAATATTAAAAAAGCCATGTTTATTTACTTGTTTGAATTTAATCACATAGAAGGTGTTGGTGGCCCAACATCTGCACAAAATAACTGCTTTCAAAAAAAGATCAACCAGAGCATTCTAAAACTTTGTTAGAAATACTTGACACTGGTATATGCCTTCCATGTGTTTACATCCTTTCATATATTTGGCATTGTATTTCTACATTTTTATGTATATGTGAATGTATGTACAGAAAAAAGAGCCTTTTTTGCCTAACGCAAGCAATTTCATTTATGTTTAATAGAGTATGTTAAATACATATTCTAATTGTTAGAGGGTGCTTAAATCTACAAGAAATGAACTTAATTACCATTTAATTAACTCTAAACCAGATTAATCAACAAATATATCATTAGGTAATTATTACCTCTTTACAAAGTCCTGTTGCCAGTAATAGAATTCAGAATGAAGAACGCAAGAGTTAAGAGTCAACGTGCCATTTGGGAAATGTGCAGAACCATATAATTGACATTTCAAAATGTACCAACTACCGCTGCAACAAGATGCTTATGTAACGTACAGTTCAGTGCCATGTTAAACTATTATGTACTTTATTTTAGCAACTTGCCTAGTCACAAAGGCCTCTCATGCTGAATAAAAGCAATTGAGTTGCAAATTACTGGGACTGCTTATGGAATAAGAAAACATTTGTTAGAACACCATTTCTGCTGCTCAACTACTTACGTTTCTATTGAATGAAGTTACTTTCGCCACTGTTCACTTCAAAGTCTGATTGCTCAATGTTATTCATAGAGCCAGATGCTGGAACACCTGAACATACAGAGTTTGAGTACCATGCAACTACTCATATTACTGTATGATTTATCGTCATAAAAATAATTTCTTTCTCAAGTACTTAATTTTGAGTCTAGCTTATATATTGGTCTATTGAGGAAGTCTTTATGGAATGGTATCTTTGTACCTCTTTTATAGATAAAATTTTTGTTGTTTTTTTTTTTTTTTAATTAAATTAGAAATTATCAGAAGACAGTGATTCTTGAGAAAATACAGTTTAAAAAAATGAGACTGACAAAACTAAGAACTTCCTGAGTGAGGTTTTTTGCTGTAATTTTCAATTGCTGTTCTATGATGAAAAGCAAGTATTCTGCAAAAACACATACAATTTGTGAAGGACTAGCCTAACAAAAGGAATATTTTCATTCAGCCATAGTTTAGATTTAGAAAGTTCCAAATTATCAAAATTGTCGCTGTCGTCCCAAAGTAATTTCAAAACTATTTTAATTCTAATAATTCATAAGTGTATTTAAACAGGGGTTTGTATTTAGAGTTGTATAGCTATATTTTGTCTGAAGCTACTTTCCCAAATTTTAAATAAAAGAGAGATTAAATACTGGAAGTGGTTGCCCAGACAAACTGTGGAATCTCCATTCTTGAAGATTTCAAAACTTGATTGTACAAGGCTCTGAGCAACCTGATCTGCTTTCAGGATGAATTTGGATTAGATGATCTCTAAAGATCATCTCCAATCTGTATTTTTTAGTGATTCTGCGATTACTAAATAACAGTGCTAAAACATGAAGAATATAATTTAGATTTTTATGCTTTAAAAATGTGTAGGGTTAAAACTGTATCTCCAGAGTGACAAGTTGTCAGTAACTGAAACTGACAGTGTAAGTATCATGTTGAATGCATCCTTCAGAGTAGTCTGACTAATGGAGTATGGGTAAGAATGCCTGAACTCTTCCCTCTTAACCAGGCTTGCTTTTTCATTAAAAATCTATACTATGAGTTTGTTTTATGATAAAACTTAATAAAGGCAGATTACCTGTACCATCAATGCACTAAAAATAGGTATATAACTTGGCAATAAAAAAGAAAAAAATATTTCAAAGCCCATATCAAATAGCTGCTTCAACTCCAGATTTAAATTAATTCTAGAAACTTTGAAAAATACTGTAATGTTTAAACATAGCTAAGTCGTTTGACTAGATACATGCTACCATTTTTTTGATGTTTAGTATTCCTCATGTAAGAGTTTATTATTTTTATATGGTGTAATTATTGCACCTGAGATAATGAAAATATTGAAGATTGTTTCATCTTCATTCTTATGAGCAATACCTCTGACCTTCTTCTGCCATTCAGCGTTGTGCCACCAGTCTTTTTCACTATGCTTGCATTAATGGTAGGGAATAGTTAATGTACTTCCACCTACTGAACTATGTTCTAATCACTTAAACTATAACTAACAGACTATTTTCCCATCTGCCACGTAGAATGTGAATTATAATGTATAATGTATTTTGCATAGTAGAAGGAAACAAGATGGGAATGTTGTTTGAGTTCTTGGAAGATTACAGCATATCAGAAGAGGCAGTGTGTAGGGAAAGAAAAAAAATCTTACAAGCAATGTCTTGGAGAGTAAATCAAATACCGGCCTATACAATTGTTAAAGCTGCAAGACTTGACCTTCACTTCTAGATCTGAGAATCTGCTAGTTCCCTGCTTGAATGGACAGCGATCATGACAGTAAGCATTGAAATGAGTAGATTCCAGCTTTGTGAAACTTAGCATGTGATAGTAGAGGCTGGTGATTAGTTTTTTACGTCACCAGTGATACATGTGTCAGCTCTTCCTTGCACATGTATTGTAAGCTGGCTTTGCACTTCCTCATTCTTCTCCAGCCATACTGTCTGCATAATTTCCACTTTCCTTTTGTACTTGGAGTGCTCTCCTTCACTCAGTATGAACTACAGTCTTTTCTTGACCAGGAATAATAGATTTCCTGCAGAGCTTTGTTTTCCTGACAAAAAGCAGTAATCACTTTTCTAGAAAGCTAGCAGTGTCAAATAGCTTTGTCTGACATAGTCTGAGCAGAATTAGGCTTGCATGTATTCTAAAACAATACATAGCAAGAACAAATGCTGAAAGTAGCATTGATCCATACATACTGGGTAACTAGGCTTGAGAAGGCTTCAAGTCCACATTTCTAATAAATTTACTTACCTTGAGATCAGAAGTTAAGTGCTTCTGGTGCCTCAGAAGTCACTTGCTACTTGCACTGCAGCTTTGCTAACACGTGTACCCGTGTTTAAAATTGCCAGTCTGGTGTAAAAGAAATGAGTCTCATCAGTATGTGCACACTATGTGGTCCAGCACCAAAAGAGCAAATACCTGTTTATGCATTTGGATCCATTTGTTTAATTGATAGTCATTAAATACAGTGGCTTCATTACTTAGTAAGGCTATTATACTCCTCATGCATGCTGATTTAATAATTGTGACTGCCTATGTTTTCATATTAATTTCTTGTTAGAACTTTACTAAGTCAGGGCCTTAGTCCTTTTCCTCCTGAATAGGATTTTTGGGAGCACAACTGGGCCACTGCTCTTATCTGTGAAAACAAATGATAGCCTGCAGTCTATACTGTGCAGTAATCCACCAAAATACCCAAATCAAGCCCTGCCCCAAATTGTCACAGAAAGGTAGAATGAGAAGGTGACAAAGGTGCAGTTTGAATGAAAAAGAGATGTAGGCTATAAAAATGTGAAATACAAATTATGCATCAGATTTTGAAAAGTTATTTAGGTTTAGGGGATTGTTACCTTTTAGATGTATGTTTGTGCCTCTTCATCATTAATGTTTCTGAAAAGAATGAATAAAATAGTTCCTTAAGAGCCCTGAGCACTGTGATCTATCATCTGCCATGAAATATTGAAAACATGTTAAAACATTCCCAGCTTTCTAATGACTTTATGAAAGTATTCTTGTTACAGTCTTGTTCTGCGACAAGCTCAGAAGTTTACATAGTATGAAGTATTCGAACGATATGCTGGAAGTAGAGTATGGTATGCACACTGATCCATGAGAGGTCATTTTCCTTTTTGACATTTACAGTACTTTTATTTTCCTTACAAATCAAGTTTGAAAATATCTGAAGCTGCACCATCTCCTATCTACTCAATGCCAAAATACTAGCATTAATTTCCGTATAATTAGCATCTACAAGATCATTACCCTTTTAGAGAATAACATTTGGGGGGGTGGGAGGGGAAATGAAAATTTTAGGGGAATGAATATTTTTCATTCTGTAAAAACATATTTTCAGAAGTGCAGGACCTCAACCATTAACACAAAAAACTAATCTTTCTTTATAAAGGTTTTCAGGTACAAAGGGATAATTTTAAGTCATATATATAGAACTATGGCTTATATCATCAGTATTAAATTAGAAATACAGCATAAATTAATTATAAATCTATTTGCCAGAATTTTTTGTTACGTTACAATTTACTGAGACATTTGACTAAATTCTCACAGAATATCCACTAATAGACTTTTCCATGCATTATTTACTTATCTCCTAATGTATTTTTGTGAGTTGACAAAATATATGGCTAATGGACTATGCAAGAAAATAAGTTAGAGATAAAATGCCTGGGAAACACAACAAAAATATGTAAATATTTTGCCTAGCTTTCAAAGTACTTGCAAGTTACATAATGATATATATTTAGAGCAAATAAGTTCTTAACAGATTCCACTGAATTTTTTTTTTTTTTTTATTGCATAGGAGCAGGAGACATAGGAAAAAAAACAGAAAATTATTAAAGCTATAACATAGGGTTATATTCCTGTTTTTAAAATACATGTAAACAGAACTTGCTTTGAGAGAGGGGAAAAACAAACAAACAAAACTAACAAAAAAATCTGCTTCTAAAGATATTATTGGCCATCCAGCAAAACAATGCTGGACCTAGTACATTGTTTCACCAAATTTTAGGGTGCTATTGGCCATATTCAACTAGTGCATGGAGTTTCCTTCTGGAATCATTGAGTAAGACCCACAAGAAGAAAGGAAAAAGCATTTACATTTTACTTTAGGTAAGGAAATAACTGAAAAGTACTGTTCGTGGTCTTCTATTGAGGGATATGGTAATGGTATATTATATTTGAAAAACAGTAGATTTAAAGAATTATAGTGAAGTCCTATGGTCTTCAAACTTAGGCTGAGGAGATCTAGTAGAAAACATTTCTGTGTATTTTGATCGAAGACTAAGTAGTTCTGCCTTGTTACCAGGTTAAGTAACAAAGGTAACCAGTGCCTCATTCTCTTAAAGGCTGTTTCTAGTCACATTTATCCTTTCAGATTGTAACTCCTTTGGTTTTAAGTGGATTTTTTTAAATTATTTTTTTTCCCTCTTGAAGAAGAATGGATCTATACAGAAGAGTTGATACGTGCTTTACTTTATTTTTGTAATAGAGTTAAATTCTTCTTTCCCTGCATGTAGATGTCTATATAATCATATCATTTCTTGCATCAGAGTTATAACATCAGCATTTCTGTTCTTCTGATGTATTTTCATGTCCATGAACAATGGACTGGGAGGGGCTGAATGGTACATGCAAAAGAGGAATGGATGTGGATCTTTAGTTTTAAGTGAATAAATATCTTATTGAATATCACACGTGAGCTGGGATCGAAAACTGGCAATCTGATGGCCTCGTACAGAGACATCATGTAAGTTCATGATACTGAAGCATTTAAAATTACAATTTTGTAATGAAAATACCTTGAAAAATATACATCATGTAAAATTAAGCGTTTGAGTAGAAAAACACGTATTTAGCAGTTAATAATCTATTCAGATGAAGCAGATTTAGAGTGTTGATAAGTAAAGTTTTATTCCTTTTGTGGTGGGTTGACCCTGGCTAGACACCAGGTGCCCACCAAAGCCACTCTATCACTTGCCCACCTCAGCTGGACAAGGGAGAGAAAATATAACGAAAGGCTCGTGAGTCAAAATAGGAGAGATCACTCGCCAATTACCATCATGAGCAAAACAGACTCAACTTGTGGAAAATAGTTTCATTTATTACCAATCACATCAGAGTAGGATAATGAGAAATCAAACCAAATCTTAAAACACTTCCCCCCACCCCTCCTTTCTTCCCAGGCACAACTTCACTCCCAGTTTCTCTATCTAGCCCCCAGCAGTGCAGGGGGACGGGGAATGGGGGTTGTGGTCAGTTTGTCACACATTGTCTCTGCTGCTCCTTCCTCCACAGGGGGAGGACTCCTCACTCTTCCTCTGCTCCACTGTGGGGTCCCTCCCATGGGAAACAGTCCTTCGTGAACTTCTCAAACACGAGTCCTTCCCATGGGCTGCAGTTCTTCATGAACTGCTCCAGTGTGGGTCCCTTCCACAGGGTCACAAGTCCTGTCAGAAAACCTGCTCCGGTGTGGGCTCTTGTCTCTCTCCATGGGTCCACAGATCCTGCCAGGATCCTGCTCCAGCGTGGGCTTCCCACAGGGTCACAGCCTCCTTTGGGCATCCCCCTGCTCTGGCGTGGGGTTCTCCCCAGGCTGCAGGTGGAGATCTGCTCCACTGCAGACCTCCCTGGACTGCAGGGGGACAGCCTGCCTCACCATGGTCTTCCCCACGGGCTGCAGGGGAATCTCTGCTCCGG
>JAVJGG010000088.1:34611015-34641589 GCA_035590195.1 Aviceda cuculoides | reverse complement strand
AAGCCCCCCCGGTAACCCCCCCCCCCCCCCCCAGCCCTGCTACCAAAACCTTGCCACACACAAAGCCAATACAGGTGAACAAGACTGAGGAAATCATCTAGTGCCTAAGGAGTTCTAACAGTATGTTTGGGAAAGGGGGGCAAAATAAAAAAGCTATGTCTACATTTCATGTTCTGGGAGGAGAGCTGTGGAGAAAAGCAGGATCTGGGTTTGTGTCAACTATTTAAGTGAACATACTCACAAGCTTATACTGAATGGCACTAAGCTCAAAATTGGTAACTCTCAGGAAGTGTAGTCTAATTTGCTAATGGGAGTTGTGATAGGCTTTAGGTCTGTTCATTAGAAGATAGTTTCCTGCCTTTGATTTTTTTTTTTTTTTTTTTTTCCTTCCTGTAGAAGTCTCCATTGATTTCAGTAGGAACTTCAGCACATGCAGATCAATGACAGGATATGTACTGGTGATATATGCTAAAAGCAACAGTAACTAATATATAGTGGACTGTACTCCCAGCACTTTTCTGTATGCCTTTTGAAACTGCAGAGGCTTTAGAAAAAAGAAGAAATAAATTGCTTTGAAAAAAACTGTAATTGTTTGCTTAGGGAGACAGGAGACTGAAGCAGTAAAGAAAAAAGTATTTTGGGGGAAAGAATCTATAGGACAATATAATAATTTTCCTGAAAAGAAGAAAGACACTAGTGAATTCCTGAAGTGCGTTATTCTTAAACAGCATGCCAAAATTTGTTGTCTCTTTCCTAACAGTTGTCAATGAAGACTTGTGGTAATTTTGCAGTAATTTTACATTAAACATCTGCCATAAATGCCTTTACTGGATATAAAAATTTCTGTTGTGGAAGGATTGCTGTATACATTAGACTAACTTAGGAAAATTGATCCTTACAGAACAGTTTCCCAAACTGAGAGAATAAAATGACTGATGTTGTCTAGACTTGAACCGGTGTAATAATGACACATATATCTGTCCTCTGTAACAGTGTTAGTCTTTTTGTACCTTCATTTGATAAATTCCCTAGATGTTTTTGGCAACAAGGTATTTTATCTGTCCTCATAAAAAATTCTCTATCTCCATGTGTTTTAACTCAGTTTAAAAAAAAAATTTACATATCAACCGAAATACCACTTTTGGTATTGTAACTATGGCTACGTTATGACAGAGCTATATAAGATGGAGATGTGAAATTCTAACGTGTACTCTCATATCTATATAATCTCTAAAGGAAATAATACCACATATTGCCATGGGATTTCTTGAGACACGAGTTCATTCTCCTTTCAACTTTGTACCAGTCAATGCTTTTGTGGTAATACAAATTTCATTTTAAATGTCTCTTTTTCAGTTTGCTATTTTCATGTTCACCTTAGATGCACAGAATCACATATTTAATCAAAATTCCCATTGAAATCATGGTTGCCATTCACAAAAAGCAAGTAGTTCTTTTCTGCAAAAAGGTACATGTGCATACAGGACACACTCAAATTGAAAGCAGCTTCTCTTAAGCAGATTATCTGTGGATTGCATAATTAACCACACCTGGCCTCAATTAAGAGTGAGATGCGGGTTTATTAAGATAATTCAGAAGTAGATTTAAGAAGTACCTTACTTACTAAGTAGTGCACATACAGAGACTGTTTGTGCCACAGCAACCTGAGGTTCAAGTTTCCTGCCTATCTGGCTGCATTAGAACAACTACAGGCCATGGGGAAATGATTAGTTAACCTTTTCCTTGCTGTGCAAATTTTGGATTCCATCTTCTATGTGGATGTGTCCTTGAAGCAGCAGAATAAATCAGGCACAGGTAATTCTGGTAACCCAAGAAGGCTTTTCATCAGCTCTTCCTGTGATTGTTAATAGAATATCTAGTTCTTCCAAAAGAGGTTATAATAGAAGTCTCGTGTGAACAATTGCTAAGTGACACTGTTATAGACATAAAGTATTTCACCTTGACTGGCAACAGGGGATTGCTGATGCCAGAATGTTTTCAAATACACTTTATAGCACTATCAAGCTATCTACCAGATCATTTTCTGGCCAAGAATACAGTAGGACTTTTGTCACTTCTATGAGACCTGTAAGTGAAGGTGCCTGAAAGAAAACTAAGTCTTCAATAGGTGAATATTTGGGAAAGTAAATCAATTTAGTATTGCTGTTAGGGTCAAAGCCATTTGATGTAGGTGGATTCTTTGCTTCAAATGTATTCCATGTATTCCTTTTTCATTTCACTGGGAAACATATCCAAGTGAGGAATGAAGAATTTCTGATATTAGTAGTCTGCTTATATTTGAAACTGCAATTGTTTTTTTTTAATTGTGAGTTAGTATAATGTTGTAAAGCATGAGTTATTAACCAGATCACTTTCACTCAAGCATCACTTGAGTGATAAGTGAGCTCATACACCTCAGTTTGGTTCTACAGCTATAACAATATAAAACATTACCGTTTGTGTTAACTGCAGTTTTGTGGTATTTTTACAGCTGTTTGTCATTGTGATTGTCCTAAAATGCATATGGTACTACCAGGCTGCACAAAAACAAAATCTGGGGAATGTTTTAGTTGTAAATGGACTAGTGAGACTAATGTGAGTATAGAGTAGGTTAGGCTGTGTTGCCTGATTTGGCCATGGTCCTGTGCCTGCATGCCTGGTCCAAGTCTGCTGCTTCTCAGCTCTGAGAGCTGAAAGCATTTGGAGAAAGGAGAAGGAATAGTCCAACAATTAAAACTGAAAAATTGGTGTCACCAACAACTAGGACAGAGTAAATTCCTTTTTTCCTCATCCTTGGTATAGCAAAATTGAACTTTTGGCTGAAAAGACATGAGTAAGGACAGGAGTAGAATAACTATAAAGGTATGTGTACTATTAATTGTTCTCTTACCTAATCCTCATTTATAGATTTAGTTGATGGTGATCAACTTCCCATCTCTCTTTGGGACAAGTATGTAGGAATAGTTGCTGCATGCTCTTAAAGCTGTATTTACTAGATGTCAAAATCTATACCCCGAACTGCTCTTCTGTGGTAGTAGCTGTTTATATTCCTGTGTATGACTTGACAAGGTACAGATAAAAGTGCTTTTGTGCATTTTTTTTTTAATATTTTCTGTTGATAAAATATTGTCTATACAGTATCTATAACTAGGGAAAGAGATTAGGTTAATAAGAAAGCCAGTAAATACAATTTATTTTTAATATTTATTTTCAAAAGCAAAGAAGATTCTAAATTAACATTATAATCTTTGAGGATATACCAGATGTCAAGGCTAAGAAGCTATCTTACCAGAAATAATTGTATTTGTAATGGTGAGGAATAGGAGAAGGAGTAAAAATTGTATTTTTTTGTTCAAAGGAGAAATGTGGCATGGTCACACTCAGAAAAAGTAGCCTTGAGGGTAGAAGAGTAGTTGAAGGAAAGAAAAAAAAAAAAAAAAATCCTCTGACAACTTGAATTATAATTAATAAAAGTTTCCCTACAAATTTTCTGATTAAAGAATAGAATAGCTAAACATTCCAGTATCACCTGAAATATCTGATAACGAGAATTTTTCTTCATTAAGGATCAGCACATCCAAACTAACATTAATCATCTAAGGTCATTGGAGTGAGTGTCAGAGGCTGATTTATACCAACAAAATACCAAAAGGCCTGCATCAAAAGGTCTCTGTTAAGGCACCTGTCTGACCTTGTTAAGGTCAGTCAGATACTGAGTTTCAATTAAAATGCAAGTCTAAAATCATGTGAGGCATGGTATTTCTCCTACTGAAATCAATTAAGCAGCTTGCAGTCTCTTCACCAGTGTAACAGAGCTTGTCCTATAAAGATACTATTAGTTATGTTGAGCAATACATATTGTAAATCATGGCCTCATCATTGATTAAGAAGATGAAGATATAAGAAAACTGAAGCTGTTAAAAATGCGAGGCAGCTAAATAATTTATAAATTGCCATCTCTGTAGCCTTTATTAGGCAATTAAATTCATAACAATAGTACTTTCATCTGAGGTACCACATTTGGCTTCAAAACGTCTAGCGCTGGCGTCACATGATAGAATCCTTAACTACTTCTGTCTATTCTTTGTTACTATTTAGGTACTCTTAATTCGTTGTCTTACTTCCATGATCTGACAGTGTAAGTTACATCTCTGTTGCTCAGCTGTTAAGTGTATTCCCCATACTAGAAATTATTTATTATACTGGCACATGGTATATCATCTGTCATGTCGAAGTGGAGGAAAGATCTTCTACAATGTCTTTTCTGCTCTTTAATCTTTCTATGGAAAGCTCCAGCTTTCCCTTCCGACTACTAAAGAGAATGCTTGAAACATTTCTTTTAAGCTGATGAGTTCTTTCCCCCACCGCTATATTGGGTGCACAGGAGCACATTTTTGTGCTTTGGGGGTGTAGCGCTGGAAGTTAATCACATAAGTTTTTCAACTGTTTTGAGGTTAAATATAGTTACTGAAATCTGAGCTGAGTATTTACATGTGAAAGATGTTTCATTTCAAATTTTTCTAGAGTTCTACTGGAATTAAAATAAAATTATTTTAAATGTATGATGTATTAGAGGCAACACAAGCTTCCTACTGATAGTATAAACCTTAGTAGTATATTGCTAATGAACATATTTCAGTAGGTTTGAAGACGTGTTATGTTGCCTTTATCTTCACTAAATGAATGGAAGATTATTTTGTCCAAAGGCAAAGGGTGTCACAGAGATCTGGCTAATTTGTTGGCTGAAGCTTAACTGATAGTCTCTCTTCCATACTAGAATTTTCTCCATAATACCTGTTAAAATCTCTTTTAACTGCCAGACTATGTACTGTAATATTACTGTACTATTATTGTTTGTGACCATTGTGTCTTACTAAAGATACAAATATATTTGGCATATACCTAAGAATACTATCATTCAAATTATACTAACTTTCTGGACAAGTTATGAAGGATTTTGGGTTGGTTGGCTTTTCCTGTCCCCTTGTGTGTCCCATTATTTGCTGTGGTTCTGCTTTTCAGTTGCTAATAACATGGGAATTGTTGTTCCCATTTAATGAAATTATTAGCCAGGGTAAACTATTTGTAGTATTTATAATTTAAGAGTGCTAAATATAGATCAGAGGTTTTGTATGGTCTTTGTCTTGGCTAGTATTTTGTTTTTATAACTCTTATTTCCTAACACACAATTTGATGGAAAACATTACCTATCTTTTATATTTTCATTTAGATTGTATAATTTTACATGAAAACAAAATGTTTAAATTCTAGCCTGCCAAAATATTGCTCAGTGTTCAGATTTCACTGTGTCAGCTATCAGATCCAATTTTTTTTTTTTTTTAAGAAGAATGTCTTACATATACAATAACTTGTTTTTTCTAATACAGTACTTTTGAACTGGATAATCCGTGGGAAGTGAAAATAATAATCTAGGACTAAGTACATAAGAGGTTTTTTTTTCTTTAAGCTATGCATTGATATTGTGTAAATATATGCTGGGGTTTTTGTGTGTGTGGACTTAATTAAGTTTTTTGGCCTCTACTTTTATTTGTATGCTTACAAGGACTATGTGTACATACTTTTCTGGTATTACTTTGGAGATGGTATAAAATATCTCTAGCCCCTCTTTTAGATTTCTCAAGGCTGAGATGAGTTCCGTTTTAACATGTTTTCAGTAATGCCTTAGAAATTGCTGGTCCTAAGTTCTTTTGAATAAGAATCTCATTTATTTACTTGGTCAGTAATAGGGGTTAGCAACATGCTGCTTGGTGCACCCAATGCTAATAGTTACCATAGTTACTTTCTGTAGCACCTTATCCTCAGCAGTTACTGTAGCAGAAGCTTTAATTGCTGAGGAGTTGGATTTTTTTACGGAGTGATTCAGAATTCCGTTCGGCAAGCAGACCCTGCATGATTGCTGAGTAACACAAGGTACCAGGAGTTAAAAAAATGCCCCCAGTGGAAGAGTGGAACATTTAGAAACTGCCAGTGCTAAAGATCTTTGCATATGTGGGTGCCAATGTAAGCAAGTTCAAGTAAAACTTCACTTTGTATCTATCTGGACTTCGTGGGTATAGGTATCACCAGGAGCTGAAAGGTAGCTTTCTTTGCCAAAACTGATTGCAAATTGAAACTGATTGCAAAGTGTTATAAAACTTTTCAGAAGTAGCTGAAATAACCTTTAAGAATGAAACTGTAATACAGACATTTGAGGAGTTCATTTAATTAAAAATGAATTAGGCATATTTTACAAATAAAATTATAAGAAAGGTACAAACCTTAGTTATTAGAAAGTCTGCCAGAAGTTTATATTTGCAGTTACCCATAATGGACTAGAGTCTTCCAGTTGCTGCTTTTCTTTTTAACAGACTTAAAAAATCTCCAACAAATTAGCAAATGTTAAAACAACTTGGGGGGGCGGGGGGGACACACGACACGGGATGGGACTGCTCTGTTTTATGTAATTTTCTTTTTCATTTCTGATTGTGTATGACTTAAGTTAGAAACTTAAGCATGTTGTTCCTCTCCTGATTGCAGAAATTGTTTGTCATGTAGGTATTTGACAGAGTGTTCTGTCATTCCCAGAGTGGAAATCTGTGTCTGCAGTCTTCGTGGCAGAATCTCTGCATTATTTAAGCATATATTCTTCCTTCTGTTGACATCCCTATGTACAAAGTACAGTGAGCTAATGTGATTTAACCCCAGCCAGCAACTAAGCATCATGCAGCTGCTCACTCACTTCCCCGCACACCCAGTGAGATGGGGGAGAGAATTGGGAAAAGAAGTACTCGTGGGTTGAGATAAGAATGGTTTAATGAAACAGAAAAGAAGAAACTAATAATAACACTAATAAAATGACAGTAGTAATAATAAAAAGATTGGAATATACAAGTGATGCACAATGCAATTGCTCACCACCTGCTGACTGATGGCCAGTTAGTCCCTGAGCGGTGATTACCCCCAGCCCCACTCCCCCAGTTTATATACCGGGCATAATGTCACATGGCCACTTTGGGTCAGCTGCCCTGGCTGTGTCCTGTGCCAACTTCTTGTGCCCCTCCAGCCTTCTTGTTGGCTGGGCATGAGAAGCTGAAAAATCCTTGACTTTAGACTAAACACTACTTAGCAACAACTGAAAACATCAGTGAGTTATCAACATTCTTCTCATATCTAACTCAAAAACATAGCACTGTACCAGCTACCTGGAAGACAATTAACCCTATCCCAGCTGAAATCAGGACACCTAATTAGGTCCTTGCATGCTCCTACAAAAAAAAAATTTCAAGATCTTTTCCTATAACAAATTATGATCAACAGTACTTATCCAGATGAAAAAGTGAATTTGATCAAGCATTATACTTGCTAATTTCGCACAAACAAAAAGAAATAAAACAGTCCAGAAACTAAAGAAGATTTTTATATTCTAGTCATTACTTCCCCTTACATTTCTGTAGTGTTTTTTTAAACTACCTCCAGAAGTTCCCCTGCTTCATGAAAATGTAAAATTTCACAAGATGATGTGGTAAATATTTTGCTGAATACATGACTGCCACGCAAGATTGGATCTACGGTTAGCTTATTTTGGCATCTTATTCCAACAGAAGGGACTGCTAGATTTTTAGGGAAAGAATAGATCATATGTAGGGTCATGTTTTCCCAACTTCCAGAAAATGTGGGTAACTTGAACAAGAATTTGTGCACAGATATTTGTGTTTGATAGTTAGTACTAAACATATGTTCCTTGAGTTTTTCAAAACCCTCTGAACCCATATAACCTTTTATCTTCATACCTTTATGTGGCAAATGCATTGGCTGCATGAGAGAGTACTCTTTGGTTGAAACCTGCTGCCTGATGATTTCACTGAATGAAAGCAGGTTCTTGTGTTTTGAGAAAGAATACACATCCATTTGCTATTTGCATCCCTAGCAACTTTCAGATATTCATCATATTCCTTTCCCAGCCTTTTCTTTATGAAAGGCAAGTTTTGTAGCTTATTTAATTTCCCCTCATATTGAACCTCTTCCATGTTTCTGATCATACTAGTTGCATATGTCAATATTTATTCTAGCTCTCTATTAAACCCATTTGACATTTAATGGAAAGAAAAGGGAAAGTCACTCAGCAATTCAGTGACAGAGCCGAGCAGAGTGTATATCTCAAAACCCATTCTTTCTAAATGGAGTATATGTTTGTAAGAACCGCGAAGTAAGCATCAGTTAGGGGTTTGCCTGCAGTTTTCAATCTTTAATGATGCCCTGCTGGTGGAGATTAGTTACCTAATGTATTATATAATATATTATAGTGTATTCTGATGACTGAAGTAGGCATACATTTCACCAGAATTTGGTACTTCTGTGGTTTGGCATCTGGTTACTCAGTGAGAAAATAAATCAATGAAAGTTAGAATACCCCTAGGAGGATCAGAAACATCTGCTGAAGTGAGATAGATATTTAGCCCAGGTGAACATTCACAAGGTGTCCTATTATAAATAACAAGACACATTTCGAAGATTATTATTTACACCAGCCTAATTTTTTCTTGGTGATATTTTTATGTTCTGTAAAGTAATGGCATAGTACACGACAAAACTAAATAAAAGAAATAGCAGAGCCCTTACGGAAAAGCAGATTACAGAGTAAATTGCAAGTGCCAAAGGAATATATTTTGAAAAGACTGTACTGAGATTAACTTTTTTAACTGTACTAGTTATGTATTTTCACAGAAGACATAAACAGACAATAAAACAGCAGCCTTCTGGAGGCCATAAACTCAGTTAATAGCTTTAACCCATGTAGCATTTCTTCATCTGAGTAAATGTCTAGAATAAATTACACCAAGCAGTATCGGGTATCTCTGGGATAGCAAAACTTGTGGTCTTTGAGATGAAAATACTGGTAAATGAAAAAAGATACTCTAAACAAACTTTAGATTGAGTTCTCCACCAGGCCAGCATTAAGGGAGGTGAAAATAGTGTCTTTCCTGTCTTATTGATACTGCTGTGCTTGGAGCACCTTGCAATACTATGCAGACACTGTATCCCCTATATGTGACACTGGATCTCTTGAGGCAAGATACTCCTTGATATGTGAGCTGATCAAGTACTGGTGAGTTCCCAGTCTCAGTCCTGGGCATTCCCTACATTCTAATACTCTGTTCATCTTCCTGTGCTATCTTATGTCAACAGGTTCTCTCATAATCTATTTTTTGTAATACCTAACAGGTTTTCAATACTGAACATCTCTTGGCAAACAGAGTTGGACTTACTTTCCCAACAGTGTTTGCGTACCTCCTACACATCTGCAAGACCAGATTGCACAGTGCATATTTTGCAGACTGCCAGTTTGCCCATACACATTGGTTGCGTCCACATCCAAGCAGTGTATTCAGATATTACACAAATATGGATCCTGTTTTTTGGTAATGTCTCTATTTGAATGGTAACTTCCTCAGTGAAGGACAGTGTGCTAAGTGTTTGGTGCTCTAGCCTTTGTTATTTCCTCTTTTTTTTTCATATGGCTATGACTGCACCAGGTAAGGGCGTGGCAACCACCTGTGAGTGACAAAAGTGAAGTAAAGCTTAACTAGAGCATTAAGTGCTCCATGCCATACTGGAGGAAAATTAGTCAAATCTTGGAATGTTTTACATTTATAGCAAATGTAATTTTACTTTCTAAAGAAAATTAAAGTTGTAGATGTCTCCATAATTTACTGTCAAATGACTCTGAAAAGGTTTAGCACACACTGTGGTGATTACCAAGTTCATCTTGCAGAGAGAGGGGGTTTTGACAATATTATTGTTTTTAGTTAAATAAGTGAGTTGATTAACAATGTCATATTGTGGGCCATTCTTATTATTGGAAAACCAGACCTGTATGTTATAGGTGTCCGGAAGAGCAAGTAATTTGCTCAATATCAGGGAGCATAATATAATTAATTACTGTAGGTATGCAATATTACTGCTCTGCCGTCAGAGAAATTGAAAAAAGCTCCAAAACCTGAAGTGAAAAAAAAAACCAAACAAAACCATAGAATGATACCTGCTGCTCGCTCTGCTGTGGTCTCCATTATATAGAGTCCTCTTGGTTTCCTATAATTATCTATCATGTTTTCCTATAGTTGCCAAAATTCCACCTGTAATTTACATGTCCTGTCTTACATCATTTAAATATAAATCAGTGGCGTGTCTGTGTGGCAGAAATTAAATAGTGACATGAAAACTTATTGTATGTAAAGCATTTTAAGAAAAGGGCCAAATTTTTGGTAGTCTTTGGAAAAGAGAGTTTCATGTGAGTTTTCCATGGTTTATGTTGTGATGAATTTTTGGGAAATACATCATGTACTGCATTATTTTCTCCAATAGTCTAGGCCTGAATTAACGTGGCCTAGCACTTGGAGCTGTCTTTTTATTCATATTGATACATATACCTGGAACTGAATTTTGGTGTTGTACTATTACAAATACAGTTCCCAAAATGTATGTCTGTGATGATAATGGATTTTTGGGGTACAGAGTGAGGGAGAACAAGTAATTGTATTCTATACGTGGTAAGTCTAAGTGTGTCAGCAGCTTAATTCTGATTCCACTAAAGCTTATGGCTGGTTTACCATTGACTTCTTGAGGATTAAGAGTTAGACCAAGACTGAATGTTTTTTGAATTCTCAAACCCTGTCTAATTACTTTTGTATGGTAGATATCTACAGCAAAATTCTGCCATTGGATTAATTCTGAGTTAACTCAGTAGTATCACTGAAGTATCACGTAATTTCGATCCAGTGAACATTGCAGCTAAAATTCCATTTTTTTGGTGACACTATTTTTTATTTCTACAGTTCTGACATGTAATTTATTCACATAAACCCCTCGTTTTTAATTTAGTATTAAAACCACATTAATAAAAACAAGTACTTTCAAAGCAAAATATTTTTGCTTTAGGGAAAATAGATTATTTTTCCTTCTAAAGGAGGGGAGAAGATAAATATTTAATAATCAGATAAATATGTTGCTCGGCACTTAATCTTTAATATATGCTGAATCCTAAGGGATTACTAAGGGATGTATCAGTACTCAGTTTAGTAGTGTAAATATTTTGTACTATGGAAGTACAGTTTGTGTTTATTGTGCAGCTTGATTCTGTTATGCCAAGTTATATATGATGCAAAATATATGTGGTTTTTAACTAGCGTTTACTGCGTTGTTACCAGTTCCATGGGGTTTAAACATTTAGAGATTCCTTTCTAATATGACTTGTTGGCCGATTTTTTGAACAAAAGATGTTATGCAGATATATATCTAGGTTCATTCAACTCATTATATGCCTTTAATTGCAAAGTTAGGTTCTTGCTATTTATAAAATAGTCTTTTTTTTCCCTCTCTTCACTTTTATCATAGTTTTGCATAGAAAATAGTAGGACAGCATCCACTTATCAAGATTGGTTGTTGAAAAATCATCTTTGTTTTAGAAAGTAATGTGTTTTTTTCTTTTTTGCACACCACTGTCTTAGCTAACCTACTTTGAGAGTATCACAGAATAAGGTGTCTACAGGACAGCATTATGAGGAAACCTCTCATCCATAACTTTTCTAGGGAATTGCCTTAAGTGCATGCCTTTCTGAAGTATCTGTATGCAGCGTGGGAAACAAAGAGGATGAACAGAGGACTGTGTGCAGTTGGAGAGCTGCAGTCTTATTGGGGTCATCGAGATGTGGTGGGATAGTTCCCACAACTGGAATGTGGCAGTGGTTGGACACAGGCTCAGTAGGAAGGCCAGGCTGGGACAGCGGCATGCCCTTTATGTAAGTGAGCAGCGAGAATGTATAGGGCTCTGCCTTGGGATCGGGGATGGGCCAGCTGAGAGGGTATGGATGAGGATTAGGGCACAGACCAATGAGGATGATGTTGTGATGGGTATCTGCTATAGATGCCTGGTGAGGAAGTAGATGAAGTCTTCTTCAGACAAGTGGAAGAAGCCTCCCCTTCACAGGCTCTGGTCCTTATGGGGGACTTTAACCACCCCAGTATCTGCTGGAGGCACAGCACAGTCAGTCCAGGGGGTTTCTGGAGTATGTCAATGACAACTTCCTATGAAAGCTGATTGAGGATCCAATGAAACGATGTGGTCTGCTAGACCTCATGTTTACAAACAAGGAAGGATGGGTTGGGGACGTGAAAGTTTGGGACAGCATTGGCTGCAGTGACCATGAGATTGTGGAGTTCAGGATACTGGGGAGACGGAGCAAGGCAAAAAACAGGATTGTGGCCCTAGACTTTAGGAGCGCAGACTTTGTCCTCTTCAGAGATCTGCTTGGAAGAATGACCAGATTACATTCAAATGCTAAATGTAGCATGCTTCTGTATCTAATTTGCATTCTAAATTTTTATTCAGATACTCTTTTCTTTATTATGCCAATAACTTATTAAAGGATCATCCTTCCCATATAAGGGAACTTTTACAGCACAGTTTAGTGGGAACAAGAGAGTGTTTGTGACAGAACAGAAAATTTTGCCTGTTTCTTCACGGATTGGAAATACATTTCTTCTACGCATTATTCAGTTTTGAGATCCTGCATAAAACCCACTGTATTGGAATCACTTTTTAATTCAATATTGTCCAAGAAGGATAGTTAAGAACAGAATAAGAGCATGACATTGCAATTGTTAATAATTAGGCAAGGTCGCATGAAGATTTTTTCTAGACCACAGGAGCAGTATTATCTCCCTGCACTTCTGAAAGGATTTCACCATCAAAATCACCACAAACAGGCTGAACATGTCTGCAGAAACTCCTCAGTCGTACTTTTTGCCCATTGAGCACATAGAAAGTGATAGGCTACTACTAATAAATAATCATTATTGCTATTATCTGAAAGTGACTCTTAGCCAGTCCTGTCCTCTGCAAGATTTGTTGAATTAATTTCAATGTCACAAGCATTTTCTTTGAGGAAATAGTTTTGATCCATGAACTCCTGTGCTTCATGGAACCCTAATGTTTAATTTCTATAGCACCTGAATGCAATAAATACTTATCACAAAAAAAACCCCCACCTTCTTCAATGCTACTAAGATTGAAGAAATCTTCTGAGACAGAAGAAAGTGGGTGTCCTAATCTGAGAAACTGTTTAGAGATAACCTCATCCCAATTTATCTCTGCAAAACACTTTACAAGGCAGATGGCTATTTATCTTTTGAACATCTTTAGCGAATTCAAGCTAAGAATAAAAACTGCCATGTAGAAATTCCTGTAAAGGTCAGTCAACAAACTGAAAATATTATAATCTGGTTTCATTGTTCGCAAATAGAGAAGGTAGATTTAATTCCTTTAAACTGTATTTCAGGGGCAGTAAAGAGATTGAATTGTTAGAAGTGTGACTGAATGATGAAAGACTCAGCCTGATAATCTTAAAACCTCTAATTGTATTTTCACAGTTCTGAACTGTTAAGATTTTTTTCAAGTCATTTTTTGTAGGCTGTCTTTAAACATTTCTTAAATATATTTTTCCTCCCTTGCTCCCCTGTAGCTAACCAGATGACTGGGTTGCTAGGGAGCTTGCTTCCTGCCCCTTTAAATAAATAGAAGTCTTGAAGAACAAGTAAAATGTTTGACTTAATTGTTTTCACAAGCCTTACTTGATTGCTTTAATAATTACTTCTCTAGGTTTCAGTGTTTCAGAGGTGGTATGCCATGGAAGAAGACATTACAGTGTATATACCTGAGTTTTGTCTTGCTAAAGGAGTGCATCTTTAGTTTTGCATCTGCATGTATGACAGCAGAAATAGATATGGCTGCTGTGTCATCAGCAGTCCTGGAAATAACAGAAAGGGCGACTGAACTGGTAGTAGCAGCTAAAACATTTTAGGGGGGCTCCGAGTACAGTATTGCAGTTTCTTGTCCTTAACTTTCCAAACTCAAATGTAGGAAATGCATGATTCTCGATCCATTCAGCAAGTCTTCTGTAATGGCTCAGTTGCTTCTGGTTCTGAAGAGAAACTGGTGCTGTTATACAGTGGATTAAGTGAGATGGGTTCCCATTCATTCAAAGGATATTAGTAAAGATCCCCTTAGGAGCGATGTCATTTTTTCGTTTGAGATACTGAAGATGATGAAAAAAGCCTTGAATAGTCCCACATGCTAAGTTCTGCTTCTCCCAGACTACTGCAGTACTCCCTACTTTTCCAGCCTTTTCCTGGAGAATTCATCATTTTCATTCTGTCTTGCTCAGTTTGGCTGGTGAGAGCCCTGTGTGCTCTGTCCCTATCTTTTTTGCAAAGATGCCACTCGTACATTTGGTCTGCCTTGTGGTAGGTAGGCTGATCAACACAGAACACGAGGACAAATGAAGCTTCGGTGTAACAATGCTGAGGAGTATCATATCTTATCTGCCAATATACTCAATATGTACTAACATTAAGGACCAGAAAAGGCACAAATGAGCTACTTGCCGTAATTCGTCTAGTGAGGCAAGAGGTTTTTAACCAACAGACTTACTGCTATTCTTGTAAAATTTTTGCATTTCAGAAAGTGGCTAATGTGAACCTACTGTGTTCAACAGTCTGTCTAGGCGGAATCACTGATGCTATTTCTGTACTGGGGGTAGAATCACTGCACGAGAGATTCACCGCTTCTTCATTATGGTTCAGCTATGCAACCTGAGCACAAACAGTGCAACTGGCTGGATTCGATACACTGTTAGAAACGTTTTTTCCCCTTTTCACCCTCCATCAGTATGTATCAGCAAGTAAAACAATGTGAAACAACACAACAAAAAGAGAAAACATTTTCAATTGTTGTAGGAAGGTCTTTCACTTAATAGTAGGCTAGTGCTTTTAGATGCATGTCACCCTGACAGCCCTCTTATTTTCTGTCTTGCAGCGAGACAGATAATATCACAGCCTGCCATAAAGATAAGGGATTCAGGGGCAACAAAGGACCAAAAAATGGGACTTAGATTATTAACGCATTTAGAAATCACATTTTTTCTTATTATTGTGAAGGTGAAATGGATAAATTTCATACGGAAGGGGCATCCTGGATTTACTAGCTTCCTTCTCCTCATACCTCCGTGCCTTGTTTCTCCCTGACTGCTGTAATAGCTAGTGTTTTGATTGCTATTATTGAAAAAAAAGTAGAAATAAAAGTATTAAAATACCTATTATGTTATGTTAATGTTAACACGGAAAAGGGATGTTCTTTCAAGGAAACAACATTGCATTATTTGCCCTTACCTTTTTTGTTATTATGCTGTGTTTCGGGTATTAACACATTCCTATTTACAATTCAAAGTTCCTAATTATGTGTAACTACAAAAAGGAGCATTTTGTGCAGGGCTTACCAAGTGGGACCTGTTGAAGCTTTTTTCATTATATCCAGAGCTTGCAAACCCAAGTCAAGCTGAACTTTCACTACTATTCCCAAATGCTTAGTGTATTTGCATTATTTAAAATTCTTTGGCACTTCAGGAAGCATGGATTCTATCGGCTAATGGGAGCCCTGAGATCTAAACTTCACACAAAAAGGTGGTTTTTTGGTACAACACATCCAAGCCAAAGTGAGCAGGGACATCTAAGTGTATATGAACTTATTGCTGTTGAATTCAGTGGAGTATAGAATGAGGACTGAGAGGGATAAGACCTTTTATATATCAGTAACTTCCATTGCCAATGGTCCTTAACTTTTCAAAAATAAATAAACAAAAAAAATAAAGCAGCTTTTTTCTATTTTTCTTGTCCAGCTTCAGCATATAAATTTTGCAGGTTTCAAGTAGCTAAAGAATTCATTTTGTGTTGCATGGCTTCTGTGGTCTGTCAAATCTCCTCAGATAAAAATCCAATGGGAAATGCGTGTTTTTACTTAAATCAAATCACCACCTTGATAGAGGTGTTCACCTTCTGCCATGGTACTGTTCTCCCCATTCAGTCCCAGCCACAATGTTAGTGAAGGTCACCAAGCATGTAGAAAGATGAAAACAGGACTTTCTCAGTTTTAATTCAGAATTTCTACATGGAGCATACTCAGTTACAAATAGGTATTTCCAATGCAAATTGATTTTACTCTTAACTAATGACTAAGAAGGCAATTCTAGATTGCCATGAAAACAAAAAAAAGTAATTTTTTTAGTAACATTACACTCTGAACTCTGTAGTCCAGCATTATTTAGAAGTTATGCATGAACTATTTTTGCAATTCAGATATCACTTACCATCTGTTGTGTTTAGAGGACTAACAGACAATTTACTGTGAAGTTTTCGTTTTCCAGTGTCTAAGAGACCAAAATAAAATAAACCAAGAAGATACCAAGGGCTTGAAAAAGAAAAAGATTTGTTAAGGTGAATCCAAATCTATGAAATCAGAAGTCCTCAGAGATCATGCTGGCTTAATTTCTCATTGTCCCTGTATAAAGCAGTTAAGAAAAAAAAAAAAAAAAAAAAAAAGCAGGGGTATTTCCAAGGACTAGCTATGAGGAAACTTTTTTTTCTTTGTAGTTGGATATATGTGTTACACTTTATTAACAAGTTAAGTCAAATTTTGTGATTAGTTCTAAGTGTTTGGACACAGATTAAAGACAAGACAAATTTCACATCTTGAATCAATAAATGTATTTCCTGGAAAGCACTATCTTGTTTTAGTATGTGCCTTTCCTTTTAGGTATGCATAAAATAACTATTCTTGATATCTGTCTCATGAAAGAGAAAGAGCATATCTGAGCACTCAGACATTGATAGTCTCATGAAATCAGGGCTTTACCTAAACCAGCAAGTCTGAGTGCTTACATGTCTAAATGATTTTAAAATGACCCATTTCCCTACTGACTGTCTGGTTGGTGGGTGGAGCCAGTACGCAGTAGATAATATCAGACCTTAAAGATACGTCAAAAGTCCCTGAGCATCATTTGTGCTGATGGAAAGCTTGAATGACTCTGTCAAAGCCAATGGACCTGTGCAGATACAGAGTTAAGAGCAAACCAGGTTTTACTATCTTTAAAAGTCAGAGTTAGTAAAGTCATAAGAACATGCATTTCCATATATCTGGAAATTCAGGTGCATTCCAGTTGGTAAGATATTTCAACTGAATTGCAAGCTACTCTTTGGACACCTGTTTTTACAAAATTAAATTCATTTGAACACCCTTGCATGAAAAATTTGAAAAGCAAAATTCCATTTATCGGTCATTTTTATGGGCTATTTAAAAATATATTACAAATATATTCTGTGAATATACTCATAAAGTTTACTCCAACCAAGCATACGGTATTACATCTTTTTCAACTTACCCTTTTGGTTACCTCATCACTTCTACAAAATCAATTCTGCTCCTTAGTTTACTCCATGAAGGGGGTAAAGTATTTACAGCAATTGGCATGATTAAAAACACCAAAGAAAGGCAGCTAGCATAGTTGTTACTAAATATTTAATATTTATCTCTTCAGTGGCCCATTTTGATTTGCTACCGACCAGAATTCAGGAAGTGAAGCAAATCCATAACCCTTGCACAGCAAAACTGAAGAGAGGGATAACCAGCTGCCTTACTTCATTGTAAGAAATCAGAAATTTGGTGGCATTAGGCATGTCTGTTTTTTCTGGAAAATGATGATGTGAAGAAAAAAAATACCATGGCAACCTACAGTAGTTTAGAGATATGAAAGAAGCATATGGTGCGTGCAGATTATACACACTAAAACTTGTAAATACTGAATTACTCATAAATACCTCATTGTGTGTAATAACAACCAAGGGGTCTCTATTCAGAGGTTACGAAAAACTTAGTGATTATGTTTTGGTTCCTTATAGCTTAAAACAACACATTACGTACACCAACATGTATTTAAGAGAGGTTTGTGTTATGTTGTTCATTGCCTTTCCTTTGAAAACACGTTAATGCTGTTCACAGTAATGAAGTGCAAATAATGAATGTGGAAATTGGGCAAGTTGTTCAAAAGACAAATAGAAGTTCATACAACCAAACAAAGGGATCAGGATTTCCTGAATTTCTCTTGATGATCATGATTAATGATCATATTGGTCTTCTCGGATACAGATTAAACTTTTATTTATGCCAATGTATTTATTGACTCTTTCTTACTGTCTTCTGTCACAGAAAATACTGTCAAATTTTAGGGCAAGGGAATTTTTTTAGTCCATAGAACATTGAGCTAATGAGCTGATAAAATATTTTCTGCTGGCTTTGGAGAGATGATGAAAAAGTAATTCAAAATACAAAAAGTGATATAACAACTCGTTAATTTATCTAGAGCAGTAATGATTTCTTTCCTTATCTCCACCCCATGTCAATTTTTATTGGCAGCTTGATCGAAGTTGGAGCACCACTGATGAAGGCAAGTGCATGACAGATGAGAATAATTTCAAAAAGGAAATAAACTAATAACAGTGGAAGAGTGGACATTTAGGTTTGTTTGCTTGTTTTAATTCCTTTATGCTTACACAGTGTTTTCACACTGAGTCAAGGATAACAGACAAATGAGCTCCTACCTCAGCTCCCAGTATCAACCAAGGCCAGACGATTCTATACTTTTCATGAACCAGCTGACTTGAGGTGGAAAGGTGAAATAATGGTGCTTTTAGTTCAGTAGCTAAGTATAAATGAAACAAAAATCGCCAGTAAAATTACTTCTAATCAACCGGAAACATGGACTTGGGCTTGACTTAGTTTCTGGTTTAATTGTCTGTAAAATGGGGCATTTCATTTAAAAAAAGATTAATTTGTAGACAGAAATCAACTAAGTCTCTGAGCCCCTAGTTCTGGGAGAATCCTATGGATTTTCATCTTTCTGATCAGCTTTGTGTTTAAGAAAGCATTAATGTTAACTGAAACTTTTCTTGCATGTTTGAGCCTTGCTTTGTGATAGAAGCCTTTTCATCAATAAGAACAGTTACAAGGCATCTTTCCTTCAGCAATCCACCCATTCAGTTTTTAACTGGGGGACTGAATTCTCTTTGTGACTTGTCCTCCTTTATCAAATTTGGTTCAAATTGACCAGGAAAAATTAAAGCAGTGTTCAGAAAGAGTGGAGTCACACAAACCTAATTTTCCTAAGAACAAAACTAAAGATATATGCGTTAATTTAAAATGAAGTAGAAATTGTCAGTCTGATTTGAAGTTCAATTTTTTAACTCATTTTGACAAAAAATATGCTTAAGTCTAATGTTAACATTTACTTTATATTGGTTTCACCAACAGCATTTTCATATTTTTCATGGGAGGCTGTCTTTCTTCCTAAAGCCCGTGGAATAGAGTCAGTTCTAAGGAAGTGGTCCAAGAAAAGGAGGGAGTTCTCACCACACTAGTATTCACACTTACTACTGAACACAAAGATCAGGTGAGGGAGTGAAAGCTCATGTAGGCTGGAGAAAGTTGAGAAGATTCCAGCAGCAGGAAATTTCAAAACTGAACTTCATTCTCTGCTGCACCTCAATTATTGAAAAATGATCCATACTTCCTGTTTTTCTGTGGTCTTTTGGAATGCTACTCCTATTTGAAAAGTCCAGCACTGGTTCCATTGCCCGTGAAATCTCTGTACTCATATACTAGAAGCAAAGCACAAAATGCTGAAACTTTTTCAAAGAATACTTAGTACATTTAAATTTTGTTTTTGCCCTTGTCTAATACATCTTAAAGCTTTAACTAAGAACACATGGTTAATACCAGCGTTATTATAAACACAGGAAATAAAATTCTCATCATTAGTGTTAGACTCAAAAAAAAAAAAAAAAAGAAAGCAGATGCACTGAAAGTCTTTCTCAAAATCAAAAAACATTGCGTTAATCTGATTTACTAGGTAAGGCAGAGATCCTTACCACAGAAGCTTAGAGGTTTTTTTTATGAAAGTACTCAGCTTGACTTTAGCAGGATCGTTTTCAGAAATAAGGTTTGCAGGTCACAGAGGGACCTCTTATTTGCTGAGTGCCTTATTATTAGCATTATTAATTGGCATTATTATGTGTAATACTTATGTAAGTTATGTACAGAGATGTCTATTCTGAGTATCCCTAGCCTGTTGTTACCATGATTCATGCTGTGCTTTGTGGGATTTCTCACCCTGTATTTCTGTCTAAAATATGATAGCCTCAGTCTGATACTTAATAAGTATTAACATTTGTTTGTGAATGATTAATTATTGTCTCTCTTCAGGATTGCTAGGCCAAGTATTTTTATATGCTAATGTATTCTTCACAGATGTTTCTAGTCTATGCTGTACCTATGTTAAAAGAATATTACAGTACTTATTTTGAATATTATGAGGTTCTCAAGGATTAAATAAACTGAGTCTGCAGATTTTCTCAATGATCTGTCTTCAGGTGAAAGACCATTCCCACCTCATTAGAAAATGAATATACATCAATGTGTGCCGTACCTAAGACTGAATGGGTAATTGCTTCAACTTGCCTGACCATTAGGTAATGTTAGTTGCAGAGTTATAAGTAGTTCCAGTTCTGAGTGAATGTTAAGAAGAGATTAGATGTATGATTTTCCTTTAAAAGGTACTCCGGTTATCTGTGTGAAAGCTTGATCAAACCTGTTCTGCAGAAGGCTCGTCGGTCTTTGAAATGTCAGGTTCTAGAACTTTCTCAGCCTTTGGACAGACTACAAACACTCTGTGGAGTCTCTAAAACTCATAGAACAGGCGAAGATGCACATAGCATATTTGAATTCAGTTTCCATAGTGTTATTTTATTTTTAAGATATTTTGACCTCTAATGAAGCATCCTTTGTTTCAATTACTGTATAAATATAATGAACAACTCCTATGTGCTCACATCTCTGTGCATTCATATTCCTTATTCTCTGTGTGCCCTTAGGTAGCTTTCCCCCATCTAGCTAGATTCATATCAACGGTTGTGATTGTAAGCATATGCATTTCTTTACTGCAAACCAATGCTCTTTTTGGCTTCTAGTTAAATGACTGGCATTTGAAATCAATCAGGCTCCTTCTCAGAAGTTGTTCAGCACTAGTTAGGTCACGTTCCTTGTGTATAATGAGGCACTGAACAAGTTAAGTTTAAATGGATTTTTTCATCAATAAATACAAAACAAGAACCAACCTAATGCAGCATTTTTTTCCTTACACCTCTTACTTTTTAAAACAAATACCTGTGAGAAGCATTTCAATAACAATTTCTTATTGCTGACACAATTGGTATTGTACTAAGAGGCATTTCCTTTTATAGTTGTTTTATTCCAACATTTGTATTAGGCTACAAGTTTGTTAGGATAAAGCTCTAACCATATATATAAACTGATATATATATGCTAAAACCAGTGTTGCCACTCAAATAGTGAAATGGTAAAACACATTGAAGGATCTACAGTTTTAGCAAGCAGAGTTTTCCAGTTCTACTATTGCAGATTTACAGTCACTGTATTGGCAGAAAGAACAAGATCTAGATGTAGCCCTTTTGACAGAAATTTCTTGTATTCTGGCTTTGAGATTTTCTTTTCACATTATTACACAGTATACAAGGCTTTTAACAATGAAATCTCTCTTATCTGACTTGGAAGTTGGCCTTGATTTGAGCAGGAGGTTGGACTGGATGACCACCAGAGATCTCTTCCAACCAAAATGATTCTGTGATTCTATCAAATTAAATAATTGACTCTCCTCACATAGTGCAAACAATAGAGTAGTTTCCAGAATACAGTACTTTGAAGTATTTCTTTAAACTCATTCTCATCATAAAACAATGTTAAAAACCAATGCTCATTGCAGATTTTTGAGTATTAATGGGAAACACATGCTGCTTTTCCTAATGTACAAGTATAATCTGAGAGGAACTGAAATGGAATGGCTGTTAAACTCCCCGGGTATGCAATCACTCAAATTATTTCCTAGCCATTTGAGATATGTGTGTATATAAATATATAAAAATACATATGCAAACATGTATATATACACACCTGTATCTCCTCTCTTTAGTTAAAGTTAAACCATTTTTTTTAATTTTAATGTCTATTTGGAAACAATCACTAACTGAAGCACATTAGCACAGTGAGAATTTGGTGACTAGGAAATAATAAAAGGAATAACAGTGTGGGCTGAGGCATTGCACTTAGAGAAGTAAACTGATTCTTAAGATTACTGCACTTTATTTTTTTTCATACTTAGTGTAGAGCTTTTCAACTCTGTTGATTTGCTGCCAGCAGTGTGTTTGCCATTTCAGCATCTGGAAGCCTGGCTGATAAATAATCAACATTTAATACTAAACATGGAGAAGCACTTACTAAACTTCCCTTGAAGATTTTCTTGACACACCTTAGAAATTTCTTTGTTAATGAAAAATCTCTGTATTGCTTTTCAAAATTGTTCAGCATACTTGCGGAGAGGAAAGGGGCAGGAGAAGAGACATTTCTAGATTCAAACATCTTAAAATTAGCCAGACAGAATAAAAACTGCTTAACAAGTAAACCCCTTGAAATTAGCATATGACAATATGATATACCTCTCTTAATGTTCCTCAACTTTTTTCTTATCAAAAGAACAGTCATTCTGAGGATTGATCCAATGACAGCTGAAGTCCATGGGAAAAATCCCATTTCCTTTTTTGAGGAGTTACAGACTTATAAGTATTTAGTTTTTATTCCAAAGTATACTGAGTGTTTCTGAGTCTTTTTTCTCTGTTCTTTGCTGTAGATTAACTAAACCTTTCTCAATGCAATCTGATATTTCATAGGCTGGTATTAAAAGACACCATTCCTTCAAATTCAACAACTCAAATGAAACATTTCATCTTTTGATCTTTTTTCGTGCATAAACAGATTTTGTTTATTTAAAAAAAAAAAAAAGAGGATCATATTCTAGACATCTGCTATCAAGGGCAGATTGGCGACTTTTTATTGTCACACAAATACTAATCTTAGCTTTTGTAAAACCTTATTCCAAAACGTGTTATATGTGCAATGTCCATCTCTTTTGTAAAACTGGAAAAATAAGGATTTTCTGCATATTAAAGAGACACGCAAAGTATCCCATGGGTGTGTGCTGCCTGTGAGATTATTTTGTCTATCCAATTAAATATTTCATTGGGTTTGGGCAAAATAGGGGCTTGATTTTAATTATAGGCTTTTTAATAGACATTGCTTTAGCCTATGGAAAACTTCTTTTGACTTCAAGTTTCTCTCCTTGTCTCTTGTTTATAGTTATGTAAAGAAAAATAATTTCCCATATATAGATACAGATTTATTTAAGGTTATAAATTTGTAATGTATGTGAGTTAACACTTAGACTTGTTCTGTAATTTATGTGGTGTAGTGCTGAGGCTCTCTAGGAATCCTATTTTTTTCCCTAAATAAAGGTAATTTAGATAATTAAAGTACAGAGAGACATAGAGTAGATTGCATATGTGGAATTCTCAAATAAATACCTTATTTAACCAACACCTTTCAGCTTATTATTGTGAAGCCAGATTTCCCTTTATTTTTCCTACCTCACTCAGATAAAGCTGTTCAGTGCTGTTATCTGAGAGTGTATGAGCAATAGTGCTCTAAGGAATTAACTGAAGATAGAGCTCACTGGAGTGTGAAGAATACCACTGTACGAATGCTGAATGTTGAAGAAACCCACCAACCAATAATTTACCTAATAGTTTTTGGAGGAGGGGAAGCAGCAAACTGATTCCTTGACCTTTTTCCAGAATTAGTGTAATGAGCAGATCTAGTGGGAAAGGGTTTTTGTCGTTCAGCACACTAAATCTAACTCATTAGTGCACATCCACTTGGGAATCAGGTAGCCTGCTTGGTCTCCAAGAAAGCACCTTTGTAGAACCATCTTACAGGCAAGCCATACAGAGATAACACAGCAAAGAGCCCAACAATCTTGCTAAATGCCTGAGTGACAGGCAAGGCTGACATCACCTCCTGACACATGCTTTGACTTCTCTTTGCAACAAGGGAATTTTTAAGGTGAGGTATGTGGCATTTGCTGTAAATCGCAGAGAGACAAGGTCAGAAGTGTGTGTTTGTGTATTTACTAAAAATCCAGAAGCTTTAGTAACTTTACCAAGATACGAAACTTTAAGAGTTTTACTGACTCTGCAGTAATCAAGATACTCCGTGAGTCAGTCTTGCAGAACTATCGTGAAAGTTACCAGCTGAGACATAAAGTTTGCCCACCTATACTGTACTGTGGTGGTTGATGCATTTTGGAGAAGAAAATCCCTGACAATATTTTAATCAGCTCTTAGAAGGAAATAAATTACTTGGCTCGGTTGTGGTGTCAGAGTATTTTACGGTGCTCTTCTATGCATCTATATATATACTTCTTTTTTTGGGGGGGGGGGGAAGAGAAGAGGAAAAATTCACACTGGTTTAGTTGGGTATTTGGCTTGTGTTTACATGTGACCAGGGGAGGTAATTTTCTCAGGATGAAGGTTTTGATTAAAGTGGTCTAGCTGGCAAAAAGCAGGTCAGTTTGGACAGTTTAAAACCCCCTCTTGAATTGTAAAGTCTTAGCAAATACTCTACATGGATGGAGAGCATAATTACTGGAGAGTCATTTTGCAGTTTTTTTCAAACACTTCACTGTAGGAACATTTGCCGCCTTCTTTCCTAGTTGCAAGGGTAGAGTGCTAGGATTAATCATTCTTAGCCTAAATCCTCTAGTTACAGTCTTCTCTTTTAAAACTGTGCTTACATGGCAATCCCAATTGAATTTGCCATGAGTAGGAGAATTTCCTTTGGGAGTTCTTGCTAATTCAAGTGACTCAAAACAGCTCATTCAAAACAATTGTACTGTTTATTCACGCAGAAGAACATACGAAGGCTTGTTCCTCTGAGAGTTATGTTAACTTTCACTGTTTTCTGGAAGTGTAGGAAGCTTGTGCTTGACCCAGATACCTTGAGTTCAGAGCTAGGAGACACAGCATTTCTCTCTGTCCATAAAGTTTGCTGGAAAATGGCTATGCATCCCACTCTTCCCTTCCAAGTTTGGGATTTTTCTGTCCAAGAGACTGATATCCCTACAAGATGTACATCAATCAATTTCTGCCAACTTTGTCAAAAATAGACTAATTTAGTTTAGGAAAGAAAATAACGGTTGAAAAACAAGTGGTTAATTTTAATTTCTTATCAGGATATTTGTTAGTATCCTAAATTTAGATTTAGGAGTCTAAGTGTAGGCTGAAAAATCAAAAAAAATCTTAGACACAGGATTTAATCTACTATGATTACTGAAACGATGTTTATTTTAGTGAAGAGAATGCAGAGGTATGTGTCAGGATATCTTTCAGATATTTTAATTAGAAACTACTGAAATATTTCTAGGTATTTTTATTACACCTTTGTGTAATACAAGGACTTAGAATCAAATATAGCAGTCTGCTCTTTTTCCAGTGTTCACTGAGTTTAAAAACTGATTTGCCATGAAGTTCACTGGGGAAAAGTAGCAACTGTTTTCTCATATAGAATTGATTTAAACTTCTAAGTGGGAGTCTAGATTTGGTGCTTGTTTTATTGCCTTCTACTCCCATCTTCTCTTTTTTGTTTGCTTTCAGAAAGCCAAGCAAGCATTGGAAGTGAGATGGAGCTGTTGGTAGCATTTTTACCACTAATTTCTAAGAAACTAAGATAAAGTCCATTTAAAAGCAGAGCAAAACTAGTATTCCACTCTCTAAGGTATCATTAGAGTTGAACTCTAATTTAAAGTCAGGAAAGAGTCATGGTGTGTATGGTGTACTCATGTCTAGTAACCATCTCCTGAGTACTACTACTACAGACAGAGGACCAGGATGCAGAGGTGCTCTGTTTGTGCTTTCATCCTTGGCCCTGCCTGTGGCACAAAGGACTGACACAGGGAAATTAGCTGTTCTGACTGTGAGCTGTCTAAAAATGTTTAATGCTTGGAGCCTGTTTTTTCCATTTCTGAATTTGCTGTTCCACAGATTTCCACAGTGGAAGTAGAAGTAAATGTACTTCACAAACATCAGGACATGTGCTTATGTGTTCATTCAAGAGTCTGTGCTGCTTAGTTTATGCTCTCTTAGGAAGTCAGAACACCTCTTCTCTGACAATTTAAGTGTTTCTAATGTTTGAGTCATATTGACAGCATCATGTGTCATGCCATCAATCCATCTACTGCTACAACATGATCTTTTTGTGCCACCCTTAGTATACATCCTTTGACTCTGCTATTACATTTATTTTTTTTTATTTGATTTGATTTGGGGGCCCTAAATTATTAAAGATGCCAAATTTTAAAATATGACTGACAGTACCAGGTTTAAACTCTTCAAAAATGTTGTTTCTTGTAGTGAGCTCTTTTTTGGTGTTAAACAAACCTAGCACCACCACCTGCTTTTCTTTCTCCTTCTGGCTAAAATCAAGATTATTTTAAAGGCGATGATTTTAAAATTTGGTAGTGAAAAATAATTTCATTTTAGCATTTTTTTTTTAAATAAAAAGGGCTTACCCTTTGTTCTGTCTTTCACACCCAAGACTAGTGCTAGATATAGACAAGGAAATGGGATTTCAAAGATGTTGTATCTAGACTTACTTTAACGAAAACTATTTTCTATTTTAAGTGGTGAATTTGTTTAACTTCACTTGATAAAAGCTAGAATTGGTGACAAGATGATTTAATACAACTCTTACTAACAAGTTGCAGACATTGCTAGTGTGTCAAAACAACATTGCTAGAGGCATTCTGGCATCGGGCTGGACTGATAACCACAATACAGTGAAACAGCTTTTTGACAGCTATTTTATTCTTGAATATTACTGGTTAAAGGGAGCTTGAGTTAGTGTTATGTTTTTTCCCTCCAGATATTTTCATTCACATGCACCTTTATTTTTGCTCACAAATAGAAAGGTAAATGTTTTAAAATTCATGAAGATTAAAACCTAGAAGCCTATGTCTTGACTAGATGTGAAATGGAATTTTATATTTTTTTTCTTCTACAGTTACGCTGTTGCCTCTCTTGTGATCTGCATCTCAGGTATACTTTGCACTCATTACAGGAATTTTTAGATATTTACCCTGTGTCTTTGACAACCTCCTTCAGGAGATGTGTGTATGATCAAAAAGCCTAGGATTGATATGGGAATAATTATTCTTGTCATTTCAATAGATTTGAAGTGGCATTTGCTGAATGAAAAAAAAAAATTATAGACTATGTGGGACTTGAATCTTATTCCCTTGATTTTAGAAACCTGTTGCACTTAACCACAAATGCTATAGAAAACCTTCAGGTTTGATCTGAAATAGAAATGTCAATTCAATTTTAAACTGTACTTTATCCTTTCTCAGTTCTATTCAGTGTGTCGATAACATCCAAGGATTCCTCCTGTAAATAAAGGATTTGAAACCAACTAAAACTTTTAACTTTACTTTTAATCAAGTGTTCATAGAGAATACTTTCTGAAAAAATTGCTGTTTAGTTTGTATGTTTTATATTAGGTTTTCAAATTATAGCAGTATTTACATGTCAAAAGTGTGATGTTGAATTTTTATGCATAAAAAATGCTATGTTTTGTTTGTTTGGTTGGTTTTTTTTACTTTTACACATCTGGTGTACAGGCAAATGTGAGGGAGAGATTTGTGTAAAGTGAGATGGACATTTGCTGTCTGCCAGAGCTTGAAGCCTTGAAGTTCAAAGCTTGAAGCCCTGAATTCCTGAGAGGAGGATTTGTTCCTCATGTTCTTCTCATTCCCCGAATGGCATAGATAGGTAAACAGTCAATTTCAGGAGTCTACCTGTGTGCTTGTGTAGACATCTGTTATTCATGGTGATACAACCCTTGCTCCTGCTGAGCTGGAACAGGAGGCAATACAGGTACAATGTTGTTCTACATATATTAGGCTGTTTGAAGTGTTGCTTTAATTCACCAGAGCTGCTTCCTGAAACTGAGCACAATTGCTTTTGACCACTGCTGTGTATGCATACTTTGTGATTCAGATGCCTAAGCATAGATAACTATTGCCTTTTCAGACACGCTATGTAACCATGACATCCATAGCAGCCATGGCAGGTATGATGTGGGTGAATCATACTATTCTAGAGCAACAAATGGAGAACAGATAGGATAATGTTGTGCTTTAACCCCAGCCAGCAGCTAAGCACCATGCAGCCGCGTGCTCGCTCCACCCACTGATGGAATAGGGAGAGAACCTGAAGGGTAAAAGTGAGAAAACTCATGGGCTGGGATAAAGAAAGTTTAACAGGTAAAGCAAAAGCCGTGCACACAAGCAAAGCAAGACAAGGAATTCATTCCCCACTTCCCAGGGGCAGGCGGGTGTTCAGCCATCTCCAGGACAGCCGGGCTCCATCACGCCTGACGGGGACTTGGGAAGCCAAACGCCATCGCTCCCAACGTCCCCCCTTCCTCCTCCTTCCCCCAGCTTTACGTGCTGAGCGTGACGTCCTGTGGTCTGGGATATCCCTGGGGTCAGTCGGGGTCAGCTGTCCCGGCTGTGTCCCCTCCCAACCTCTTGTGCCCCCCCAGCCTCCTCGCTGGTGGGGTGGGCTGAGGAGCAGCAAAGGCCTTGGCTCTGGGTAAGCGCTGCTCAGCAGTAACGAAAACATCTCTGAACAATCAACACTGTGTTCAGCACAAATCCCAAACATAGCCCCATACTAGCTACTATGAAGAAATTTAACTCTATCCCAGCCAAAACCAGCGCAGGTACTTATGCATCTAGGCTGTCACTAGATGCCTACTTCAGTCATGTGAATTATTCTGCAAAACTCATTCAGAACTGCCTCAGGAATCTGCCTTAGGCAAGTCTGTAAGATATAACTCTTCACTAATCGCCTCAGTGGAGTGAAATGCAAAAATTACTTAAAATCAATGTAAAGCAACGGTAATCCATGAATTAGGAAAGTCTATGAGGAAATGAAGTTAAGAGAGGGAGTTTTTATTTTAAAATTATTTCCTCTGGAAACATTGTAGCTAACACATAATAACTTTTATGTTGGTGTACCTCATTTTCAATTGGGCAAGGCTTTATGTACAGACATTGTAATTGTACAGACATTAATAATAGCAGATTATGTGTTTCCAGATGTTGCATCAGTAGTCACAGGATTTAAAGATAACTCTTGATATTGTCAAAGGACTTAATCATCTTCATTCTCCATTCTCATTACTATTTTTATATATATGTGAAATGTCTTATTTCAACATAGTGCTACACATTTATATTCTAAAGTTTAATATATGTCTAATTACAGAACTGAACACAAAAGATGTGTCAATTTTGTCTCCTAAAGAAAAAAAAGAAATGAAATAGGCTCTTTACTTGTACTCTTGACTTATCCATTCAAGCATTTTAACTGGCAGACTCCTTCTAATCCCCTGACAGCACCTGGAGGGGTGCTGGTAGAGCACCTAAGGGATGGTGGGAAGATATGACATATGACACTAGGGCAAGATCTGAACTCAGACAAATGAAATCTGTCAGCCAGCTCCTCAAAGGCTGCCACAGTTCTTATCGCTGCTTGGTTGAGCTGGCTTGATACACAGACGTATTGTATTATTCAGCTGGTTTGATTTTCCTTTTTATGACAACCTTACCCTGGAGAGCATCCATCTCTTTGCAGTGTTGGAGAATGACTATAACTGAATGATATTTCAATATAATTTATAATCCTATACTGTAAACAGAAGTGATGGTTGCTTCTAACCACTGTGAAGAATTCTAATACGTGCATTTGGACTCTTGTTTTCTTGGAGAGTTGGAGGTACTCTGGAATTGGGAGATTTTTCATAGCTTAGCTTAATAAGTCTTATAGCAGAAAAGCTATGAAAAACCCTGAAAAAGACAGGAAATTTTTCTGAATGTGCCCAGGCAGTTAATGATGCATGTGAACAACTACAGCTGCAACAAATTATTTGCCAAAAATTTAAATAGTAGTTATTATTACCAGCTTTCAGGATAATGTACTGGAATGAAGGGCTTAGCAGTAAAAAGTTGGGCTCAAGTGAAATATCTGTATCTGAAAGCAATCCAACTACATTCGAATCCTAAAATCCATGTTTTAAATAAAAACTCTAACAAAAATGTAAGGTAAAATAGTTGTATTACTGTCTTGTGTGTCAAGCTTAAGCTTGTATTTTACCTTCTCCTTTGCATCAGGAAAAGTCGAAGATGAGAATTACTGGACTCCTTAGAGAACACTCCCAACAGTACACTTATTCAGTTTGGTGGATTTGAACAAACAGGATTTGTCCTAGATAAGGAAATGGCAGACCATGTCTTTAGCACATGCATTTTTGCTTTGAAAAGACAGCCTTCTGGAAATGGTCTTCTCCCCACAAAAGCTACGAAAGAAGATATTATCGAAAAGACACACTTAGATGTGTGTATTGGGTTTGCATGGCAAGATTTGGTAGCAGGGGACTACAGGGGTGGCTTCTGTGAGAAGCTGCCAGAAGCTTCCCCTGTGTCCGACAGAGCCAGTGCCAGCCGGCTCCAAGATGGACCCACCGCCAGCCAAGACTGAGCCCATCAGTGATGGTGGTAGTGCCTCTGGGATAACATTTTAAGAAAGAAAAAAATAGTTCCTGCACAACAGAAACTGCAGCCGGAGAGAGGAGTGAGAACATGTAAGAGAAACAACCCTGCAGACCCCC
>JAVJGG010000088.1:34580583-34600916 GCA_035590195.1 Aviceda cuculoides | reverse complement strand
GGGGGGGGGGGGGGGGGTGCCGGTTGTGGGTACGTATGGGGGGGGTGCTGGGGTGAGAGCGGGGGGGCTGGGGGGGTGCTCGGCCCGAGGAAGGGAGGATCAATTCCCCCCCAGTGCCCCTGTCCCTGTCCCCGTAGTGACGGGCAGCGAGGACGCCTGCGTCCACTTCTTCGACGTGGGGCGGGCAGCGCGGGCCACCGTCAACACGCTGCAAGGCCACGGCGGGGCAGTGCTGGCCGTCGCCTTCAACTGCGACGAGAGCCTGCTGGCCTCCAGCGACGCCGCCGGCACCGTCATCGTCTGGCGCCGCCAGCACGCTTGACCCCCCCCGCCCCCCTACACGTCACCGTCGCGTCCCTCCCTGCCCGCCCGCCGTGTCCTGTCCTCCCCCCCCGGCATGGCACAGACCCCCCGCTGCGTTCAACAAGCGTGTTTGCACCCGGCGCTACGTGGCTCAGAAGAGGTACTTGCGGCAGGCGGCGGCCCCGCACTTGCACTCGATGCGGCCCCGGGCCCGGGGGGAGCCCCCCAGGCCTCCCCCCGCCAGTCCGAAGTTGAGTCCATGCGGGTGCTCTCTGCGTCCACCGGGTCCACTGGGGGGCGGGGAACAGAGGGTTTGGGAACACTGGGGCAGTGCTGGGGTAACTGGGAGAAGTGTTGCACTGGGGGTACTGAGGGCACGGAGTAACACCAGAGCACTGGGGTGTTGGGGGCAGAGGGGTGCTGGTTGGGGAACACTGGGAGCACTGGAGGGGCACTGGGAACAGCGGCTCGGCCCCGCCCCCGCCGGTCCCCAACGGCGCATGCGCAAGCTCCTTCCCGACTCCAACATGGCGCACCCGCATGCCCGCGCCAGCTCCGGCAAGGGGCGGGGAGGGGTGGGGCCACTCCGTGGTCCGATCGCTGCCATTGGGCGTCGGGAGCCGGGCGCTGCGGCGCCGGCCAGTGGCAGGGCGGGAATCCGCCACGGGCGACGGTCACCTGGGTGGTGCGGGGGCGGGGCTTGAGGCCGCCCGCACCTTTGCCGGCGGCGGCGGCGGCGGCGGCGGCGACGAGATGGCGGAGGAGCGGGGCTTCGCCATGGTCACCTGCACGGCCCCCGTCAACATCGCCGTCATCAAGTACTGTGAGTACGGGCGGCTGGAGGCTGTCCCTGCGGCCGGGACCCCCTCGCGGTCCTGGGGGGGGACCAGGCGGGGCGGAGACACCCCCCCCCCCGGTGCGGGGCGGGCCGGTGGTGGGGACGGGTTTGGTACCTGCCCGGGGCTGGGAGTGAGCAAAGGTGCCGTGCCGTGCCGTGCCGTGCCATGCTGCAGCGTGCCAAGCCAACCCATGACAAGCTGTGCCATGCTGTGCCGTGCCACTCTGTGGGGTGCCGTGCCGTGCCATGCTGTGCTATCTCTTGCAGGGGGCAAGCGGGACAATGACCTGATCCTGCCCATCAACTCCTCCCTGAGCGTGACGCTGCACCAGGACCAGGTTGGTGTGGGGTCCAGGTCAGGGTCAGGCCCCTTCCCCCCCCCCACCCCTGTGCCCAAGGTGGGGGGGCTGCTGAGCCCCCCACCCGGGGCGCTCACTCTCCCCTCCCCGGCAGCTGAAGACCACCACCACGGCTGCCGCCAGCCGGGACTTTGCGGAGGACCGGCTGTGGTTGAACGGAGAGGAGGCCGACGTGGGGCACCCCCGGCTGCAGGCCTGCCTACGGGAGGGTGAGTGTCCCCCCACCCCGGGGAGCCGGGCAGGGTGGCCCCCATACCGACGCCCCCCCCCTCCCCTGGCTCTTGGCCCCGCGCAGTACGGCGCCGGGCCCGTAAGCGCCGGGGTGGCAGCGACGAGGGCGCTGCCCCGCTCAGCCTCTCCTACAAAATCCACATCGCCACCGAGAACAACTTCCCCACCGCCGCCGGCTTGGCATCCTCCGCCGCTGGCTACGCCTGCCTGGGTGGGTGAGCAGGGATTTGGGGGGGGCTACCGGGATCGGGGTGGCAGGGGTGTTTCCTCCCCGCTGACCCCATCCCCTCCCCGCAGTGTCGGCGCTGGCGCGGCTGTACGGCGTGGAGGGCGAGCTGTCGGAGGTGGCGCGGCGCGGCTCGGGCAGCGCCTGCCGCAGCATGTTGGGGGGCTTCGTGCAGTGGCAGCGGGGCGAGCGGCCGGACGGTAGGGACAGCCTCGCCCACCAAGTGGCCCCCGAGACGCACTGGCCGGAGCTCAGGGTCCTCGTCCTGGTGGTGAGGGACTGGCGGAGCGTGGGGGGCCACGGCTGTACCCGCCGCCCCATGGCTGGGTGGGATTTGTGGGGGGAAGGCTGGTGGGAGCACCCCAACCCCATGTGGGTGCAGACCCTGGGGCTCAGGGGATCCCCCTTGGGTCTGGGGGTTCAGGGGGGTTCACGTCCCGCTGTCTGTGTGTGTGTGCGTGTCCCTAGGTCAGTGGGGAGAAGAAGCAGGTGGGCAGCACGGCGGGGATGCAGACCAGCGTGGACACCAGCCCCTTGCTGAAGGTATGGGGCAACGGGCCTGATCCTGCCCCGGGGCAGCTGCCTGCCTCCTGCCTGCAGGCAGGGTTTGGGGTCCCGTTTCCCTCAGAGGGGGGCATTTCTCTGTACTGGAGGGCATGGCGGGGGGTGGGGTGGGAGAGGTTGCTCCTGTGGTGCTACTTGAGTGAAGCCCAAAGGTGGGTGTCACCGAATTGGCGTGACCACGACCCACCTGCCGCGGCAGCACCGGGCGGAGGCGGTGGTGCCGGAACGCCTGGCCCTGATGATGCGGCACATCCGTGAGCGGGACTTCGAGGGCTTCGGGCAGCTCGCCATGCGGGACAGCAACCAGTTCCACGCCACCTGCCTCGACACCTTCCCCCCCATCTTCTACCTCAACGACCTTTCACGGCACATCATCGCCCTGGCACACCGCTTCAATGCCCACCACGGATGCACCAAGGTACCGGCTGGCCGCACCGGCCCCGTGGGGCTTCTGGTTTGTGGTGGTGCCGCGGTCCATCACCGTGTCCCCTCCTCATCCTGACGCAGGTAGCCTACACCTTCGACGCCGGCCCCAATGCCGTCATCTTCACGCTGGCCGACACCGTGGCCGAGTTCGTGGAGGTGGTGAGACGCAGCTTCCCCCCCGCCACCAACGGGGACCAGTAAGGCCAATCCCATCTCTTACTAGGGGGGGGAGGAGCGGGATGGTGGGGGTGCTTGGGACTGAGCACTCTGCCATGCTGCAGGTTCGTGCGGGGGCTGCCGGTCGGCTTGGCCTCGCTGCCAGAGGAGCTGCTTGCGGCCGTGGGGACGGAGCCAGGGCCGGGGGCTGTCCAGTACAGCCTGCACACCAAGGTACAGGGAGGGGGGGGGTGGTGAGCGTGGGGCAGGGGGACCCGTCTGCCTGGCCTCTGCAGGGGGGGGTGGGACTCCATCCCTGTCCCCAGGGGTGCACAGGACCCCATCCCTAGACGTGTTCCCACTGGTGTGACCAAGGTGGTGGGTTTTTGGGGTCCATGGGGCCCCGAGCTACCCTGCAGCCCCGAAGTGGCGGGGGTCCCTGCAGGCAGCGGGGCTCTCCAGTGCCGGGATCTGGCACCCCGCTGCCCCTAACCCATCTTCTGCCCCACAGCCTGGCCCTGGCCCCCAGCTCGTGGATGACCCCAGCCAGCACCTCCTGGGAGTGGATGGGCTGCCCCGACGCCATGCCTGAGCCCCGGTGACACCGCCGGTGATGGCTGTGATGCACCGGGATGGGGTGGGGGGCTCAGGGTGCTGAGTCTGGCCCGGTACAAAGCTGTCCCCAGCCCTGGGTTGGATGTGACTCCTGGCGCTGGTTTTTACTCTTTTGTAAGGAAATAAGAGTTTTTCTGGCTGCAGCGCTGTTTTGGGGTGTACGGGCTCTGTAGGCACTTTGGGGGACACACACACATCGCCGGCTGGAAGGTGGAGGGTGGGAGATAGGGCCGGTTCCTCTTCACGGCTGTGCCTGGCCCTGCTGGGACTGATCCTGTCCCCATGCCGACCCCCTTGTAACCCCACATGGCCCCCGGTCCCCCCCCCCCCCCCCCATGTCCCTTATGAGGCTGATCCTGTCCCCCCACACCCCCCTCATCACCCCGACATGTCCCCTGTCCCCTCGTGTCCCTTGTGGGGCTGGTCCTGTCCCCGCACGGCCCCTGTGCCCCGGTATAGCCCCGGTGCTGTGTCCCTTGGCGGGGGGGGTGGTGGTGGAGCGGGTCCCCACGGGGGCGTGGCCTGTGGAATCGGGGCGTGGTGTAGGAGGTGGAGGAGGCGTGGCCGAGGGACAGGGAGGGGCGGGGCTAGCGTCTGGTTACATCGTAGCGTCTCATCCGCCTTCCGGGTAGAGCCGAACCGGGCCGACCCTTGCCGAGCCGAGCCGAGCCGAGCCGAAGGGACTCGGGCCGAGCCATGGGGCAGATCGAGTGGGCCATGTGGGCTAACGAGCAGGCGCTGGCGGCCGGGCTCAGTGAGTGGGGGGGGGGGGCAGCAAAATATGCTTACCTAATGCTGTGGTTCCAACTTTGATTGCTGTGTAGACATGCTCACTTTCGGATTTCAGTTTCCCTCAAGGACGAACATTTCCTTTCTCAATGTGCAAGCATGCAGTCTTTCCACTTTAATTTTCTCCTGCAGATCTCTATGTAATACAACACTGAACAACTTTTTACAGTTGAAAAAGCCTTAGAAAATTCTTACAGCTACACGCAGCACAGGGCACTACCATGGGCAGTAACTGAGGATATAAGGAAGGGTAGCAATTTTATAGTGTACCCCAACCAAAACACTATGTATTCTGTAAACCTACATTCTTGCAGAGCTTTACTGTTTCCAGTTCTGAAGAATGATATAAGTTATCTTGGATATTGCAGCTCCAGATAAAGTTGGACTGATAAGCAACCAACAGTCTTTCTTTCCCATCATAAAATTCTTTGTCCCCTGAGACCACGAGATAGTTCTGTCCTCTTCTTCTCTCTTCAGATTTTAAATTCTTGAGGCAGGGATCATCCCTTTCTCTAGTGCTCTTCTCTTCCCTTCCCTTTCCTCCCCAAAACTTAGAACACTGTCAGAATATTAAAAAAAAAAATGTAAGAAGAAAGAATGCAGTAGCAAATATTCCTTTTTCAAATAGAATCATTACCATAGCACAGTTATCCTTCAGCTGCTAGCAGCTGCAAATGGAACAGGGAGATGTTAGTGTTCACTTCCACTGATCTCATTATACAAACTACTAAGAGGAGCAAGGGAATACATTTGGAGAGCTTTCATGTGGTTAAAGTGACAGGGGAAATTCATTCTTTGATATTCCCTTGTTCAGTGTATCTGCCTCACTTTGTGCCTGCCCCTCAAAAGGCAAGGCTGTAAAAATATTAGAGGATTGTTGAAAGGGATTGGAAAAATGAAAAAAGGCTCTAATTAAAAGGACAAAAAATATACTTGGAAAGTGTTTCTCAGTATTTTTAAGTTCAAAACCAGACCACCTATCCAAATCTCCTCATTAAGTCAGATTCAATTTTCATGCAGAGAGCTTGATACCAGGTTTCTACCTATCTAGACAAATGCTTATTAGTTTGATTTCTGTATTACTATGGTGCCTAACAACAACTGACTGATATGCGTGTTTGTGACCTGATGATCTTGCTAGGGAAAAGTCAGCATCCGCAGTTCTTAAATTGGTAATGAAAGCTCAGATGTCAAGAGATTTGTCCACAATTGTGTGGAATGTAAGGCACAGTCTCTGGAATTCCATGTCGCCCACTAAACATAAACCCAACATTCTTTCCTTCAGGTGTGGGTTTTTTCGTTTGTTTGGTTGGGTTTTTTTAATTTTCAATTGAACACTGTAGTCTCTGTGCCTTGCTGACTCGCTCTTCTACTGGTAGGACTGGAATGTTACATAAGAATTGTAGAAAATTTAGGATAGAAAACAAAGTTGATGCTAGCCAAACTTTTTTTTAGTAGATGTGGCAGAAAAAGCCATGGTAAGGCTTGAGAAAAAAGTACCAAATCCCTACAGAATTTACGTCCAGTTAAGTAGGTGCCAAAAAGCCCCTATGACTATGTATAATTTATTGCCTTCAGAGTATGACATGGTATATAGCGTAGTATATAAAGATGAAATGTAGCTCTTTACATTTCAGGCTGCTGGAGAAATATATTTTGTTTTGTTTTGTTTTCTTTCTCCATTAGAAACTGTAGTTTGTTAAGTCCCTGCACAGCTGATTCTTGCTCTCCAGAGAGTCAATCTGCATAGTCCTTACTTCTACAGTATTTCCAACCTAGGGGGATATACTTAAATCTGACAGTAGAAAGAGATGCATGCATGGCCACTTTGATGGGAACTCCAAGTTATCATCATAAATAGCTATGTGGTTCCCTTAAGAATTTAATTAGTCATTTCATTTGAATTATTCACTTGGAAAAAGACAGTGCACTGGGTAGCTTTTAATCTAATTAGGCTATTAGCTAGTAGTAGAAGATGAACATCTCCAAATAGAAGGTGAACATTATATTTCAGTCAGTAGGGATACTAGTCTTTGAGGTAATACACATGGTTTCGTACTGCTCCCCACACCCATTAAAACAGAGTAATCTTAAAAAAACCCCACAAAAACCCCCAAACTAATCCTGAGGTTAAGCTATGCTTTGTGGAATTTAGCCGTATGTCATAAAATTGAAAGAAAAAACTTTATAGAGGGAGGAACTGGCCTGTAAAGATAAGAATTAAAATATATATAGAGAAGAAAAAAATATGTATTGAGTATATATAAAAATATATTTATTTATGCACTACCTAAAAAAAGCCCTCTAAATAAAGTATAGTTGTCAGCTATCACATGATAAAAATAAGTACACCTGCTTGAAAATTTTGTAATGATTAGAATAATGAGGCTATATTTTAATTTTACTAAATTATTGGGAATAGATGTAAAGATTTATTTCACAGAACAAAAGCATTTGAGCAGGACTTTATATTACTGTTATGCGTCAGTGATAGTAACACTGGGACTTCAGTCTGCATTAGTACAATGATTAATTAAAGGCCTTGTTCAGGATGAGTGAACATCATTATTGTTTTTAAATAGGAAAGGCAGATAACCATTACTGATTACTCCTCAATTCCCAGTCTCACTTGTTAAAGACTAATACTAAAGTAGGTTGTATAGTTTTCATGAAGCTATAAACGGAGCCAAGAATAATATGATTAATATGCAACACATACAAAGGTAAAGAGTAAGAGCTGGATTAGTTTAAAAATTAAAGTTACAAAAATGCTGCACTGCTGTAAGTGCAAATAATACTGCCATTTTTATCAATAAGGTAAAAGAAATTTAGACTATAACTTTCATTTAAATAATTTTTTGTAACTGCTCGAAATTTTTTAGAATGCATTGTGCAGCAGCATTATTTAAAGCATGTATGTAAACAGTAGCTAACTTCCTTGCCTTAAGAAAACATATATAGAAATTCTGTAATCTTGGGTGGTTTAAAAGTATCAGTAAGAATACGGAAATACAAACCTGTCTGCTAATTAACTGACCATTAGAAATTATACACATTGTTTAAAATAAATTTAAAATAAAAATTACTGAGAAGTGCTGTTGTTGACTTGGCTGAAATCGGGAATTACACCCATAAGAAGTTTACACTAAGGCTTCCATTGGGCAAAATAATTTCTAGAATGGATTTCTAGGGAGATACACAAGCTGAGCTCCAATAAAATTTTTTGTATTTGTCTTACAGAGGACACTTTATTTTGCATGTCTGAGTAGTTGGCTTTGGTTTCCAGGTAAAAGAACAGAGAGTAGATTTCTTAGCTCAGTCAACTGTATAAGCAGGTGCAAATTGTGCTAGCCTTACAGTACAGCAAAAAAATATATGTGGTACATACAAAACTTTTAATCCCATGGTGCCCGTAATGGAACTAGAAACTAGCAAGTATTGTATTGTATAAGCACCTATGCAATTGCAGTGATTAGAAATTAATGTTATGGACTAGGATTCAAATCAGTCAAGATAAAGCTGATAGTTTTAACCATTAGAGAAATTAGAAAGCTAGGAAAATTTACATTCTTTGTTGTGAGAGGCTTCATACAAGGCTGTAGGGTCTTGATCAGAATCTGTAGTCTCAACTGCTTTACTGAAGAAGGTACTTATCCCCTTCTTTCAGGGAAGAAATGTGCATAAGGTAATAATCTGAGCTTAATCTGAGCATCAGACATCTTAAATATGATCAGTAAGGAAGAATAATGGCAATCTTTTGTTCTTCTCTGGTAGTTCATTGATAGCAGGCCTTAGAACAACAATCTCATTGTTCAGGCTCTCAGCCTCCGTAAGTGCTCTGATTCAGTAATATAATTAAGTATATGACAAGTGTCCTGCTTTATCCATCTGCCTGAGTCTTGCATCATGTTCTTCCCCTGCAAAGTCATGATTTGTTTCTGGCACAGAAATCCTAAATAGGATAGGAAGTGGTGGTATAGTCGTGTGTAACAGCTATAGAGGGAGTAGTTCCCAATGGACCCTGCACCAAAAGGAGTTCCAATAAAAGAAGTGCTTTGCTTGGCTCCAGCCATTTTTGCATTATGAAAAGAAATGGAAGGAGCCCGTGTCCTTGTATTGTAACAAGAGGAAGAGTACAGTTCTCCTCTTCATGCTGTCCTCTGTGGACACCCTTCCAGACAAATAACAAAAGCATGGAAGGTCAGAGTTGTTTCTACTTATTATAGCATTAATTCAGAGATGTCTATGAGTCAGAAAAATGCTTTCTGAATAAATCCATTTAAAGCATACATGGTCTGAAAAGATGAAATCTCTATTACAGGAAATGCATGCAGCAAAAACATAAACTCTGAAATATTTTAAACAAAGAAGTATTTTAAGAAGCCTTTTTGCATACGTTACAAAGAACTGAAAATAACCGTTGTGTTTCTCACTGGACCATTATATTCTGTTATCTGTCCTTCAGAAAAAAATAAAGTGCAACTGAGTTGAAGCTGCTTGCATAACAGTCTCAGTGACTGAGCATTCAAATTCAAAAGGACATGCAAGCAAACAAAAACTTGACCAAAGAACGTAAGTTCACTAATAAGTAGAAAATAGGCAAGTAATAGAGCTAATGTATTCTCTGCTAAACAACAGATATCAGGCAACATACAATGAAGGGAAGATGGAGGATTCTGGTGGTAAAATGATTCTTCTAGTAGCACACAAAAAAATCATTAAGGTGTGTAAATCAGAGCAACCAATAATTGATCCAAGATAACATTTTTCAAAAACCCCTTAGCATTCAGGATCCTACCTGAGTACCCAAAATTTCTACAAATGTAATTGCAAGTGAAAACGTGAGGTTGCCATTTTGACATTCTCTTTCCTTCAAATGGAAGAGACTTGCTTCCTTCAGCAACACTGAAGAACAACTCCCTGAAAACCCTAGGATCTATGGAGAATATTGAATATGGAAAAAAATACAGAAATGTATCACCATAGAAGCATGAAATCTTTCAGATATTTGGTGTGATACAAGGAAGTTCTTTTGTGTTCATGAAGGACATTATAAGTTTTATACAATAGCTAAGGGATAATCTCAGAGAGTAAGCCAGACTTTTGTTGTCTACAAGTTTGGCAGGCAGATGCAGTTACCATCCAGTTCTTTTGTTTAATGGATATGCAAACAGAGCTGAAATGGAAATTGATGTGGAGAGCTGGTTTAGGTGAAAAATCAAGGTCTATCTTCTGGTTGTTTTTTGTGATGGTGTGCCTCACTACAGACTTGCGAGATAAAAATGAATTTTGACCCTTTCTTCAAGTTTCCTGGGAAGCTCAATCAGTTTTATAGGTTTTTTTCTAGTCTGTGGGCTGTCTGAGAAGGACTGGGTATTATATGTGTCTCTGTGTGATGTGACTCAAAAAAATAATCCTGATATTTAGACACTCAAAAGTAATGTTTTTCTGACTTGTCTCTGAATTTAGAAGATCCATATTTAGATTCCATGGCTGCTCTCTCAAGACTTCTTTCCAATGAAGAGGTTCCTAATTTTTTATTATATATAAGTCTATGAAACTTAATGAAAATTTATGGTGTATTTTTGGCTTTTTATTAGAAAAGATTGGCAGTTATATGTAAGTGGGTTATTCAGTGTCCAGTGAAGTCACTGATAGCCATGCTATTTATTTTTCCAGGCAGAGAATGAGGTTTAGTTTTTTGGTTTGGGTTTGGTTGGTTTTTTTTTTTTTCTTTCCTAGGTGTTTTGTATTAGGTTACTTGAATCTCTTCTCTGTTATGATACAGTTGTCCTTTCCAAGGTGAATTTTCAATGCCACCATAGTAGAAATTTACAAAATTTGGAGAAATTATACGTACTCTGCCCCATCCCCTGATACGCTGTTTTTGCACACCATAAGTATATTGCTTTCAACCTATAAAGGAATTGCAGACTTAAGCCTGAAGGAGTATGTCCATTCTTTATGTATGCAAAACTGTTGTTGTCAATAGCATACTTACATTGGCAAGAATGTTAGGTCTGTATCACTGTAATAGGTAGAACTGTCATACTAGCTAATTGTGTTTTGTGAACACTAAAGTATACTGTTCTGTAACACACATAGGATTGTGTTAAACAAAATAACTAGCAATGAGAATTCTGTGCTGTGGAAGAAATCATGAGAATAGCAAGGTGGTTCTTGCCAACTCTAGATCTCTTACAGCAGTTTTCTTCTGAATGGCTGGCATGACAAAAAGTTCTCTCTTTTTAATTCAGCAGCATGGGTTTATGAATTAGATCATCTTTGATAAAAAAAGAGTCTTCTTACTTGAGATGGACAGCCCACAAGAGTCTTGACCCAAACAAGTCTGTCCACTTATTTGAGCAGACATTAGAACATTCCCTCATACTACCAGTTTTCAACACAAGGTGAACATAGTCTGCCATTCAAGGCATCGTATCATTTATCTCCAGCAGCATTAAAAAGAGATTTCCCATTAGACTCCAGGATGCTGCCTGGCACATACAAAGCTTTTGTTTATTAGCTTATACTCAAATATATTACATTTTACTGTTGGAAGATTAGGACATTCAAGAATTTTTTTTTGTGGATTTCTTCTGCCATAAAACAAGCTTATAATCTGTTGGCACATCAATCAATTATATAAAGAAAGAAAAAGTCAAATAGAATAGATCAAATAGCTGAAAAATGTAAATTCAAAGCCATTTAGCTCAGTGACATCAGCTGACTGTAAATTATATCTTTTATATATAACCTTTTTATATAACCTATATATAACCTGTATCTTATATATATATATATATTATCTGTAAATCCAGTGATAGTCCTCACTCCTCCCAGTTCTTCCTGCTCCTAAATAAGAAGGGTCAATCTGACCCCACTGGAAAGACAACTGAAATGTTTAGTGACTTCATATCAAAATTAGTAAATCTCTCTAGAAATAAGGAAGTGGTTAGTGTTTCATTATCATCAATTTTAAAGTGAAGTACTATATGAAAAATAAACCCTTAAATTTAAGTGTTTCTTCACCACTTCCTCAAAACAGCATTTTTTCAGTGTTTCTGTGCAGTGTTTTTGCATTAAATACTTCATTTGGTGGTAAGTGATGCATTTCAGGCTGCCCCAAGGTGGTGGGTTTTTTTTTTCCTCACCATTTTCTTTCTCTGCCTTCCATCCTCAAGTTTTGTTAAAAGTAAACCAAAACACTCTTTATTTTTTGAGGGTTTGGGTACAGAACTGAAACATCCATTAATTTCCCACATGTAGTAACATTCACTCTGGAAAGCTAAGTTAGAGCTGTAGAAAAGTAAGTTCATTAAATGTTATTTCCACAATAATGCACCATAAACAACCTATTATTCTATATTTACATTACTGTAAATTAGAAAAGAAACAGGATTAAAATATTTCGGAACAGCTGCCTAAAATGGTTTCACTTCTGTATTGAAGATAACAAAATGAGGTGTTTGACTGACTTCCGACTGTGCAGTTGCATTTTTTAACTGGGAGAAAGGTTTGTGTGATACCACTACCATCTTGAGGCAAGTCTGAGTATAACAGCTGAACGTCTATTAAAACAAAAAGCCAGATCGTAAATGAGCCTGAGTATCATTTATTTCACCTCATTCCGTCATCATGCTATGTTACAGTTAAAATTTTTGTATTCTGCCTATTACTGAACCTACAAATGTTTGAACAATAATAGTAGCTTTTTAAATACATGCACAGTTGTATAGACTTAATTCAGAAAAAAAAGTGGATTAATTCTCTTTTTCAGATACAGACTGAATGCAGACAAACTGAGGGGACAGCACTGAAAATTTGTAGTTAGTACTCAGGTTTTAATTTAAAATATCATACTGTTTTTAACATTTATCTTGTTAAGCACTGAAACTCCTTGCTACAGAATGTACAGAAACTAATAATTTATCTGGATTTTCATGTGACTCAAAATTGTGGAGAAGAAATCTGTTAAGAACTGTGAAGTAAAAGACCACATCTGGCTGAGGAAACCCCTCAGTGTAAATTGCTCAGAGAGAATTTTGCAAGTACTTGTCTTTTTTTATACTCTTTCCTAAACAACAGTTTGGAGCTATGATAGTTGAACAATTAAAGTAAATAGGCCTTTTACCTGAGCCAGCACAGAGGTTCTTATTTATGTGTGAGTGTTGCTGATAACCAGATTTTTGGAAAGCACTTGGATTATATGGTAATTTATGGATTATTAGAGAAATAATTGGACAAAGTATTAGTAAGCTTGTTTCTACACATGGGATTGGAAAACTATCCTACATAATTTTCCTGAGAACACACTAGGTTTAATTCTGTCAATTCAAGTATTTCAGGCCAATTGCAGAATCAACGCTGCAGAATTAACAGAAAAGAATCACAGTGAAGTAATTTGTATTAGAGTAATTATGTTCAAATACTGTAATTTTTTTCCCTAGAATAAAATGAAAAGTCGTTCCAAGATAATGCAATCCATAGCTAAATATCACAGCCACATGCTTTCCTATTGCTATTGATTGTTGTCTGCTTCCTATACTTCAGTTCCGTGAACTGCCGTTGCTGGATCTCCGTGTCTCCTTAGCCTTGCTCTGCCCTCCTTGGCACCTGTGCATGTCTGCAGCAGATCCATCTGACACGCAGTACATCATAGTGGTTGTGTAGGAGCTTGGCACTCTTACAGCACACTAAGAAGGTTCTGTTTTTACTTCCAGTAACTGCCCATCTAGGACTTTTTCCTCCTGTTTTTAGTTTCAGTATTTTTTTTCTTATATTGCATTTTATTGGTTATACTTCGTTACTTACCTAAGTGGATTTCTCTTTTTGTTTTTGTGCTCCCTGTGAGGAAAGTCTTTTTCCACTTAAGTATTTTTTTTTCTTTCTTTCTTAATACTATGTTGTCCCTTGACTTTGCAATTTTTTCAAGTTTCACTAAAACCAGTGTTTAAATGCTGCTTCTAGAAATCATCTGACCTTGCCAATCACCATTTTGCTGTTGGATGCCTTCTGACTTCTACTTACAATGTGTCTTTGAAATGGTCAGTGGGTAGGGTTACTTCAAACTTTTGTCTTCCACACTTCAAATTCAACATTAGGATCAATGTGTTCTATGCTTTACGACATTTAGTACTTTGCCTGTGTATTAGAATGGAATATGGTAATTTTAATTTTTTTTTTTTTTTAAGATTACAGTAAAGGTAAGCAAGATTGCAGATAAAATGTATTCTATCTTATACAGCTGAGGCTTTAAGGAAGAATTATGGGTATGACGGGTGTTACAGCTGCATAAAACTGCACTGCGATTCCCAGGAGATTTAGGGAAGCTTTTCAACAGTTGGATCTTGAAGTTTTATTTTCCATTTCAGAAAGGAAAAACTCATTTGAGGCTTTTAGGGTTCAGTGATTTTGAAATTAAGCCACTATACAGAACTATCGCAGCACTTCTTATCCATGTGGAAGCTCAGGCAAGAAGTTAGAATTGCTCATCTATAGGTCTCATTTCTCAGGTTTCTGGTATGTGAATTATTTTGTCAGAGAGAAACTGCAGTATCAATATAGAAATGCCTTTGTACGAATATTTGCCAGCCCTTCAAACTGTCCACTGCAAATCAGGTTGTTTCCTGAAATCCTGATTCGTTTTTCCTGTGCACCTGAGAATGCCCATGTTCTGAAGCAGCTCCATGCAGGCAGATTGGGAGTGCCTCTTAAAAGTTTTAAGGTGCCAGCCCTCTGTGCTGAGGCTTGCCAAGGGCAGATTCTGCTTCTATTTGCTTACCGAGCTTTAATTTGAGCCTCAGTGAGGAAGAGGAGAAAGCTCATTGTCCGTGCAATCCTTTCACATTTGTTGGGGTTTCGCAGTCTGCTAATCTGCTCTTCCTTGCCAGCACTACTTCTCCTTCAATAGGAATTTGATGCAAATATGCTATTTCTCACCAGGCTATTGTGAATACATTCTTTGGAGTCAGTTCATTCCTGAGTGTAGGCCTGCGCCTAAATGATCATACAAATTACGTACGACAACTGGCAAGGAAGCTGTCAGCTATTACCAAGATCTTTGGCCTAAATGCTGCAGATAGATAGTGAAAACAAGTTTCATTTGATCTAGGCTGGACTTCCAGAGACTTTCATCCATATACACTCACTCTAATTCAAAATTCACTTCAAACTCAGAATTAATCTGTCTAACCTGTGCCAATCATGTCCAGAATACCAACTTTTGATATGAATGTGCATGAGCAGCTTGAATATGCTATAATATTCATGTTTCTAATATGTGCCAATAAGTGTATCTTCTACTACTTTCTGTATAAAGGAAGACGTGTCTGGTGAAGTTTGGGTTCTAGGCTTCCCTCGTATTTGTTCGTGCAGCAATATGTACAGGTTGTGCCATTTATTATGCTGCTTGAATAGAGGAAAAGGCTGTGGCAGCTGTCAGATGTAGTAAGTGGCAGCAGAGCAGACATTTAAGGATCAGCCAGCACTGACCACAGCTAGTGGGTAGATGATGGCTTTTTGCCAAAATGTGGACATCTCATGCTTTTGTGAGAGCAAAATATCCTGCCATTACCAGAAAGTTCCCCATCTGTTTTTTAGGACCAGTAATTTCAAGCTCTTTAGAAATTTATCTTAAACTAAAAGTGACTGAAGGTGATAGAAAAATATATCACATTTTGCAGCTGTATATGAAAGTGATCAATGAGTTGTAGATTTACAATGAGTATACTGAAAAAAATGAAGTGCACAGTAATTTCCAGCACTATTTATTTTTGGGAAAGACCACTGTATTCTTTGTGTATTAGCCTATTTTTTTAAAATTCATAAGAAATAGTCTTGCCTAAAGTTATCTAAGAAAGACAAAGGGAAGTGGATAGGAGCATTTGTACGGAGAAGGCAGCGCTGGGAGTTCCATGCAAAGCCATATGGAATAAGGAATAAGGAATGCATAGAGGAGTTTCTGTGGGAAACTGAGTGCATGCATCAGCAAGAGTTCACTGCCTTTTGTCTCAGAAAGTACTTGCCTCATGGTATTTCTGTGTGTGACTGCCCAGGCGTGACACTCAGTGGCTTGCCCAAATGTAATACATGTAACTCCCTCCTGCGGACATGCTTTTCCATTACAAAAATAGCTTTCTTCCTTAGCTAAAACCACTTTTAAAATTACGTACCTGAACAAAATATTAGCTATTCTTCCTGAAAAAAGATTTCTCGGTATAGTTGGGCTTTGGGGTTTTTTTGTGGGGGTTTTTTTTGTTGTTTGTTTTGTTTTGTTTTGTTTTTTTATGGCCTGATAAGTGTATATAAACCTTTTTCCTGTACAGACTTTGACTCACCGTAGACAAAGCCAATGTCAGATTAAAGAATGTGAACAGAGAATGGATAGAATCAAGCAAGACCAGAAACACAGAATAAGCTTTAGAGATAAGCAGGCGGCTTGAGCTGAGTACTCTGGAAAACAGGGAATCATAGAAAGATTCAAAGACAGGAAATATTGAATGCAAGAAAGATCATCTAAGATGGTCGTTATTGGCTGGCAAGATAAAGTAAAGTGTAGAAACCAGCCTTGCAGGTTTTAGCTGCAGTTTTAGATCAGTCATTGCTTTGTTTGGAATATATATATTTTTAACTTTCTCTGGTGTTATGCTAAGCATGAGAATTGAAGGAGAAACTGATCAAAAGAGAGCCTTCATTAGCAGTGGACTGTAGTGTTAAGGAAAAGATAATAATTTGGTAATATGGGAAACAGGTGCATTGTTACACAAAGGTGGCTAAAATAAATTGCTTCCTTTCATAACTTAGTGTTCAGTCTTCTCCCAGAACTGTATCAACTGAGGACTATGGAGTTATCATCTGTCATTTCAATACTATAGTGATGAGGCCATGCAAGCAGCTTAGCAGCCAGAGCCAAAACTGTAACTTGCCTTCAAGATAAATGTACCAGTGAAGTAGAAGAATTCAATGATGAAGGTTCAGAAAATACTATTGTGTATATAGTGACCACAGGAAGACTGGTAAGTCCTTTGCGAGGTAGTTTTGTATATTAAATGATGAATAACAAAAGCAAAGTAAAACCACAGTGTTCTTTAAGATTAGAGAAAATTGACAGAGATGAGTGACTATTTCCATCTTGCACATTCAGAACACTTTACCTAAGACACTCAAAGGTGAATTACAATGGCTAAAAATAAGCTCTTCAGTGTGAAAATATGAAGCAAGATTCAGACCCAAATATGTGGTGGTGTTACCACTTAAGGTAAGTAACACATAATGTGTCCTAGGATGTTGATGACAGTCTACTAATTTTAGATGATGTCATAGTTAAAATAAAACAAAGATGCCTTGAAGCCAATACTAATTTTTGCTTTTCTGTTTTGATTGTATTTCCTTTCTTCTATAGAGAGGAGAGGTAATGGATGAAATTGCAGGTTTATTTTAATACAGATTTTTAACTGGTAAAATATTAAAGATGACTATATTCTATTCATAGTCCAAATTCAGTTCTTCAGTCACACTGCAGCAGTGCAATTAAATGGAGGGGAGTGCAGGGCAATTTTCTCTAAAAAAAAATTCTCAAACATGGATATGAATACAGCAGAACTGTACACTTCTAGGGCTGTACTGTGATCTGAAACTGTATGAACATTAGAAAAAGTAAGAAAAGCCTGTCCTTTGCTTTAGGTCAGCAGAAGTGAGTGGCCAGTGCTGACTGTGCTTCAAAGCTTGTGGGAAATATGTGGATGACAGTCAGAATAGCTGTACAGCAACAGCTGTCATAATTTATTTGCCAGCAACATTTCATAGTGCCCTGGATCAGTAAAACAGGAGAGGACAAATTACAACTCTAAGTGGTATCCTGGTTTAAACAGGGCTATAAACATGTCCCTTTAGCATAGATTTACAGAAGGACTGGTTTTGGTCTAATCAAAAGGCTTAATTTAGGGATTAAGACTTCTTAGATGGAAACTAGTGCAAAGAATTAACGTATGGAGTGATACAGAACAGGATTTTTTTCTTTCCCACTGTACATTTAAAATTATCAGAAGTACCTTAATTCTGGAGAACATTTACTCATTCAAAAAGGTGTGTTTCTTCCCCATGGGAACAGGCAGTAACTTGATTCATGGTCTCCCTAACTGCCTTCAGTGTTTCACAGTTGTCTCTGGGACTCCCGGACTTAAGCCTTGGCTTAATGTTCTGAATAGGCAGAGATCATTAGCACTCCTGTAAATAGTCAGTTGTAGAATTCAGTTTACTTATCAGATCTGCTTTCATCATAAATGCTGGTTTGAAGGATAATAGTTGGAGTTCAGATTAGCAGATCTGATGCTGAATGTCTTTTTTATGATAGGTTTATCTCACAGATTATACAAAGATTGGTGCAAACTCTTTGAAGTCATTTGAGTTTTCTGTTGATGTCAAGAGTCTCTGGTCCAAGCCTTTAGCGTCAATACCACTTGCAGTCATTTGCATAAAGACACACTAAATCTGTGTTAATGGATAAGTAGAAGAACAGATTGTGTGATAGCTGCATGGTTTTTATATTAATGTATTTTTCCATGACTTTACATGTCTTTGCATTAATCTAAATCTTCCTTAACACTGCTTCTAATCTAGTCAGCAGGAGTTGCAATAATGTCTAAACACGGAGAAAAAGCAGTCAAGTATTATGGTCATTTTGGTTATATGTCTATTGCAGTACTGAAACATGAAAGTATCTTAGTTAAAACCAGCTCTAATTCAGACAAATATTCTGTCGAAATATTATGAAAGCTCTGATCAATCTAGCAATTTAATGTTTGTTTAATCAAGATATTGCAGAGGTACTTTTGTAAAGCCTGATAAATTACACTGAAATCCTATGTGGCAGCAGATATAAATGATAGCTACCTCAGTATTCAAATCCTTTTATAAAAGATGTGTGTACAGAAAATAGGTAAAGCTGTTTACTTTTTAAAGTTACTAAAACTGTCATTTAATGCAAATGAAATATACAAAGTTCCCAAATGTGAAACTAAATTATTTTATGAATATACATTTTTAATCATGAGAAGAAACTGTCTAGACTAAAATTCATTGTGATGAGTATTATGATGATACAGAGAACAGAAGTGGTGATACTTGCTATAAATGCTCCCTGAATATGCACAGAACTATTTCTTGTTATATGTGTGAATGCTTTTGAAGAAATGCTGAAATTCAAAGTTTTAGTGGCATGTGCCAGAGTAGTGATTTTTTTTTTTTCAGTCTTTTAAAATGCATACTTGCATTTGAACTTTAATTCATTATGTGAGATTTTCAGGGTTTCGGATACAAACATTCTGCTTTCTTTGCAGACTGTATTATACAGCTCTATGGCAATTACTGCTCTTGCCCTGCTTCTTCTAAAAACCCTATGCTGTTGCACTTCTGCAAAGCAAACTTATGATAGGCAGAGACTTATCAGAAGATTTATAGGAAAATAATTTTGTTAAGTAGCTCAGGATTGTCAATCACACAACTTTTCCAGGCTGCCTTTGTAATATGAAGTGTATATTCCTTTCATTATCCACCAAGATCCTAGCTGTTCTTGCATAAGGGGAGGAAGGGTTTTATGAAGGGAAGTTGAAAATGGAAAATTAAGCTAAAACCCATAAGTGATTCTCTTTTTGGTATCAACTTGGAAAAAAAAGCATTAAGACAGAGTTGGAAAACTCCCTTGCTTCTCCAAAAAATAAATGCACTAACAATGTTAGTCAGCCTCCTGCAAGGAGGAGGAAAGTAGAAAACTAATGTGCTTTCTTAGTTTTTAAATCCCAAAGGTTAAATATTTTAAACCTAATGGTACTGTCACCTGTTCCAACACCTAAAACCCAATATGTCTCTCAGCTCTCATCATATTATTTCTACTACTAGAGAAGCATGCTGGCTGGAATTTGGTTTTATACACTTGAAGCGCCTTAAGTGCTTTACAAGAGATGAGTCGGATGCTTTAAGTGCAGTCAGCCATGATGTGTTCTGTAGTAATTCACAGCAGGTCTGAGACTTTAGAAACTGGTATTTTATATTCTTATAACTATGGAGAAGCAAGGAGCAGCAAAGAGAAACAGCTGCCTGACCCCAACACACTGTGCCATATGTTTCCGCACCGAAGTGACTGAGGGTAACCTGGGCAGTAACAAGGTGGGAGGAGAGGTGTCTGGAGTGAAGTTGAGCCTGGGAAAAGGGAAGAACAGGTGTTTTAAACGTTTGTCTTTCTTGTTTCCAAATATCATAATCAGTAATTATTTCTTCTAATAGGCAATAAAGTAAGTTAAATTCCCCAGGCTGAGTTTGGTTTGCTCACAACAGTACTTCGTAGGTGGTTTCCTTGTCTTTATTTTGACCCATGAGTTTTCTTACTCTTATTCCTCCTGTTTTCTCCGTCATCCCAATGTGTGGGTTGAGGGCAGTGAGCAAGCAGCTAAAATATCTTGCTAATTGAAGTTCCCTCTCCATTCCTTCTTTACTGGCACCAAATCTATCTTAGCCTTTTTGATATTTTAACTCTTTTCAATCTAAATTAAATATATTATCCTAATTGAAAATTTTAAAAATTATGGAACAAGGTATTACTTTGTTGTTAAAAGCTTCCTTGTGTAGAGGGGAAATTGAGGCCTCTGCCTCCTCATATTTATGTATACTGTCAGCCTGGTGGGAAGTAACATAGGAACTCATGATTCCATGATTCCCGTTTATGAGCACATAGACATAAAGGGAGGAACTGTACCTCTCTTCTCAATGGTCCTCGTGGTTTAACCCCAGCCAGCAACAAAGCACCACATAGCTGCTCACTCACTTCCCC
>JAVJGG010000088.1:34569577-34580274 GCA_035590195.1 Aviceda cuculoides | reverse complement strand
TGTGTCCTGTGCCAACTTCTTGTGCCCCTCCAGCCTTCTTGCTGTCTGGGCATGAGAAGCTGAAAAATCCTTGACTTCAGATTAAACACTACTTAGCAACGACTGAAAACATCAGGGTGTTATCAACATTCTTATACCTAGATCAAAAACACAGCACTGTACCAGCTACTAGGAAGACAATTAACTCTATCCCAGCTGAAACCAGGACAGTGGTTCACTTAATCTGTTCTACAATTTAGTTTATTCCACCCAAAAGAGGAGGAATTGTTATTCACCTCTAGCACAGATGAACCTCCAGTCTGTTTCAGGTCTGCAGACAGTATTACTATGTAAAATTGTTGAATAAGAAGTAGAAAAAAATCAATGGAACGAGAGGCTAAGGCAACTGAAATGCCAGTTAATTTTTTTCCTTCCAGGTTATACATTGCTGATGGTAATTGTTAACATTACAGGAGTATGTAAATACCTGATGGGCAATAGCAAAGAAGATGGAGCCAAACTCTTCTCAGAAGTATATAGTGAAAGCAGAATAGGTAACTTCAACAAGTTGAAATGCAGGAAATTCCCTTTAAACATAAGAAAAAACCTTTTCACTGTGAGGATAGTCAAATCCTGGAACAGGTTGACCAAAGAGGTTGTGGGTTCTCCATCCTTGGAGGTACTGAAAACCTGACTTGGATGCAGCTGCAAGCAGCCTGCTATAGCTGACACAGTTTTGGGGAGGGGGGGTGCATTAGACTATCTCCAGAGGTCTCTTCCAGGCTTATCCAGTCTGTGATTCTGTGTTGACACTTCCAATAGCTACTTTCCTACCCATGAATAGCAGCACAAAAATAAAAGAAGTAAATGCAATACCTACGATTAATGCAGGGCAATGCCACTAGTGTCCATAGAAAGCCATCTGAAACTGCCTGAAATGATGGCCTTTGAAAATAAATTGCACTCAGATCACCCAGCTGCAGACAATTTTAGTAAAAACATTGCTGAGCTGATATGTGGGTTGATGATGTTTCCATTGGCTATGGTTTGCAAACCTCCTATTAATTTCTCAACTGAAGCTGCATAGTCATTCATCTTTAGAAAAGCTATTCCAAAGATTTATGAAAGCATAATATGAAAATAAGACTAATGTATTATCTGAAAAGGGCATTAATGTTCGTGCTACTCACAGCATAAATCAGAGGTCAAATGGTCATTCACATCAGAATGGGTAAGGCTCCCTATAGTACTGCCTTAAATTCACGTGCATTAGCATGCAATTTTTGTTACCTGTGTTAAGAAATGAGCCAAAGTACATATGTTCCTGTGGTGTGAACCTAAGAATATTATCAAAAATAACACCACACGGAAAGACTGGAACAGAGGAAGGCAAATACACTAAAGAGAATACCTACTGTCTTCCTGTGGGTTTGATCATTTGGAGTGAAATGCTTTTCTTGTACACAACAGAGTTTTATTCAGAACTAAGAGATGCTTTTTGTTCTGAGACAGTAGAGCAGCAAGAGTTTTTATATAGTGGCTACTAAGAATGCTTTGCATTCTTTCGCAGCAACTAAAATAGAGAACACAGCTGATGGGAGTACTATAGTTGTAGTAATGGGATTAAGCACTAGAAATCCCAATTAGGTGAATCACAAGAAATTCCTGAAGCAGAGTTTATTCCAGGTCTGCTGTACATTAAACAGTTGTTTTATACTGTTTTTGTCCTTCATGGAATGACAAAAATGAAAATACTTTAAGTATGTATTCTACAGAGATGAAAATCTGCCTTCCAATTTTATGTCTGCTTTCCCTTTAAGATTTTGAGGGCTTTTTGTATTTTGTGAGTGCACCAAGGGAAGACTGTTTCCAGCATTACAGAAATGCAGCCACCTCTAAGGTGAAGTGCAGTCATTAAAACAGAGATCAGCAAAGCTGCAAAATGATTGTTGATAGGAATGTTAAGAGTATCATTAAAAAATTGTAGGTGTGAAATGGCACTTAATAGTAGATATCTCAATTGGACTGAGAGCCAAGAGATCACAGAATGAATGTAAGACACTTACTGAACATGCTTCAGTTTTCATATTTTGAACAGTGGGAAAAAAGCCTTTATAAAAAATCTTTTAGATTTGAGGCATCCAGGGGAAGAAGTGTCAAGTTAACATAGACCCTGCGCAGTGTGATTTTACCAGTGTAGCAGGGTCAAGACCTTTACATGAAAAATGCTGTGCATACTTTAATGACTGCAACTAGCAGTCCATCCCATTTCTAGTTCAGAAATTATCTCTCTTGACAACAGCTTAACAAACAACTCTTTATGGCCCTTTTAATTAAGTTGAGGCATTAGTTTTTTCCTTGGAAAATTTGTAGCTTAGTATATAAATGTTGTCTATTTCTATCTCCAGAAACTTCCTTGGAGATCTCATCTAAATGTTCTGGAAGCTTCCAATTGACTTTGTTCGTTATATATGAAAAACCACATCCAGAGCTGACCTAGCTTCAGGAGCTTTTTGTTCTAATAGCAGGACCAGTACTTCGCTAAATTGAATCTAGTTGGTTATTATTTTGAATGCCACATATAGATTTCCCAGTGCCCTTGCCATTTCTGTAACTGTGGGTTATCCAAGAGGTCCCTTTTTGAACAGTCCTGAAAAGATTAAAAATGTAAGTCTACAAAGAACTATGATACTCATGCAAGTAGGCATGGATCTATAATTTTACATGTTGAAAAATTTCATTCTATGTTCTTCAAGTGTGATTCTAAAATTGACCTGAAATTACAATAATTTCTCCCAAGAAGGTTAAACCCCTTCACCTTGCATTACGTGGAAAGAAACTTTTAAAATATTTATTAAGCACTAGCCTCAATAAGGAAACAAAGTCTTTCTGTATCAAGTTCTCAATACATTTCTGCATGTCTTCAAAGGCAGAGGATGTGTAAAGAGTTTTCTTAGGAAGCCTTTTCTCTAACAAGCCTTTAAATGATGAAAATTCCTGGTATTTTTAGACTGGCAGGGATCATTCAGTGAGCACCACTCACAGATGTGGCAAATTTGAACTAGATCTGTGGTCTGTCTAGACCAGGTTTTAATGATAGCCAGTATCAGGTGCTCTTAAAATGGTGCAAAAAGTCCTCAGCAGCATGCCTTGTTCCCAGGGAACAATTCCTTTTAACAGCAAAGGCTGATACATGCGTCTTTGACTAGTTGCATCATATATGATTTGGCATATTTCAAAATAATATTTTCTATAATGTCGCACAATGAACAAATACTAAATTACTGTTCATGTGTGCATACCCTGCTGCATTACCTTGAGGTCATCAGGATAATTTCTGGTCCTTTCCTTGAGATGTTCACTTCTTAGCTAAGCTAGCCTGTGGCGCTAACAGGTTCCAATACAGGCAGCCCTGTTTTGAGTGTTGCTTGGGGATATTAAGTCAAGAACTGGCGAGAAGATGAATGTTTGGCTGAAGTGACAAGTTCAGTTTCCTGGAGAAAGTTGCTGACTGCACTGTTCCAAATAGAGCTGCTTATCTGCTGTTCCAGACGTTGTAATGATGACAGTTGTTTAGGGGAACCTTGGAGAGGTGAGGGAGTGAATGAATTTCCTGGAGAATCCAAGTTGCTTATAAGTCTAAGAACAAATCAACACTCATTATGATTCATACTTGTATTCTGTGATTCACGTCTATATTCTGAGCAGGTTCATTGCACAGACTTACGAGTAGCAAAAACATGCATATTAATAAAAATTCATAATTAGTACGTGTTTTCAAACCTAGAGAATTATAACTACATGCGGATAGAATAAAGCAATGGTATTCTAAAAAGGAAAACTTCCTTCTGTGTGAGATGTTCTCATGTCTATGCAAGGTTTCTGAGACTGAAACAGGTGTTCAAACTCCAAAACATAACATGCAGCTCTCGTGGAGCGGTTAAACCATCCTGTAAAATATGTTGCACTCTTGGTCTTGCACAACTTCTTAGCAACACATCTTTGTCTTCTATGGATGTCATCTCCTTCCAGTCAATCTTTGTGATGTGGTATTTTTCTTAGGTACTGGATGCCATGCTCAATACTTAACTAAAAGCAAAATAATTTCATCTTCAGTTACTTTTTATGACCACCAAAAGCAGCAGCAATGAATGCAGGAACAGAAAAATATATATTTGCCCCTCCTTCTACCCATTCAAAAGATATGAACTAAAAATATTTAACTTCTGACCAGAATATTCTTGGATTCGTGCTCTGCTTACAGGAGATAAGAGGGTTGAGGGGAGAGAAAAAGAAATAAAGAGATATAAAAGCAGGTTAAGCAATGGAATACTTGATTGTAAAGAACTGGGGTAAAAGCAGACAGCGAGAAGAAAGTATAGCTGCAGCCTCAGGATGTGATACAGTAGGCCAGAAGTTTCAGATTGTATGCTTATAATTTCTTGAGCGATCGTTGAAATTTACACTGTTTCTAAAAGCTTCTTATGTGATTGAAGGCATGACACACATGCTTCAGTTTGTACAAGGACTGATTAAAATTACTTAGCTTTTCTGTTACTGTTGTTCTATATTTTTCTTAACTAGATTTATTTTCATTTCTATAACTATATATTTCTGCATGTGAAATCTTTGTGATAGCAAAAAACTGTTGTCTTAATGAGTGAAGTGTGGTCACAAAAATAGTAAAACAGACTAAGGGCATAAAATCAAACTAATATCAGGAAGTTTTCTGAAGAATTTCCTGTTAAGATTTCAAGTGTATCAAAAAATGTAAGATGCATTTTTTCTGAGTCGGAAATGTATGTTTGTCTTTCATTGAGTCTATTTTGATAATGTGAAGTTGCTTATGGAGACTGTTAATAACTCTTTGATTATAGGGGGGGTGTTTTGCTGATGTGTGTTGCAAAAGGCTTATTCACCTATTCTCCAGTAAGCCAAATGACAACAGTTGCCAAATTTCCGCTCTTTAGGTTGTAGTTAATAGAAGTTGAGTCCAAAATAAAAGTCATCAAGGTGTTCTTGATAATATTAAAGAGATGAGTACTAATCAGAGAGACTTTTCCTCATTAAAATTCTTAGATGTAGCAATTTCTGTAGCTCAGCGTTCTTCTGTGCCGTGCAGGTAAAATTTTTCAGCAGGAGACAGACATTTTAAAATTTTTTAGATTTGGTACAAACTCTCTATTGTACTGATGTTTCTAGCAAGATTATTATTATTCTGATGTAATCATTTTTGTTCCGGGAATATCACTTAGTGATGAATCCTATGCCATTTTAATAATCATGAACCTTTTGAGAAAATAATTACAATATAATGATTTCTACACAGGACAATTTAAATTTTGATCAGAGGTTATAGAGGTCAAACATGATATATTGCCTATCAGCATTTTTCTGACATGCCCAGTCAGTAGGGATTTCTTGCTCCATTTTCTGATTTTCTTTATTTTTTGAAACATTTCCATTTAAGATTAAGACAATTTCTGAAGTAAGAACTGCTCTTCCTTGTCAAAATGTGACTGATATATGGGGGGTTTGTTTGCTTTTTAAGAAAGTAAAATAACTTTTTTTTCTGAATATAGATGCGGCTTTTATCAGTGGCTTCTGTAAGTATCCAGTTTTTATTGCCAGTGATTTTTTGTCTTTCTTAAATATTTGCCTTTCTGAAATTCAGGCACTAGTAAAATTCCTGTGAGTGAAATAATTAATCTCTTATTTGGTCAACAAATGCATAAGAGACACTCCCAGAAGTGTGAATGCAATGCATAATGTTGATCTTGTATTTGTCTCTATATTCAGATACTTTCATCAATGTGAATCAGATTTAACGCTAACATTCCCCTGAAGTCAGTAGAACTTATGGACATATGTTTAAAGCTAAGCAGTCTGTTATTTGCTCTGTGAATGAAGGACAAATATGCATATTTAACTGTTTTCAGATGTTACTTTTTTTCCTACCCTATTTTTAGGAAAAGCACATACGCCATAATCTTTCTTCTCTTTGCTAAAGGCATAGCAAAATTTTACTATATAAAGGCACTGGAGGCTGACTTTTTATAACTATGCACGTCAAGGTACTCTGAGAAATTTCCTTTATCTTTCAGAAAAGGAGACTAACAGTACTCTTATAATCTGATTTGCCAAATACCAGTGCATTTACTAACTTGGTGAACGGATGTGAAACATGAGTACTAGTTCAGAAAAATCCTGTTGGTAGAAAAGGAAAATAGATGCTTTTTTATTTACTGAGGCATTCAGTACACTTTGGGATTGTGTGTAAAGCCTTACAATGCTTGCTTATGCAATTAACCTGTGCATTCACATGCTTTATGTCTTCATTAGCAAGTGTAACATAGTCTGGATAGACAATCTGTGTATGACCTAATAGAATTCTGTTTTTTAAAAATGGCATGTGCCATCATATAATGATATGCCAAAATACTTACTTATGATGTCCTAATAATTCTTGATATATGTCAAGTATGCATCCTTGGTTCACTGTAGTAGATATTTTCTCCTCATTCATTTCTTTACAGTCCTGAAAGTCTCACAAGAACAACTACCAAACAGGCATATGAATAGGAAATATTAAGTGATTTTTTGCTTTTTGACTGAAATGCCAAAGCAGCATGTGCTAGTCTGCCTTTTTAAGGTCATGTATATAACTGTAAATGTGAACATAGTAACCAGTTTTTTTAAGTTGGTGTTTATTTAAAAAAAACAAACAAAAACCCCCCCACCAAAACATAAAAAAGAGGAATTTCCCAAAAGAAAGAATAATAGCATGTTCATATTAAATTAGTGGAAAATTTTCAGTTATTTTAATGGAAAGATGCTATTTCAGTTCTGGACATCAAAATCATTTCTACCCTTTGGCTACACACAAGTCTTAATTATCTGGTAACTATTGGATTTATATTTTGTGTCCATTGATTCATTAAAGCAACTACTCACATTCAGACATGGACAGACTGTTCAGATGTATATTTTATAGATTAGCAGACCTTTCTTGCCTGAAATTGCCTTTTTTAATTTATCATATACTTATCATAATGACTCTGTCTTGATCATACGAATTTCTGTATGGCTGAATTTCTATATGGCATGCAATCTTTATTCCTGAGAAGGTAGAAAATTATGTTTCCCTCAATAGTTCACAGTAGCTATTCTATCAGAGTCACTGTTAAAAACAGTTGGTTTTAGCAATTTTTATTTGCCTGCCTTCACTTTCACGTTACGTTGTTCTTTGCTTAGTTATAGAGCCCTTTTGTAACGGATATTTTCTCCTTATGAGAAAATAAAGTTCCTTATGAGCTTTATACAGTAATCATTTTTAATTGCTTCCAAACTTCTTTTTGATAACCTAAATAGACTGAATTCTTTAAATCTTACAGTACAAGTATTTTTCTGCAGCATTCATATAATACTATGTCTTTCTCTGAGCCCAATCCACTCTTTAAGCATGATTTTTAACATATGAACACCCAACTTGCATGAAGTATTTGTAGACAAAGCAGTAAAATTATTTACTGCCATTCATTTCCTTTGGGTTTTCACTGTAAATTGCCTAACCAGTGTGATATTAACATCCTATTCAGAGTCTGTCTTTTCCAGGATAGTTTCCTGTTCTGTTTGTATGGCTTGTATTTACTGCTCATGGATGCTTAGCTGTATTGAAATACATCTTGTACTAATTGCCCTATTTTGTCAGACATCAGTATTAACCTTTAAAAAATACTGTCATAGTTATTTACCACTCTGGTGCTCTTTGTGTAGCCTACTAATTCTGTCAGTGGTGGTCTAAACATATGTTTCCAGATGGTGGTAACAATTATAAAGCTAGCCCACCTTTTAACCTCTTCTCTTAGCAAGGAGATTGAGTGAAATAATGTCTGCACAAACATAAGACATGATGGTATTTTATGGAAGAAGCAGTATTCCTCCTACTTCTAGATCTGCAAAGCGCAATGGAGGATAAGAAGTAGTAGAGGTAAGATTAGCTTCAGAAACCTGATAGGAAGTCTAGTCAAGGCATACCTTCTGAGGCAGGCTCTCAAAAAACATTCAGAAAACACTAAGAATTTAACCTGATTTCAAGATATTCTGCCAAACAAAGGTGGAGAATTTTATCTTCAGTTACTGCTTTTAGTTCTACTGAAGCAATGTTTATTCCTGTAAGTTCTTCATATGACCAGTTTTCTCGAGGCATTCCTATCAATCTTTCTAAGTGAAATACACATATATATTTCCCATTGTACTCTTATCTATAATGTTGCATTTTTCTCCTACTGGAAAACCTCTGTACAGGATGTCTTATTTTTGCCTTGGGCGATTCATTCTCTGATATGCAAATATTGTAAATAATGCAAAACTTGGCATCTGTGGGGGTTTTCTTCTTAATCCATTCAAACGTAATACTCAGCAGTTTTTGTTTTAAAAAACCTTTGCTGAATAAATCTCTGTAGGGCAAATCTGTCCCTAGGGTGCAACCTTTACAGGTGAGTTATGAATCAAGTGCAACAAGTACTGAAATCTGAGGAAATCTTTGGTCAGATGGGATTTCTCCGTCAATGTTCTGTAGCTGTTTCAGCCTCCTCCACTCTCTTTCCCTAAAGATACACTTAGCTATTGATCTGCTGACTACACAAGCCTACTGATAAGCTTTCCATCCTGTGCTGCAGAAGTTGTATCTGCTGGCCAAGTAAGCGTCTTGTGGATATAGAAACGTGCAACAGCAAAGCTGCTATCACTGTAGGAAGAGCCCTTTTTAGCTACAGGAGAGAAGAAAAAAATTCACCTTCAAAACTATAGAGAATGAACTCTTTCTTGAACAATCAAGAAGCCTTCAGAAGTGGCTGTTTTGTTTCTCTATATAGTGAATCAAAATAATATTATTTATTTAGGAGAAGTAGACAAGGTTAGTACAAGACATTTTAGTACATAATGCAGTTGCTCTAGTTCGGCTTGCAAAAGAAATTTTAAAAAGTGATTTAAAAACTAAAAATGAAAGAATCTCGCTAATCTCTGAACTAATTTTCTGAGTTTCCCCAAGCCGTTTCTGACCGGTACTGCTTCAAAACATTTTCTAGACCAGAGATGGTCATCTATTGCAGGTCTGGAGATCAAAGATCACATAAACCTGATTATTCACATTGTCTAAGTAGGAAGATGAGATATAAATTTAATCTGGGTCTGTTCTCCTCTGGTTGATCCCTCTTGCATTGTGACACATCTTTGTGTGGCAGATTGAACAAAAACAACCCAAACCAACATCTCGGTCTTTAATTCTCCTTCTGCCTGTCTTTTTTTAGTGTCATTTTTAGCCAATTATTTGTGGCTACCTTCAACGTGGTTTTTTAGAAGTACCATGTTTTCCTTACTCACATGAAAGTGTTCTTCAGTACTGCTTCGGTTTATGAGGTCAGTTTAAAATCCTGTGAAATTCAAATATTGGCTTTGTTCTGACTATAGATGAGGGGCACGCTGATAATTTGGTTTGATGATTTATTCATAAGAAGCTAGATTTCAGCCACCAAATTAGCTGAGATTGTTACATTATTATTTGGCGGATTATAGGCACATGATGTATTACAAATAACCTAAAGGAGAATCCATTGAAAGCCATTTGGTATTCCTTCAGGCTTTCAGCAGGAGTTTTAACCTTGCAGTCAACCTCCAGTGATACTGTCTCTGTAATGAGTCAATTTCTTTATTAAAATGCAAATCAATTCCCTTAACATAAAAAGGTAGGGTATGCCCTAAAACATGATTCTAGTGAGATAGATATATACATACAGGATTATATACTAAATTTTAAATTAATGTATATATAAACTGTTTCTTTAACATGGAAGGGTCTGTTGCCTAAATAACATTTTATTTTTGGAAGTGAATGATAGTTAGGAGGATTTAGTTGGACTGATTTATTGATAAAAAGAAAAGTAATATGAAGCCAAGATTTACTTTGAGATGACTAATTGGAATTGACAACTATTATTATTTTTAATCAGTGCAAGTTCCATCTTTTGGATGAGAATGAAATTGCTTATAGCTGGTGGTTATGAAACAGTTGGCACTTTCTGATACCCTTGCTATGAGTGAGCTTTATTCCTTTGAATATCTCCAAGAGTAAGGTTTCAGCAAATGTAACTTGTCTCTAATCTACTTCCTATATATTATATCGCATAAAATACTAATGTGTGGTAGGATTTCATACACAGCTTCTAAGCATAGTATTATCTAGACAGAGTTCCAAGAAGAGTTCCATTAGTGCATGAGGGAAAGTCTCTGGATGTTATCTACCTTGACTTCAGCAAGGCCTTTGATACTGTCTCTCATGGCATACGCCTTGAGAAGCTGATGTCTCATGGCACAGAAAAGTGTACTCTTCGTTGGGTGAAAAACTGGCTGGATGGACGAGCCCAGAGGGTTGTGGTGGACAGGGTTAAATCCAGTTGGTGGCGGGTCACAAGTGGTGTTCCCTAGGCCTCGGTGCTGGGCCCCATTCTGTTTAATATCTTTATTGATGATTTGGATGTGGGGATTGAGTGCACCCTCAGCAAATTTGCAGATGACACCAAGTTGGGAGGCAGGGTGGATCTGCTTGAGGGTAGGGAGGCTCTGCAGAGGGATCTGGATAGGCTGGATCGATGGGCCGAGGCCAATTGTATGAAGTTCAACAAGGCCAAGTGCCGGGTCCTGCACTTGGGTCACAGCAA
>JAVJGG010000088.1:34558689-34569172 GCA_035590195.1 Aviceda cuculoides | reverse complement strand
GAAGGGGGGTTGTAGTGAGGTGGGTGCTGGTCTCTTCTGTCAGGTGGCTGGAGATAGGATGAGAGGAAATGGCCTCACGTTGAGGCAAGGGAGATTTAGGTTGGATGTTAGGAAAAATTTCTTTACTGAGGGTTGTAAGACATTGGAATAGGCTGCCCAGGGAGGTGGTCGAGTCACCATCCCTGGAGGTGTTCAAAAAGCGAGTAGACAAGTCACTCCAGAACATGGTTTAGTGGGCATGGATGATGGTTGGACTCGATGGTCTTGAAGGTGTTTCCCAACCTAAATGATTCTATGATTCTATTCTAAGTGGGTATAGAGCTCTTTAGAAAGATTATGCTGTAAGGGCTTGAGTATATTCTTCTCTTTGTGGCCAATGGAGCTTAATTGCCAACACAAAAGTTGATGGTCCTTTGCCGAGATCTTTTTAAGCACATAAATGAGATACATGAGAATTAGGAGACACCATAAGACTCTGGGACATCATGTTTACCATGGTACAGAGGACTCTAGACTGCATGTGCAGAAAATCTGTAATGCATGCCCAGAGAGTCCTTTCTACATCTACGTCATCTATGAGGTAGCTGGGCTTGCTATTTGAGACCTTCTATGTATGACATCTGGATATTGGAGCCACCTTCTAAATAAGGCCCATGCTTTTAACTGATAATAGAACTAGGCATTTAAATTATGTTGGAGGCCCACTGTTGTCTCCTTATCTTCCTAATATGCTGTCTATCCAACAGGTTTGAAAGTAGAGTGGCCTAACCTCAGAGGAACATGGAATTTCCAGGGTCTTTTCAGTTTTGCACAGGCACTTCAGACTTCACTGTAAAAAGGAATTTTTTGCGTTAAAGACTTTCTGAACCTCTGTTTTATTATTACTTGCCTTGTACTTGGAAAATTGCCTTACCAAGATTTGATTTGAATACTTTCCAATTAAAAGAAAAAGTCAAAGCTGCTAATTCTTTCTTCGTGCATCTTCTATCCACCTTTTAATTTTCATCCTCTGCATGATAGTCTTTCTTTTTCTCTGTATCACACACAACCCCTGTTTCTTAGTACTCTTAGTTCACTTTTGTTCCATAACTATTATCCAGCAAGAGGCAGAACAGAATAAATGGAGCTGTATCTGTTTGGAGCTGTGTAGTTCCCAGTTTTCATAACATTCCTAGTAATTTATTTTCTGTGAGACAGTTGCCCATTTCTCAGTTTCAACCGAATTGCTGGATGGACAAGTAGACAATGCAATTGCATAGAAAACAGAATATGATCTCCCCTTTTCCTAGTGGCTGTGTAGCAAATTGTATTGACTTTTTTTTTCTCTCCACCTCTTTTCACTATAAAATCATAAAAGCAGAAGAATGTAGATCCTTTGGCAAGTTTCTAGAACACCACTTTCCCCAACTCCTTGCTATTTTAATTATTTTTTTCTCTAATAATATTAATAGAAGTTTCATTTGACTCTTGAGTTTGATGAGCTTTTAAAACTGTGAGCTTCCTTGTCAAGATAGTTATCTTAGTTTTGTGATAGGATCATTTAACAGCATTTTCTTGCGTATTTCCCTTGTATTACTGAAAGCTGTTTGATATCACCCCTTTCTGTGGCATTGCTCTTTTGAATGTTATGTTTTTAATTTAACCCAGGAAATGGGCTTTTGAAGTGCTCAATGAACTAACCTTCAGAAATTCACAAATAAATAGAAAAAAACACACAGTCCAACATTCAGTAGCCAGGAATCTGTGTTCTTGCAATTACTGCAACATAGCCAGTTCCCTTTCACAACTCTCCTGACTTTGTTAAAGGATTATGTTTACCAGTTAAAGGTTTAACCTTGATTTTCCTCCCATTACCTTGCTGATCTTTTAAGCCACAACAGCCCAAATCCTGTTTCTTACTTTTGCTCTCTGTATCCTATCTGATTCTCGAGACAGAAGTTTGAAATTGCAAAGCTTTAACAGCTTCTTTTATGCTTCCTACTCTGTACTAAAGTACAGGTACTAAACTTGTTGCTACACTTATGAGATCTCGAAGTACAAATCTGTTTTCTATTATGCTCAGCTCTGTGTTAATTTTTGGTCAAGTTGGCACTCTGCCTCACAGACATGGTGAAAAGGACAGACGGCTCTTATCTTGCTTTGCTCAATCACAGGTCCTGTATTTGACTGATCCTTCAGTGCTTTGCTGCAGTATGAATTACTCCAGAAAAGAATGACAGGGTTTGCACAAACTGACCAATATTTACAAGCCATCTATGCTTCATGAAGTGTGCTGAACCACTCTATGATTTCTCATATGTGTAATGCTAGCTTCTGTAAACAGTTGCTGACAGCTGAGGTGAAGCTTGTGTTTTCCGGTATTTTGCTACATCAGATACTAGTCAATCTTTTTGTTCTCTTACAATAGGTGTTTTCATACATCAGCCACTGTAGATGCCACCAGTGGAGAAAACAATGGCACAATTAGTGGTGTAGCTTTTACATGTGTATCTGATACCAGTCTACTTGTGTCAAAAACTGATTGTAGGATCTTCTCATAAGGGGCTTTTGAGCAGTGCTACAGACCTTTAAAACCTCAGTCTAATTATTGATATCAGCATTGAAACAGTGCAAAAGCCTCATGAGTGCTTATGACAACAAGGTTCATGACCACAGGAGGATGTGAGATGATTTCTAGATCATTTTAACCATCAGTCAGAAAGCACTATAAAGCTTCAGCAGCTAGAAATAAGCATAGAATCACTGGTGTTGACATCTATGCAAAAGGTAAAATAGATTGTAGAAAAAAGGAGTTATGATCTGACCTGAAGGTCTTAAGGCATAAGAAAGCAATTGAAGAGCAGCTTACAGACTTTTGTTATATAGGTAGAGAACTATTACAATATTTACCTGTAAGGGTGAAAAGAAGTGACTTCTCCTCTCAACTCTTAGGATGCTTGCTATTTAATGTGCGTGATTCTGATTTTTCTTACCTAGTGCAGATATTCAAAAGAGGTGTCTACTTGAAATATTCTGCCTCTTTAGCAGTATTAAACTATCTTGTGTAAGTACATAGGAATGCACATTCTGAATATTTTCCCGTTTTTTTAATATTTTGACAGTTATATTCCAGAAAGTAGTATCAGTTACTTTAATGAAAATGTAAGCAGAAATGTGTACTCCCCCCCCCCCCCCCCAGCTCCCACCCCATAGTTTTTAATCTATTAGTAATGTTAAGGGCATCACCTTTTGTATCAATATGCTGTAAACAGAAGTAAGATTAATCACTTCTTAGAAACCTAGAAATCCTTAGGTTGAGACTTTTAAATGTTACAGTGCTATCAGCATTCTTTAAAGAACTGATTTGTAAGGCTGCCCAGAGTTTCCAAAAACACAGTGTGGACTGGAGTATTTATGAATTAGTCTAGCAATTGGCAGTTTTAATACGCTGTTGTACATATTTGCAATAACAGAATTACCAAGTCAGACCTTTAGACTGTAAGCTAGACTGTAGCCCATGTCCAACACGGGAAAAGGAAGAGTGATTCCCAGGAAGAAACAGTTACATTTCCAAACAAAAAATTCAATATTTGATGAGCTTTCTGACAAAGATTAAGTGTATTTTTAATACTATGCTAATGATTATAGCAGAGTAGGCTATATAATACATCAAAATGTAGCAGAATGGAAGTCCTGCAGGTTGGTATAATGAGAACTATTATTGTCACTTAGAAGATTGAACTGTTTCATTTAAGCAGTTCTGAATGCCAAAATGCTGAAAGTAAAATATCAGTAGTTGTTAACTGTAACGATTTTTAAATCAGGATCATTAAACAGAAGGATTACTGCAGGAGCTCGTGATGAAAGCTGTAGCAATAATGCATCCATTTAGCAGGCATTCAAGATGTAGCAAAGAACATGACTGTTAAAGTTAACAGTTCATGATTTAGAAAATATTACTTCACTCTTAAGCTTTTTCCCATATACCAGATTTCAAGTAATGTTTTGTGTATGTTGCTGTTGAGACTGCAAGCAGTCTTTACTGGTGATGTGTGCTTAATATATCATGAAGGGGTGTAAACTACTACACAGAGGGAAGGAAATTATATATTCTCACAGGTCCACCTTTTTTCTGCAGTGAACTAAAAATGAAAAAAAACCCAAAAACAAAACAAAACAAAACAACCAAAAAAACAACAAACCCCCAAAACTCCATTGTTGTGTTGCTTTAACTTGGTTATAAGTTTATGGAGTTGTCAAAACAAGACAATGTACATAAAGTTTATAGTTTTGTTGCTATTTGGCCCTGTTATGCTTAGTTTTGCCTCTGCTTGCTAAGACTTGAGGTATTAGACTCTGATGCTTAGGGAGTTGCTTTTCTAATTAAAGGAAAGTTCTACTTTTGGTGTCGTGCTTCCTGGACAGTTCCATGCCACAGACCATATAGTTCCAAATCACTCTGTGGGAGGAAAGTAGTAAAAAGAACATGTAGCCTGCATAATCAATAACATAATCAATAATATAAAAGGCTGGTTTTAAAAGGATTGCATTCTACAAGGCTCTTGAGGTTATGCTGAGATTCCTTAACAAAATAATTTCTCCATCTTTTCTCTTCCCTTTGCCTCTCATTTTTGAAATATTTATTTTTGGAAGAAAATACAGGAAATAGTCTAATGTACAATGAAAGCATTACACTGTGTCCAGGATATTCATGCCTTCTAGTATGCTAGGACTAATGATATTTGAAGTAGGCATGAAAGTGCAATGGAAACATCATGTATTTTAGAAGCCTCCTTATAGGAAGCAAGATGTGATTTTAAGAGTCAGAATGAAAAAAAAAAAAGGAGGGCAAAAAAGCTGATAGTGATGCAATAAGATAGTAAAAGATCCATAACGGGTAATTAGAAATACGAAGAGAAAATAGAAAGAAGGAGTCAGAATGGGAAGTATGGCACATATTCTCAGGAGACTTAACAACTTGTCTCTAAGAATTATTTTTGGTGTATTATAGCAGCATCTAGGTGTTCCAGGACTCTATTGTACCACATGGTGTAAGCAAGGAACAAAATTCTAGTTGCCATCTAGTTACATGGCCAGAAAATTTCCCCTGAACTGGTTCAAAAAAATCAAGGGAACCACTCAAGTTTGCTGTTGGCACTATTGCAACCTATAAAAAGGAAATTTCCTATGAAGTAGTAGATTTCGAGCAATGAATACAGTGCACAGATATGAATCTTGTAAGGGTGAGGTGAAGTGAGTGGTTGGAGGTAAAAATTGCTGTCTTTAGTATTTACTTTTACTTAGAATACTTTTATTTAGTATAATTACACATAACATATGTAAATCAAATGTTGTTGAATGTACATAGACTCCACAAGCAAATAAGTGCATTTTCAAGTGAGGTGTCAACTTCCCTTCTTCTGCTAATTGAGAACATTTGTAGAGTTTTGAGCATATAAAGCATATAAAAGTCTGGAAAATGAAATACAGGCACAGTCTGTACCATATAATATGTTTCTTTTTTCATTAAAAGAATGAAGTCTTGTCAGTGTCATTTATAACTTTATTTAAGAATGTGCATCTGGTGCTTTTGAGAAGAATATGCAAATGATGGATTCTTTACAGGTTCATTATTAAGTAAATACAGACTGCTACAGCGTCATCCTATTTGATGCTGCTGAAAGGAACTAATCAAATAATCTATAAATATCTTCAGTGTCCTTTTCGCTTTGAGATACAAGTTACTTTCTGTGAAATTCATTTCCATATTGCATGTACTAAACTGAGTGAGTGACAACTCTGCTTTCAAATACATCGTATATGGTGGAGAAACACTTGCGTTATAAGTCTCGTCATTATCTAGCTAACGATTTTCGCATTATTTTAATTTAACATGGGTATGAATTCATATATAGTGAGTTGAGTGGCCTTCTGGTAAATCAGTTCTTGATCATGATGATGAAATATTCTGCTTCTTATCCTAATGGACAACCTAGGATGAAGGCAGGTGAAAACCTGAAAAGTAGTCAGTCTCTATCAGAACCTGCTTCCCTTCCTGTAAATTTCTGGATCTATCTTCCTCTTTTGCAGAATGATATTCCTGGAACATCCATGGGCAAAAGTTCCAAGAGCTAATATGGCTTAAAATACAACTGTCTTCAGCTCATCAGGCAAACAAGGCAACTTCCTTTACTGTTTAGTTTCCTGCGGATGTGTTTGGTAAAGAACAATGGATCTGATACTATCAGCTGACCAAGAGGTAGGGAAGAATGGGTCTATTTTTAACTACTGTGCTTTCTACCCTATAGCCCTAAATATTCTGAAAGTTTTCATTTGATTTTGATATCTGAGAAGGCATGTGAGTCTTTTAAGGCTTTCTTGACCAAATATTTTAGTACTTAACTACTTTTTCTGTCATATACTTGTATTGACTTTTTTCATCAGTAAGAGCACTGATGGTACTCTTTCTTGTTTCCTATTTTCACAAAAGTTTTAGCACCAAAAGTCTGAGTCATCTGTTTCTCTAGTCAGATTTTTCTGAAATTGAGTAAAGCTTCAAGAACTGCTGTGTTTGGCAAAAGACATATTCACACATCACGTAAACCTCAGTATCTTAGAAAATCACATTTAAAAATTATTATAATGTGTCAGCTGTGGTTTGAGGCAGAGAACACAGATCTAATACATGATTGAAAAATTGAATGAACCAACCAATAAACAATTCTGAATAGTTTTTCTCCTACTCTGTCCTGTTGGAAGGATAGAATCTTTGAACAATGCTGACTGAAACCTAACTCTAAAGTAACCTCAGGGGATGAGCCACCTACTTGATAGTAGTAGTCACTGAAGAGAACAGGGAAAATACATTCATGCACTGATTTCCAAATCTTTGAATTCATTCACTTTGGATTACCAGTAGCCACAGGATTATCTTATTCTGGACTATGGACATAAACCTACAAATTAATTCTTTTTACGTTTGGGTTGCCAGTAATACTATTTTACTTTTCAGTCCAAGTTGAACCAGCTTGAACTGACTGCAAAAGATAATTTATTCCCATATCATGTATGTTCTAAACATTTGGATGCATGACTCATTTTAAAAATCTGAAGAGAGAGTTCATTCTGTTCTAATTTAAACCTATACATTTTACAAATTCTCTTTTACATCCCTGTTCTTTCATGAGAAAGTATCCTATTATAGAACAAAACCTTAGGAATTATTAGAAAGATTAGACTTCAGAAATGTAAAGTTGACAACCAATCTATGGATAAAATTCTCTAAGTGTTTAATAGTGTTATGCAGCATCTTATTGCTTATATTTTTGATAGTAGTGTGGCCTTTCCAATGATTTTACACTAGATATCTTCTGCAAATTTTACATTTTACCTCTTAAAGGCAGTTTATTGTCATTCAGGTGTAAGTTATGTGCCTGCTCAACTAAAACATGGTTGTAGTTTAATTCTAGCAGTGATAAATTGCTGGAGTGAATTCATGCAAACAGGGAAATTGAAATCAAATTCATCACACTAAGAAAACCATTCCTCCCCATGTAAATTAGTAGCTTTCCTGCTAAAATCAATTTGTTTTGGTAAATTATGCAAAAATTCTCAAAGGACTTCAGTAGATGATTTATTATACTCTTGGCTGTTTCATAATATTAGAAAATGAAATTTGTTCACACAATATTAGATGGCATAAGCTGAGAGCTTTAGTGACAATTTCTGTTTATTACAATTAATCTAGGTTGTCTATGGTGACAAAATTCCCACAGTACATAGGACATAATCTTTATGAGGGATGCTTTTTATTAAACTGTACACAAGTGTTCTTCTTTTGAATAGAACAGATCAGTTACTTCCGTATTGCAAGACCTTTCAATTGTTCTAATAATCTAATAAAATTCAGTATTTCCATAAAGACTATTTGTTTTCTGAATTCTTGAAACATCAGAACTTTAAAAGTCCCCTTAGAAAATAAACAGCTCCTCAAATCTTTTAAACAATGTAAGTGGGAGCTATTTAAAATTACTTTAGGCATCTTGTTCAGAGTTCTAACAGTCAGTTTTGTAGTTCATTCATGCCAAAAGAGTCCTGCAGCTGAAATCATCAGTGTTCATGTTAAATGCATGTTGCTCTCATTTGATGTGATCTAAACCCCTTGAAGAAATACAAAAATAGTGTGGTAGAGATACTGTGGGGTGGAAGGTAGGGGCTGGAGAATAGGATTCACTCAAGTAGTTAATGTCTAGGCAATAAAGCATACATGCAAGGAAATACATTACAGGTAATAAATATACATTTATATTTGTTACTTCTTGATTATGAAGTGTTTGGCTTGGCAATATGAGTTACACATATGTTTTCCTAAGAATTTTTTCTGTTGACCCCCATGGGAATTAACCAGTTTTAATAAGTGCGGCAGGTTTGTCCTCTGTCAGTTGCCTCTGCCCATTTTGCTGCACAGGTTTAACTGTATTACGTGGCACCAAACTGAAAAGCCATTAGCCCAAAGAGAGAAAGAGACAAATAGCATAGAACTCGGTTTAACCACAGTGTAGTTACAAAAGACAACAGAAAGGCACCTTTCTAAACCATAATGCTGTTGCTTACCATATTTCAAAGACCTATTGTAAAGAGAGATCTTTGTTACATTTACCTAGTAAGTCATAATCCTAATGAATGGTGTTCACTTTTTATAGGTGAAAGTGTAAAACAATTTTAAGTTGCTACCAGCTTCCCCTTTAATAATTTCTTTTTAGAAGATAAAATAATTTTTGACATGAAGTAAAATACATCATGCAAAATATTGTGAACTTTACTTTCCTATCAGTTTTAAGCATCAGACTGATTGCCTGTGTTATCTCAGAGGTCTCTAAATATATTTATGCAAAGTCCAGTTAAATTAGTATTTTCAGCCAAAATTTAAATATTTGTTTTAACTAACAGTATGAGTTTAAAAAATTAATCTACTATCATAGAGCTATTTTACATTCACTAATTTGTTTCTAGGCATGTTGCTTATACCCTGAGTCAGTGAAATGTAGCAGCAGGTCTGAAGGGCAAGTGAAGCTTTGCGAATATTAATTACAATGTCAGTGGGCTAGCAAGAGCTCCAAATGCCCAAACATACTATTACATAGTACCAGGTGATGACCCTATAGGTGGCCACATTAATTGACCATTGAATCTGGCAGTTTACAGTGTGGTTTATATGTGTATTCCTAAACCCTGAGCTTCAGGTACTTTATTATGTGAGGTTTAGGAGATCAGAAGTTTGTCACCATGATTTCTTTACTAATAGAAGGCAGGTCAGTTTGCATTTTCTTTGTAAATCTTTTTTTTTTTTTTTTTTTTTTTTTAAATTTAGTGTCCAGCTTCATATATGTTGTGTGTTTTCAGGTACTTTCTCTATCAGGAATCTTTCACATCCATGAGTGCAATGTATAAAACTAGGCTAGGACAGAAATATGAACCATTCTATATAGCATGAATAATTACTGGAGACCTTTATGTAACAGTTATTACAGAAGTGATCCAGTCAGTTACCACATGACTTGCCCACCTTCTTTATATCTTCTTCTATCCAAATACGGAAGCACATTTTAGAGGCTCCTACCACTTAGCAAAATTTTCAATACTCTAATTCTGACGTCAACACTGTAGTATACTTTCCAAATAAACAGAGGCTTTTTGTTGACTTAAAAGGATTTTATATCAGCCCTCCTTTCTATGAATAGTGTTTTGCAAGCTCACAGAGTTTGTGTAGAGAGGCACTGACTAATTATGTACTCCAGTTCAAAATTTAGAAATGACTGTGTAGGGAAAACCATATGGAAAAAACCTACATTTGTCATTTATTTTTAATGATGGGATCTTTTTCATATAATCAGAAAATGGCTGACAAAATATAAAATCTGACTCCTGGGGTTGAAGGGAGGGTTGACTTTGATATTTTTTTTCCTTGAGGTTTGTCTAAAAAGTCAGATTTTTTTAACAATTGCACCTTTTCATTGGCTTATTTCTGCCAGGCTGTGGCTTAAGCATTTATAAAAGGTGCTCTATTGTAATGTCATCTTTCATTTTGTACCAATTTGGTCCATCTTGACAAAGGACATGTTTTTCTCTGAAGTCAAAATTCTGCTGTAGCGTGAAAGCCAAATGCTTGTTATCATCGCTATCATTTTGCGCAATGATATTAGAACCATAGAATCATTTAGGTTGGAAAACACCTTCAAGATCATAGAGTCCAACCATCATCCATGCCCACTAAACCATGTTCTGGAGTACCCCATCTACGCGCTTTTTGAATACCTCCAGGGATGGCAACTCAACCACTTTCCTGGGCAGTCTATTCCAATGTCTGACAACACTCTCAGTAAAGAAATTCTTCCTAACATCCAACCTAAATCTCCCTTGCCTCAACGTGAGGCCATTTCCTCTCGTCCTATCTCCAGCCACCCGACAGAAGAGACCAGCACCCACCTCACTACAACCCCCCTTC
>JAVJGG010000088.1:34517782-34558263 GCA_035590195.1 Aviceda cuculoides | reverse complement strand
AGTGCAGGACCCGGCACTTGGCCTTGTTGAACTTCATACAATTGGCCTCGGCCCATCAATCCAGCCTGTCCAGATCTATCTGTAGAGCCTTATATTGTTTATAAGGAACCCAAAACCTAGGGAAAATTTACTGAAGGAATATTTTTTCAATGGAATATGATTTTTTTTTCCAGTTATAAAATCTGGGACTTGCTATCTAAACAAGCAGGCAAACTCTACTGAATCCAGCTAGAAACTGTCTTAAAAAATCTTCAAACGCTTTTTACATTGAAGTGATACTGAAAATACATTTTAAGGAGGAGAAAAGAGTTCAAGAAATATGGAGTTATTACGGTGACGCACAGTATAAAAGATGTCCAGGGGGCATGGCAATGAGGTAATATTCTAAGTGAGCATGTGACAAATGTAACTGAAATTGGCCAAGAAGGCTCGAATCATCGTCAAGCATAAAGGCTTGCAGATTTTAGATGATGTTAGTAGCATAACTATTTCCATAAAGAAAAAAAATATTTTTAATACACTCTATGTAGATGCCATATATGTATGAGAGGGGCCATTGGGATCTTGATGTGAGCTTCGCACTGGTAGACACAGAATCATTCTTATCTGAAAAAAGTGTAGCTGCAACAGTGTAACAGTATGGTTTTAAGCATTCTTAACTAGCTGAACACAGTACCAAAGTAATCACAGCTTCCACTGTGGGTTGGAAGCAACATGCAAAGCAGTTGGAATAAAGCAGGCAGAATGCATTGGTATTTGCTCGTAAAAGACTGTGCAATGATATCTGTGATATTTCTGTTGCAGTTCTTGTCACAGTGGGAGAGTGAAATGCTGTGTTCTGAAGACTGATTTGCCATTAGTTAAATTATTTGGTTTTGGTTCTAGACTTGTGAAATGAAACCTGAAAGCCATGTCCTTGACATCTTAAGCATACAAATCTTTTTGAACTTGGGAATTCCATAATTACATCACGTATTCCCTTGCCTTTTGGACTCCTATTTTATTGGGGGTGCTGGGAGGGGGAGCAGGGGAGAAAGAAAAAAGTGTAGCTATATTTCATTTTTATAAGAATATTACATGTGAGAACAAAAATGATAAGTACACAATATTGCTGGAAAGCTTTTTCCTATATTATATGGCTCCTACCATCAGATACCATGGTATCTGAGTTTTACACAATCTGTTATACATTTATATGTAAAACTATTATCTTCTAGGCTTTGTGACATTGAATAGCTACGTGATTTACATAAGCCTTATGCCTTAAACAATAGATCATTCTTCTTCAGAAAAATTCAATCCTCTAATAAAAAGAGAACTATACAAATGTAATTAAAGCCACTTTTATGGCACAGTTGCTATTTTTTACAATTCAGTTCGCATACTAGTAGTGTTCAATATCTTTCTTGGAAAAAGTAACTCATCATTTATTGAAACAAGACTATTTTTCTTTAATTGGTTCATTTAAATTAATAAAGTCAAGTCTTTTGACTTAAAAGAACTTTCTTCTGTAACTTTCAGGTAATGGATTGCCATGGCAATCTGGAGTATCAGAAAATGTTTCTCCACAAGGCAGGAGGAAAGGGAGATGCAAAATAAGCAGTATCGTGCTGCGGGTCATCCACACGATGGCAATAGTGGGATAATTTCATAAAAGTTCAAGCGTTTATGAAACTGTCCTCTTTGCTTCTGCTACTTCTTTGAAAATTTAGTTGGTTGCTTTATCATCTTCTTTTTCCCAGAAATACAATACGATTATAAAATATAGACCATAACTTTGCATTCAAACCTCACTGGCCTCATTTAAACCTTTTTTTTTTTTTTTTTTTTTAAGCTGGTCATTGATACAGCAGAATTTCTGCTACACTAAATGCTGTGAATGACATTTATCTTGTTTCCCTTCATCCCAATTCTGTTGTCCATGAAGGGACCAAACTGAAATATTTTGAGCGTTTGTATTTGTCAAAGGTCTGTAAGAATACTTGTTTGGAATTAAGCATTTGAATAAGTGTCCTAATTTTTAGTGATGCTAAACATCTCCCAGTACCTGTACACTTGAATGAGATCTGATTGCAAATAGGAGTTTCTCCAAAGATCTAAATTCTGAATTTGAAAGGGTATTTAATACCTCTCATCTGTAAAAATATGTGTCTGAGAGCTTGTTCCTGTATGCTGCTACATTTTGAGGCATTTCATTTGCCTCAAAACCAAACCAAAAAAAGAAGACGGGGAACTGAACATTCCTTTAGCATTTGTTTCCTTAGAAATGCTCTCTAATTAAAATTCTTTGTCAAATTTAGTAACTAAGTGAATGAATGGAGATGGTAGTCCTTCCTTTCTGAACATGGATAGGGTTGGTAGATTCATGTTCCCGAGGTTTAGATGCCCATCATGCATAATGTGAAACTAAATCACTCCACGCTTTCTATAGACCAAACACTGGATTTCAGCATCTTGGCCCTCAGCAATCTCTGGACTGTCTCCATTTAACAAAATTAGATGGAGAGAAAAAATCTATTTCAACATGTTCACATATGAATTTATTAAAATGAAAATGCTTGAAAATAGCAGCTACCATAGTCAATAAATACCTTATGGTGTTAGTTAGTTGAATCATCCCTTGATGCCCTTCTCCACTGTCCATATAGGAAGCCTACAATGACTAGGCAAATGGGTAGATGTCTTTAGCGAAGGGAGTCTCCACTAGGTGAAAAGATTTCATTACACAACACTGAAATCCTGTGTCTGAGTGCTTTCATGCAACAGAGTTTGGTTCTGGAGATTATATTTTTCCTTCTTTTTTCTGACATACAGAATGTGTACATGTGTTACACTTATTTGTGTATGTCCAACAAAACCTTTATCTTTTACACAATATGTTGAAATAATAAAGGGAGATGAAGTATATATATAATACATTTTAAACCTATGGCTGATATTTCATAAAGTCTACTTTTCTCTGTACTATGAAGGTGAAATATGGAGCTTAATATTTTTATTTTCTTTTAAGATCTTGCTGGTAGTGAACTTTTTGCAGATTTGCATAGAGAACAAAGCAGGTACCTTATTTATGTAGAAACAGAAGTTACAGACAAAATTAATTTTTTATCTGAGCCCTTATTTCAGAGAATTTTACAAACACAAAGTGTCATTTAGATTTACACTTTTGAGGAAGCAAGTATATGATGTGAATAGTTACAGATGTGAACAAAGAGTTACACTTATATTAGCTGACTAAAAAAAAAATAATGCTCATTCTTTTGCTCTTGCTCCCAGCCTGTTCAGTAATGGTCTAAAAGGTGACTGCCCGAATGGTTTTCCAGCAATGAATACCAAAATTTATCCATCCATCCATCCATCCACAAACTTTGAATGAAGGTATTTGTTGACCTACAATGTCAGTTTTGACAAATTATCTTTTGCATATGTTTTGGTAAATCCAGCAATATTAAAAGGTATGCTGGTACAAAAGAAGACACAGAAATCTCAAGAGACATAGGTCTTATCTTTAATGAGAATTGCCAAAAGCTTATTAAAATGTATCCAAACAGGCAAAGTACTGAGATATGAGAAAACTGATCTCAAGACATGTACTACAAAAATATATTGTGCATTTTCATCTGTGGTTTTGTACATATTTTCACGGAGACTTTCCCCTGAGACTGAGAGAGGCCAAAGGAAAGAACTAAAAATGGGTTACCCCTAGCATCCTCCATTTAAATCCTTAGTCTTTGTGGAGCTTCTGAAAGTAATAATTTCCAAATCATGTACAGTATCTTGCCGCTTCCTGTTCAGTCCAGTCTTCCGTTGGACTGTTTTTTTCATAATAGAAAATAATGTGTGAACAGAGGCACTACTTGCATGTTGTATTTTTTTATTACTCTTGCTGGAGAGCAGGACAAGCACATCCATTGACTGTGCAGATGTTTCAAATCTATAATGCCTTCTGGTACCACATGAGGGCAGAAATGATCCATAATTTTGCCTGAAAAAATAGAATGAGTGACAGTGATTAGCCTGCTTTGCTTCTTTTCTTCCTACTGGTTATCTATAGCTCGTTAGCAATGGTTAACCATTTTCTTTCTTTTGATTTTCATTAGGTGAATTCAAAGGGGAGGGAGCAGGAGTTAAAATCTGATTTTATCAGACTAAGTCTCAAATCCTAGTTTTCTATAATTGAGAGCTCATTTCAAGTCTAGGGCATTCCCAAAGAATTATACCTTTTGATTACAGATGTTTGTTAAAGCCAGACTCATATTTTCATTGTTATCCTTGCTGAGTTGTACAATTTGTGGCTTCCATTTACTTAGTTTGTGTGATGATATGTTATTTTCTAAATTGATGTTATCGTACCCCTACCCTCTAAGTTCATATTACCTTTCACAATAAGCTGTTAACATGAATGGCTTTGGGGTTTTAGGTTTTTATTTAACCTCATGTCAGTTCAGAAACCTAGTCTAAACCAGTTATTTAAACTCCTATTCCCATTAAACTATTGTAGATATTTAGCTTTAGCAATCTAGAAGCTAGGCGAGATGAATCCTAGGTGTGATCCTGTTAATGTATTTACTGAAGAACAGTAAGGTACATTATGGTTTAGAGGGACTGAGTCTTTAAATTAGGATGCAACTTTTAGCATTGCTAGTAAAATGCATATATTTTTTATCTATATGTAAGTATATATTCTTAGATCTGCTGTCTTCTTTAATTGATGGAAGCCTTCAAAAATTATATATCATTACAATGCAACGTACAATTTTTTTTCTTCTAGTATTTTTATCTTAGCAGAGAATATAGAAACAACAGACTCCCAGGTGAGTAAAGACAATTAACTATTAATCAAATCTCCAGTATATTCTAATTTGCCACTAATTACTTTGTTATAATTCATTAATAAATATTTAATTTGGCCTTGAGCATGTACTGCTTGTTTGTTCCTGTAAAGACCTAGCATGAAATCATTCTTTCTTGTAACATTAGATCTACAACTGATTCAGCAGCAGGATTAGAATCTAAGGAGCATGGGTTAATGGAAAAGTTTCACTATGGCCTAATACTAACACAAACAGGTTTAAAGATCCTGGGGTGCTGGTAACTTTTTATTTGTCTTAGAATTTAAAAGTGCCTCTACTTCCTATGTTATTGTCAAACAATAAGGAACATTGTATTTCCATGTACCCATCTCTTTAAAAGCATGCTATGTTTTGATCTCAGTTTGCCTGAGTGAAATATGAAGTTCCCCAAGAACTTCCTTTACAAGGTAATTAAGCATGATTATTTTCATGTTTACATATAGATAACCCAAGAAACTCATTTAAAGTATGTCACTAATATTCACTCTGCTACCTTCATGCCTTTTGGTACTGCTGGAGGTTATAACTACTTCTGAAACTGGGTGCATTGTTTATCACATTTGATGTTCACAATTTAAGGAACTCACTACCACCACTCAGATCAGAGAATGCTTTTTTGGTGACTTACTGAATGTTACAGAGTATGTGACATACATGGAAACACAATCACAGGTCTCTTGCTCCAGTTAAACACCATTGTGTTAAAAAGGCTGATTTTCTTCTGCAAAGGTGCCAAATACTTGTCAGTTAAAAGATCCCGAAGAGAGAGAAGGAAATGAAAACTCTGGTGTCTTTGGAGTATGAAAAGGGCAAGTAGTGAGGGATTGTTCTTGCCCACTGACACCTTGATTTTGAGTGTTTCAAAGCAATTCCATGAAATGTTTTCAGCTGCGCTGTTTTTAAATTAATTTTTTCTTTTCTTAGAAGATGCATGAGTATAGTATATAGCTATATATGTATGTGCAATATGTATTTGTAATATATGTTACAGATTATGGATGTGTATGTGTTTATACCTTATAACCTACAAAAAGACATCGGGTTTTTTAAAGTCACTGTTCTCAAGTAGTATGGGGAAATATTTGAACCTGTTTCCATGTCTGTTTAACTTTTTACCTACACTGAAACAGGGTAAAAGTTTCCATAAAATGTAAAAACTAAATAGTCAGCAGATATACTAAAACCCAGAAGATTTCGTAAGTTTTGCAGTGTCATAAAGCCTTCACTTTTAGAACAGCTTTAACAGCTGGGTAGTAATCAATCTGAATTTATAAGACATTAGTTTGGGTCCTACTCTGAAATGTACATACACACCCCTGAAAAGGCTTAAAATTTGAACTCAACTTGTTGGACTGAATGAGAGTTTCTTAATCTGAATGTTGTCTTTATCTGGAAAACTTCCACTGAATTTAAAAATAGTAGAAGCTTGTAGTTAAAGTTTGTCAACATTCATTATTGTTGTTAAATACATAAAGTTTATGATCTAGAATACTTGCATACAATTGCTATTGCAAATTTTCAGCATTCAGGACTTCTTTATAGAATGATCTAGGAAAATATTTTGAAGGATAGAGGCAGAATGACAGTGTTTACAGACAGTTTAAATTTTATCTTAAACTGACTGTATCTATGTAGATTTTATCAGATTTATACATATGTCAAGAAAAATGATCCCTATTCGGGTTGTTTCTGCTGATGAGTAGAAGTGTCTGAATGAACTAATGCTAGGAGGCAAAGAAAGCAATGGAAGAAATTTTGTTTTGTGCATGCAAATTTGGAAGACTGATAACTTCTTTTAATCCTAAGCAATCAGTGCAAGGACTGACAATGTAAGTTGTGCAGACAGGTTGGACAGGAAAGTTTGCATGGGTAGTTGCTCAAATACTACTTTCTGTAGCAATTGACGCATGGAAGCTTTTATTATGGCCTTTCTTATAAAGTTCCTATTTCTTAATATCAGAATACCAACCCAGGTGGGAACAAGCATTTCTAAATAAGAGAACAAGGCTGCATTGCTGTCATCTAAATACTTTTACAGATTTGGGTTATGATACAATCTGTGGTTATTTCTTGCCAGGAGAGTTGTTTTACCTCATACGGTGATGAGTACTGATATAGGTATATGCCCAGTTGTAATCAGCCACTGGAGATTTCTGCTCTTTTGGAGCCCCCCCACCATTTTCTTTTTTGAGCAGAGAGATGTAGTTTGATTCCCACAGTATCACCACCACCCACATGCAGATAGACTAGCAGCCATGAATAGGGAAGATGAAAAATGTACAGGAGAGTTAAAAATGGACAGTAGTAATCTACAAATGCAGGAAGCTCTGCATATGATTTCATTTCATAGACCTGTATCGTTTGGTGGCATTTCTGATGAAAGTTCCTAACTCTTAAAATCAGAAGACTGGCCTGTACAAGTTCTTTAACTGGCACACATTTCTCCTGGATATTGAATATCATTCTAAATGGCAATCCAAATATATCTGAATTTTCAAAATGGCTATTTTTGTCCTGTATTTATGATTATGGACTGCCTTTTAACTCCTAGTGCCCTTGATATTAATAGCATATGTATGCATAGATTAAAGACAGATACTCCTTTTTTCCCTCTCTTCCCTACTGCTAACATCTGAAAGCCTGATTCACCTCCTCTCTATCTAATGATTAGATATTAAAATCAGATAAGCTCACTAAGCTTTCACACTGACTTGAAAGGAATAAAAGAAGTGAATTCAATAATATGGGGCTTTAAACTGAATTCCTTTGAGGATTTATTTTTTCACCTATTCTGCAATATGGAGGTGGGGTGGAGTTCCTATAATTACTGAAGCTGTAACTGGAATAGTTTTCTTATCTAACACATTGAATATAATCCCTGCTGGTTTTCACTAGTGGTAGATACAAGAAAAATCTGGAAATATTGACTTAACCAAACAAGTTGGATTATGTATCTGTTCCTGAACAGTACTGTTACTTTAAGTAGTCACATACAAAAATGTTCGTTCTTTTCCCAGAGTCCCAAGTGCATCCATTTGAACCCTACCTCCTATGCCCTGCTATGTCTGTGTTTAAAAAAAAAAAAAAGGCCAGAGTGAGAAGTATAAATAGATGAATCAGCAAAAAGTATTCTCATAATCTATGTTCTCTGCCCTTCTATCAAGGGAGGAGAAATTACTCTTATACAGAGATGCAAGCATTAAACTGAAGCTTATTGGTTCTGTGTGAGGCAGTTTGACATTAGTGGTTTTTTGACATCCTATATCCAATTTCCAATTCTGTGTTATTTGTCCTGTTCCCTTTTGTCCTAGCTGTAGGATCAATAGCAATAGTCAAATTTAAATAGCACAAGGTCCATGTATACTACTGTAGTTGATCAAAGCTTTGTATAAACAAGGCAGAAGCAGCCTCATTCCACTGTGCTGCCCTACCAGGTGGAAATAAATGACCTGGTAGTATAATTATAGTTTAGGTTGAAAGGGATCTGTGAAGGTCATTTGATCTGACACTCTGCTCAGAACAGGTTGAGTAGCACATTCTAATACTTTGTAGAGGGTTTATAAAGAAAGGAAAACTTGAAAAATCCCTTATTGAGAGGGTTTGTGTAAAAAGTTCAAGGCAGACTTGAGAATTTCTTTCCTGTAACTCATTATTTCACAACAAATGCATGAAAGAGTTGCTTTATAAATAAAGCTTCAATGACATCAAGAAAACCAGTGAAGGGTGCTGCATATGTACGCTAATTGCCACATTAGGAGATGATCTCTGCTGCTTCTATTTGTCTGTGGGGAGGCAGATTTTGCATTTTGATATTGCTGCATAGTTTCAATGGGAGGATTTTGGGGGGTATTTTTTGGACAGCAGTTAGAATAGATACACAAGATGTACACAGTGATTGAGGGGGATTTAAAACGTACTGGACTACTCTGTTTATTTTGAAAGTTGGCACATATTCCCAGGACAGCTTATCCATAACAAATCAAAATTAATTGATTTTCAAACACTGCCAGTGTAAAAGTTTGGTGAAGACATGGCCCAAGCTCTCCTTGTAGTCTTGTGCAATAGTTTTCTGAAACACTTCAGGGTTTGAGGTTTTGGTTGTTTTGTTTTTGGTTTTGTTTTTTTGTTTTTTTGGTTTTTTTGTTTGTTTGTTTGTTTTAATTTTGTTTTTGTTTTCTGTACCTGTTGGGGGGGGAGAGAGCACTAGAAGACATTGCCTATATTTAAATAACTCTGAAAGAAGACTTTCCCTTCAGATACCTCTGGTAAGGAAGGGCACCAATCCCAATTCCAGTCAGGAAAGGAGCGAGAGTTCTGCATTCAAATGCATTGAAAGAATATCACATGGCAGCTTGTACTGTAAGAAGCTGAAGCCACTGCTACAAAATACTGGAAGTAGGTAAGTCAGTGGATAAGCAGTGCCTTGCTACAGCATACTGAAAACAATTCACATAGGAAAAGGTAGAGCATGCTTAATATCACCTTCAAATAATTGTTTTAGTATCTGATTTCTGGAATTAAAAATACAAATGTAATAACCCCACATTTGCTTATCAAAACATCTGTCATGTATGGGAAAACAGGCAGTGAAAAACATCTTCAAAAGACTGGAGAAAATGTCATGTAGAATACGTGACCCTACAAGAGCAAAACTACATGCAACATGCAATATTTTGGGCTAAGGTTTCAAAAAAGTATTAATAGGTGCCTAAAGCTGGAAATCTAGCTTTGTATTCAAGCTCTTAATTGGGTGAGTTTTCCCATCAACATCCTGACTGAATTTAGTGGGGGCTACTTATCTCTTAAGGCCATGTAACTGAGTTTGGGATTTATCTCTAGACTGCAGAGGCTTTTTTTTTTTGAAGTGATGACTTTAGGGTCTACGTACAAGTATTGTAGATTTGTATCAAAGGATACAAAAACTTCTTTTTATTTTTCAATTATGTAGGAAAATATATACATATACCGTACAATTCTGGGTTTCAGTCTGTACCGTAGCCTAGTTTAAGCAGTGCTTTACTGAAATGTTGGGCCTCCAGAACAGAAAGAGGGGTTATTATCTGTGTTTTATCTGTACTGTATTTTTATGATAACTTTGCAAGTGATTTAAATGACCTTCTGCTGTACTGAAAATGACCTCAGAGACATTCAGACGTGAAAGCGAGAGGTTCCCAGAAGCAATCTCCAGGTAGCTAGCCAGTCTGAGGGCTGGCCAGTCAGGTGGTGAGTGAGAGAGATATTTAGATGGTCTTCCAGGCATGGAAAATGTACCACGCAGATGCAGAGGTGAGTTCAATCTTCCCAAATACTGGTGTAGGAAAGAGCATTTTATTATACTATTTTATGACAAAGTATAGACATAAGCTCATCTTTGGAAATGCTAACCGAAGCCATTGACCTACCTACCTTTAAAGACTGTTTCTTCATTTACCTACCAATTTAGTTCAGAGATCATTCTCATCTTGCCAGTATATCTCAAGCATGTTTACTATAGCTGACATAGTATGTACTTGGAGCCAGGCTGTCTGCTCTGCTAATGGCTGTAGGAATCCCTTCAAGCAATTTGCTTTTGGGCTACATTCTGTGTTTGAGCCATGACTTCTGAGTCAGCATGGACCTCATCAGCAAGCAGAATAAATCAGTGAGGATCACTATTGAAACTTTGCAGCGGGGCTACACTGCTGAATGAGGGAATCAGTCATCTAGACGGTCTTGTGCATCCAGCAGAGCAGTGCTTCTTGCAGAACAGGCACTGTTTTGCTACCACGTTGTAAATAAGCCTCAAGGCCAGCGTGTACTGGGCCAAACAGAAGCACTAAACTGTTGACACAAACACAAGCCATAGAATTAGCAGCAAAATGGAAGACCAAGCACAAGCAATAGAAGTGTATTTCCCTTCAGTGATAACAAAATGCTTGCATATGTGTTGAATATGACAGTGATCAGTTCTGCCTCCCCTATTCTGAAGTGTGGTGCCAACACTACTGCTTTTGTTGCAGATTTATGTACACAAACAAAATGCAACTATTGTTTATGCTATTAGTTATGAGCAGTTTTCATAGGTACCTTCAAAATTATAGATGCAGTGAAATTTTTCTGAGGAGTAGTTAACACTGAGGCTCTGAACATAGCTGCTTCAACTTGACTTGTTTGTATCTGGTTCTGGTCTGGTACATGTAACCCTGATGTAGCCCAATTTCTTTCCTTGTTTCTACTCTGTCATTTTCCTACACCCACACATTTTACCATCTCTTCTATCTGCATGCAAGCATTGCATCATCCGCTTGCTCTGGATGCTGCATCACAGTTAAGTTCTTATCTGCTGCCCATTCACCCCTGGGCCACTCTGATATTTTTAGTCTTTCTTCCTCAATTTGTTACTCACTGCTCTTGTAAGTGTAAGAGCACCGTGTTTTGGGCCATTCAGGCAGATTTTAAGCAATTTTTAGGTCTCTTTCTAGGGAAACATTGATTACTCTAGAGTTTAGAAGGGAATAGGTGCATCTGCAGTTAGATAGTTGAGAAAATAAGGTAAATTTAAAGCTCATTGTGGAAGAACTAGTGAATTTAGGCCCCTACCAAGGTTCAATGGTGCTATAAACAAGGCTAACTGGATCAGGGACTGTGGCTTTGGTAAATAGTAAGTGCCTAAAATCCCATTTAGGGAGTTTGCATCCTAACCTGATTTTCTGTCTCTTGCTCTTGCTTTGGGCATCGCATATACATAACCTGCCATATTTTGGAAATATACCAACTGCAGTCATTGTATTTACACCTGTAGGTATGTGTGCCTGATTTGGCAGGGGAGGGTGGAGGAAGGGAAGACAGATTGCTGCATCCATTCCTAGCAAATAAACATATAGATTACTGAATATGGAGTCAATTTCCCCTGCTGATGCCCAGGTGACAAATTGCAACTCAAATGCCAGAGCTGAATAGAAGGGGATCCCTGTGTTTCATTTATTCCTCCTAATCAATTATGCAGCTCTCAGCTAGAAGAGAGATAGTCTTATCCCACCACAGACTTTGCTCCAAATATTACTTTATTACCTGATTGTCAGACAAACATGCCAAGTAATAAATTGATTTTCACAGAAAACACGGTGGGTGAGACCAGTGTGTCAGCAGACAATCTTTTGAAAGCCATATAACAAACAAAAGCACAGATTGAGTTAGCGAGGTAGAATACCATCCCTCTGACTTGCTATGAGACTAGGTAAAGAAAGGAGGAAATGCCAGTCACTTTGATAAAGTGTTTTATTTAAGACATTAAAAAGGTTGCTTTAAAATAACTGAATGTTAAACAATAATAATGGTTGGTTGAATCAACCCTCCTTGTAAAAAATAAATATATATCTGTTTGTCAAAGCTCATATTTGTGCTTGTTCTTGACTTTGATAATGTGAACACATTGAAATGGTTTTGGTTAATGAGCCAATTATATTCAGACCAGATCACAGTCATGCAGCATGTTGTACTTAGCTAAATTGCTATGTAAATAGCTAGTAGTTTTCTATGCATCTCATACTCCTGACAATATAGCAAAGAATCAGCATCACTTGTCAACCTGAATTTGTGATTTTTCTCTCCATTTCCTCCAACTTTTTTTCACCCTTAATGTAAAGTGTTTTCACTGTGTTTTAACACAGGAGTGTTAAAAAAAAAATAATTTCTTTGAAAGAAATTAACTCTTTGTAGTAAAAGCTTTCAGTGGAGTTTATCTGGGGAACATGGAAAACATGGGCTCACTAGAAAGAGTTTTGAGCCAGAATGTTTGATCCAGCTGCTCAGGGGAACATGATGTGTTCCTGGGTTTACTTTCTGGGGTGATGCTATATGAGTGAAAACATGTCCCCTTGGCTAATTTTATGCTACATACTCCACTGAATTTGAAATTATTGGCAGAAAATTCACCTGTGCTAAAGGTCATTTTCTTTTGTGTTTGCCTTTTTGTTTGAAAGAAAGTGAACATATCTCATAAAGTATTCATATTCCATTAAAGAATAGAACCAATAGAAGGATTTGAAATAATCAAATTCAAACATATTATGCTTGATGAAATGTATGTCTGAATATTTAGTCCTTCGAATATTTCATTCTATATCTTTGTCAAATAGCTTTAAGCATCAGTTTATCCAAACAGCATTCTTAAATGGAATAAAAATAACTTACAAAATTAATTTACATTACTCTTTCCTTTATTAAATTTATTGTGAGATTTATGGAATAAAAAATATCCTAGGAAAAAAATAATTCCCCATAAAAGTAAAAAAAAAAAATAGAAAAAAAAAAGGCATCATGTGAAAGATAATAGAGAGACCTGATAGCATGGTTGTTTCTGCTTTCTCAGAAAAAAATCATAGAGCAGTTTGGGTTGGAAGGGACCTTTGAAGGTCATCTAGTCCAACCCCTCTGCCGTGAGCAGGAACATCTTCAACTAAGTCGGGTTGCTCAAAGCCCTATCCAGCCTGACCTAGAAAGTTTCCAGAATTGGGGCATCTACCACCTCTCTGGGCAACCTGTTCCAGTGTTTCACCACCCTCATAGTAAAAAAATGTATTCTAACAAACTAGAACCAGCAGAAACAGTATCGGAATAGTAACAGAAAGTCTCCTATTTCAGCAATACAATAAATAGGCAGTCTTGTATCATCTACAGTTTGGGAACTTTTTGGTTATTATACTAGACTCAAATGAAAAAGCAAAATAATTAAGTTACAGAACAAGAAACATAGTATCAGTGAAATGTTTTTGACACAACTAGATAGAACAGTTCCACATCCACTAAATATTATTATGTTAGAGGGTATGCTGTCTCTTCTTTTCTGCCTTCATCCTTTGTTGGCCAAAACTTAGTAATCTGTTGGTTGTTTAGGAGGGAGAGATATTTGATTGAGAAAGAAGCGAGTCTATATTTTAATGGTTTCCTGTTTATTGATGAGTAAAATGGAAAATCTACTGTATTTAACCTAAGCTAAATTTTGGCTTAAGAATCTAAGTAAGCTTTTTTCAAGGTTAGAGCTCCATTGCTTATTCAAGTTCTGTCCTTGGTTTTCTGCCCTTTCTGTCTAGCATTTCTTTTTCATTCCTGTCTCACTCAGATGCTTCTTGTCTTTCCATTTCTCTCACAGACATGCATCACTTCACAAATTAATAACTAATGAAGCCCCTATGCCTTCGCATGCTTTGCATATGCCTTATTCTGGATGGTGATGTATGACTATTTTCTGTGAAGATTTCTTTAGTTTTAACAATTGCCTTTGTAAAGCTGGCTAGTTATTTATAACAGTTATCCTGAATAAATAGCAGCTGTTTAAATTATCAAAAATGATAGGTGTAATGCCATTCATACCAAAGTATTTTGAAACATCTCTCTGTATCTCTGTATCCTAATGATGATGATGATGATTCTGTTTAGATAATTTTTTTTTTTTTTTGCCAGTAGTATATATACCTATTTTATTTTTTTAAAAAATATGTATAACAGCAATGTCCAATACCTTGGTTGGTTTTATTAGCTTTACCTTAAAGCAATTTTACATAAAGAAGGAAATTAAGTTTAAATCAATAATTAAAAACTAAGCCTAAACCATACTTTGTTTTCATCTTTCTTAAAATAGTTTTCTGAAATATGCCCCAAACCATGTTTCTGTTTCTTTTCATTTCACTTTCTGTGCAATGACCCTCTGCTGCAAAGTGTCTTTTAAAAACATAATTATTTTCAACATTAATAATCCAGAGTACTTAAGGCTGAATATGTAAATGTAAAGTGCTGCAAGCAGTGTGGGTTTTTTGAGGATACTTAGAGAGCTTGGTGAGACAGATCCTTGGCTCTTAAAATATTACAGTTTCAGTGGTGGTATCCAGTGATTTACACTACCTGAAGACCTTGTCCTGTGCCTTCAGGGCACGTTCAGTACTTCAAGACGTTTTCATGTGTAGTGATCTGCAAAGTGAGAATGAGCTGTTACTGTAACTGAAGCTGTTATAAAGGGGCTAACAATGTAGACAGAAAAAAAATATTCATTATCTGAGCAAATTTTTTTGCATCCATCCTGTTCTTTAAGGATTTGGAGGAATCTTTGTATAAAAGTTCTTCATAAGGCTTTATAGAAACTTGTTCATGATCTAGTGTTGCTGCTTCAACATAGTAATGAATTCTAAAAGACAGTTCTTGAGCTTCCAAATAACTCTAATGCTAATTGAATCTGTAATTAATTTTATCTTCTTCCCCTGTAGTAGGGATGTAACTACTGTATTATACAGCAGTTGCCTTATAATTAACAGTGTTTAGGCATACTCTGTCAGGCACAAACTTTGGTCAGGAAAATGGGTTTCAAATGACTTTTTCCAAAAATGAGAAGTGTTGATTCTAGAACAAGTTCTCTGCTGTTCACCATGGGAACTATCATTCAAGTGCTTGATATCACAGTGTCTCTTAGCCCGCATTTACTAGCTAGACCCTCTCAAGATGGTGTACATACAGGAACAGTATGATGACTCTGATGTATTGTGGAGAGGAAGCATGACTAAAAAGCTCTAACCATGGTCATACGGAGGCCAGGAGATAGGAGATATTGTGGCAGAAGAGTTTATTTGTTCTCTTTTGGCAAACCCTATATTCAGACAATATTGCTCATTTGCCTAATAAAAATATGTAATGGAAGGTGATTTTTTTTTTTTTTTTTTTTGGTTGAGCACAAGAATACAAAACCTGTATTTTTTCACTGAAGACAATTTTCTTGGAAAGTTCTATATTTATTGGGCACTGGAAATACATGATAACAATGTCAACTGGTCTAGTGGATACTTGTTTAACTGTGTCATGTTTGGCACTGAATTTGAAAATGATATAGCTCTTGGTAGTGCCTGAGACTATTAATTTAAAGTGTTATGCCATTTTAGAATAAAATTAAGTTTTGTGAAAGAAGACCCAAATAGAAATCACTTTCTTTTGAATCAAATTATTTAAGCTCATAAATAAAGTCCATGCTACATGCAGCATAGCCACACCCCTATTATATGTGCTAATTATCTATGAAAGATATATTCAGGATCTGTGAATTGCACTGACAAGCTGAAGGGATGAAGTATAGAGTCTGTTTTGCTACTATTTGTGTAGCAAATTCCTGTGGACATGTGGATATGGAGATGCTTAATTATTTACAGTTCAAGTTAATTTTCGAAGCAAAGCTCATTAATTTTTGTAATGCTAGAAACTCAATGTGTTGTTGTAGTGAAGACATTAAATTAAAATATCAGATTTTGGTAATTATATATTATTCTCATGAGACAGCTGGAGTGTAACTAAATATTGTTATTTACTTTGCAAAATCGTAATTACACCTATTATAGTTTTGATCCTGAAACACGATTAGAGCAAATCTTTAACCACTGAAGGTCTAACAACAGGGCATTTTTTAGGAAGCTAGGAATAAATTAAAAATAGAAAACAAAATTAACTGCAGATTACTCTTTTTAAGAAACATTAAGCACATCACATGAACTCCTGGAAAGGGACTATCAGAGTGAAAAATGGAGTATATTCTAACTATCATTCAGTTAAAAGATACCCTTGTAAATCTGTCTATGAATAACAGTGCAGCTCATAAAAGGTATCTGATTGATCATATGGAAGTCTCAAGCTCTTGTTTTGTGTATGAATCAGGAAAATCTTAAAGCTTCTCTTTCCAAAAGATGTTCTGTTTCAGAATATGGCACCTATCTGTGGTATTTTGGTATTATACAGAAACCATAATTCTTGTTCTACAGGAAATTCTGAAATTGGGTAAAAGGGAATATACATATGTGACTGAAGTAAAATTGGCATAGTTCTGAAAAAAAAAAAAATCTAATGAAAGACTTTTTTTAAAAAGCTTTTAGAGAAAGACATGATTGTAAATTTGTTGCTATTTAAATGAGTAAGTAATAGCAATATGCAAGAGGACTCATTACTCAAAGAGTAAGGAGCCCACTGTTAACTCCTGTGGATAAACAAGAAAAAAAAAAAGCAGATCTGTTCTGTTTTTCTGAGAAAAGGTGGAGTAAGAGGGAATGTTTTGTTGTTAACCTGTGGAGAGTAAGAGAAGCTAACTGGATTAGCCAGGCCACATTTACATGTCACATATGAGACAGATGGGAAGTAACTGTTTAGAAATGCAGTATTATAGTAAGATTAAATTTATTCCTGTCCGTGCATCTCTGAATGAGAGACTTCAGACTGAACAATGACCAAAGCCAAACCTGCAACTTTCAGTTATAGAAAAATGTGAAACTCGTAGGTGAAAGCATAAGAAAGGAAAGACTCATACAATAGGATTTTCTTCTTTGTCATAGTGACTCAAGTGATTTCTTCCTGAGAAGGATGAGCTGTGAAGGGTAATTTGACAATACATAAAGATATGGTGGCAAAGAACAGCAGAGGTATAGAGGTATAGTGGTGAGGAGGGGTAGTGGTGGTGACTGGTGTGTTGCTTGGTTGTGGCAATCCACACCAGAAATGTGTGGGCCCTCCCAGGGTGGCCCTGAAGTTGCAGCCATTCAGGCTGGCCTTGGCTTGGGAGACCTCGGTAGAGCTGATGGGATGACCTGCACCTCACAGGGACTTCTCTATGCTTTTATGGTGAATTATAAACGAGTTGTAACTGGGGAAGGGCTGGAATATTAGCTCACTGCTAGCGTACGGTGCATTCACAGCTCTAAGTGGAGGTGCATGTGGCGAGAGAGTAGTTCTGCCTACTGCTAATTGTTCAAACTACTTTAAGTAGATGTCTTCTTATCTTTCCCTGTTCCACCCAATTACATCCTGTTTAAGCCCATTTAATTTACCGCTTGGAAGTGAAGAAGCATTGCTCATTCTTGCATAACTTTCACTAGGTCTTCTGGGTGGGTACTTGAGATGTTACTGTTAAATTTCATCGGTTACCTCTGGGAAGAACTCTAGTTACTGCTGAATGTGGGCTGGGAAAAGGATTACATGTTATATTCTGCCCTCCTATGATATCTTTCACTGAAAGGAAGCAAAGCAAATTACATTTACTGAAATGTCAAAATCTGCCATGTGATCACACTATTATAATCTTAGCTAGATGAGGAAGCTGTGTTTCTGGGTACTGAACTATTGAGACTTGCATAAATGTGTTTCAGGGCATGGTGTGATCTCACTCTTCCGTGTTTTCAGCTTTTTCTTGAGAATCGTGTGAAGAACTGGTACACAAACAACTGCCAATGACCAGTCCATCAGCTTGAGCAGGCTAGGATAGTTCTGCTGCTGTTCAGTTCTTAATGCCTGCAAGAGGGGTACACGTAGTTATATCCTGTATCTCAGTTGTATGTCGAAGTGCCATATCTGTGTAAGCAAATGTGCGTGCATAGATAAAGCGAGTTAGAGCTCTGTGTGTAGAGCCATTAGTGCCTTCCATAGCTTGGCCCGTACTGGCACTTGCAGAAAAAGGTTCTGCAAGCGTGATTGTGTCGCACAGCACTTGCATTTTAGAGAAACAGGGTAGAAGTTAGTTGTCCCTGCTGTGGGTTATAATTAATTTCTCTTTGCCTTTCATGAAAGGAAAAAACACTTCCTTGTCATCTTAAAACTCTCTTCAAAGCTTGTTGGAGTCAAAGGGAGTTGCCAACAGGGCTGGTGTTATCAGTGCTCAGATCTGCAAGCAAAAGTGAATCTTCTGTGAAAGAGTTCAAATTCAAGCACACTGAATGTCAGAGAAATATGTAAAATCATGTAGGTTTTTTAGCTGGTAATTGTTTATTAAATTTCTTCCAGTCTAATGGAGATTGTCTGTATATTCTCTTGGTGGTCTATTATTACATTATCAGTTAAGTGTCTCTTACATATTAGTGTGTGAGTGGCACTTGTGGTAGTAATTACTTGTCGTTTCAAGGGCAATGTCACATGTCTTTAGTGTCTCTGTCTTTGGTGGCATTTTCATCCACTAAAGTTAAATGGCTTTTTGTACTCAAGGGAGTAGCTAAAATCTCCATCTCTGTGGCTGAATTCTCTGGAGTCCTTAAATCAGAACAGTGACATGTACCAGTAAAACAATCTTAGGTGTGGTAAGTGGAATGACAAGAGAATTAAAACATATCAGCAAGGTAAAGAAACCTGTCTTAAAAGCCTCTGCCAGGCACTCTCTATGAAGAATTTAATCAATTTTGTGTTGAAAAGTCAAATGTGTATGTCAGAGCTTTCTGTAAGTTGGAAGCCAATTAGTCCTGTGTGGAATCTATTGACAGTCAATATCTTTTTTTTATTATTATTTTGTTTTAGTACATTGCAGTATTATTTTTATGAAGGAAGAAACGCTTCATGATAATATAGTCACTAAAACAACCTTTTGTTTTGACCTGTTCTGGTCAGAATATTAAGTAACAGAAATCAATGGGGACACTGGATTTATACACTGTGCCTTACTCTACATGAGTGGTGTTGAATGTGATCAATTCTTCACACTCTACATCTAACCTTGCATAATAACAGCAGCCATTGTGAATCTGAGACTCTCTGCCTTCTCTAGGCAAAAAAGAGTTGTGCTGCTTGTCCAGTGTCTTCATCCAGCAGGCAGCTAGCAATGCCAGTAATACAAACAAATCTCTGGCCAGTTATTTTTTAGCTTAATTTACATCTTTTAATTTGGATCTTTCAGGGCCTCTTTCTCTGGCTCAACCTATTAAAGTCAATTAGAACCTTTAACTGTTTTTGGGGGGTTTTTTTGTTTGGGGTTTTTTTTTCTTGGCTTCCAAGTACAAGCAAGATGCATAAGATCATGTGTAACTTTAAGCAAGTGAAGTAACTAGTCTTAATGAGTCATTGATATGGGCTGGGAGAAAATTTTCAGTTTAGATCATTTCACTGAAGAGTGTAGGTTCAAGTAGGATAAAATATTTTAACTAACTCTCATAACCGTTAATAGGTACCTTCAGGTTTTACAAAAACTTGCAATTTTAGAAATGAAACAGTATTTGTTGAAATAGGACTGCCTTTGAGAACTCAAAAGACAGAAATGTAGCCTCAATTCTTACTGTTCATTTTGAATTAGTGCAAAACACTGGCTTCTTGATAATTAAGTAATGCTTAATGATCTAAAACTTGGTAATTTAGCTCTATCCTTGTGACTGAACCTTTTAAAGAAATAGTCATGTAATTGATTCAAAGAACCTGTGGACATACTTGAAGTTAGGTATAATCACAAGCGTGTTTCTTTATCATTCACTATATTGAAAAATGAGTAAGAACTGTATAGTACTGAAACCCTTGATATGAATACTTCATCTGTGGATGATTTTACTTAACACTGATTACAATGTAAGCTTATGTTTGGTTAAGCTGTTTTTGCTTGAAGAAATTTCTATCTTTTTAAGCAAAAAACCACAAACCATTAAACGTGTTCAAGATTATCACAGCATACAATTTGCCAAATAACTGCAATATGCGGGTTAACAGGAATGGTATGTGCTGTACACAATCCTTGACTGAACTTACAAAATCTAAGGTCAGCTTTTAAGTTTTGGATTTTTTTGCAGGAAGAACCTTGCAAAACTAAATCCACAAAAGTAGAATCTATGTTATAGTATGCACCTCTCCCACCCACTTAACTGTGATGAAAGTTGATATTGCAAATGGACATAAAAAGTTCAACAACATGAAAATGTGCAATTTGTAACAACCAAAATTTGACCTATGCTCTATAAATGTAACAGATTGATTCTTCTGCTAGACTGCAGCAAACATGTCAGGAGAACAGGTTTTTATGCAAAGCTCTTCCAAAGTGCTACTGTATATCTTCAAATGAGAGATTATGGTACCTCAGATTTTGGAACTGCTTCAAATAGTTTGGTCATAGTACCTAAACTGTTAGCAAAGTTACACACAGTCTGATACCCCTCACTTTAGAAGAACATTATTATCGCTATTAAAGTGTGAATAGTTTCTTCCCTTAAATGATCAGTATTCACCACTATGTGAACTGCAAAACTGCTATGATTCAAGCACTAGTGTCTTGAAACAGGATTTAGAACAGAAAGCAAGCATCCAGCTGCCCTAAGCTGCTCAACAAACTCTACAGAGCAAATGTCTTCACTCTGGAAAGAAAAACATTTAAAATAAATTATAACAAATGCACCTTTCTGTAAAATTTGCCCTGTCCAGCTGTAGGGCTTTCTATATCATTAGTTATGATATCACAATTGACATCTTAAGACAGGAGAAGAAGTAGGAGAACTTCCCTCAGTGTTAGTAAAATAATCTCACACGTTAAAACAAAAACCTCAAACAAACTTGTCTTATTTTAAACATTTAAGGTGGCTATGAAAAATGCTTGGCCTTTTCATGAACTCCTGAAGTTATGATGACAAACCTCTAGTAGTCAGAATAAGATTTTCCCATATGACTCTCCTTTTAGGCATCTTCATGACTGTAGAGGAATTAAAAGCATCTTTCGGTGCTTCGTTCCCTCTGAGATGCATCGCTGATGTCAGAGGGCAAAGGGAAGGATAAATGTGCATTCCGTAGTTCATCTGTCTCAGAGCCTTGGGATGTGCAGGCAGAAATTACTGTCTGTCTGCTGGGTGCAGCTTGCATGGTCTGATGCCTTTTAGGTGAAGGCAGAACCAGGTGTGCTTTTCTTTGAGGCTGAACTCTTGCAGTACTCTTGTCACTGTCAGTGTTCATCTGTGATCACTTCCTCAGGTACTGACACTTGGTATTTTCCACATCTTTGCTCTTCTCAGTGGAATTTGTTAGTGTAGGCCATCTTACAGACATGGACACTAACTGTGTTCATGATCATACATTGATTGGAGAGGACAGTACAAAGGAAGCTTCATATTTGTCAGCTGGTTCTTGCATACTGTCTCCTGACATATCTTGTGCTTCTTTCTCACCTTTGTCAGTCTGTAGTTTTATGCACCACTTCTGTGCACACTTCACGTGTAACCCAAAGGTAAAGTTAATGCTGTGGTGTATCAGTGAAGTAGGGACTATTTCTTACAGTTTTCAGTGTTATTTCATAGCATATTAGTAGGGAAAGGATTCTGTCACTTTTTTCACAAGCAAACTAGACTTACAGAATAAACAGATTTGAGTCTGCATTACAAAAATGGCATTCTGTACTTTGTTAGGAAGTTTGGGGTTTTGTGTTATTGCTCGGCATATTTCTTAAGTTCATAACTTAAATATTGTCTTGTTTACTTACAGGTACTTGCATTTATATTCCATTGGATAATCCTTATTGGTGATGGCTTTATATACAAATCAGTTCCAATTAATTTATCTAGAATCATGATGAAATTTGCAGTAAATGATAAAAATTTAGTTGTACTTAATTTCAAGTGGTCAATTATCTGATTATGATCTATCTATGCATTAAACAAGGTGGGGGTTTATTTTTTTCATCTTTTTAAATAGCATTTCTACAGAACATAAAGCATCAGTTTTGTTGTGGCGTTTTTTTCAGCCCCAAGCAAGTATGGTATTTCCTTTACAACTTTCTTGAGATTAAAATAGACAAGGTTCATAGGTTCTTGCCCAGAAAATACCCAGGAGACTTCAAAAATCAGATTTTCTTGCTATGCAAGTAGAAAATTAAGTCCTTAGATCAGTTTCTTTGAGCACATAAGCTTTTCACAATTGCTTTTCTATGACTGTCAAACATAGTAATGCCAATTTAATTGCATAATGTGAGTAATCAGCGGTTCTAGAAAACCTTCCCCTAGCCCCATGTACCTTTTATTTGTTGTTAAAATGAGTTTATTGCTGGTTTATTTTTCACTGCCTATCAAACAGATGTTGCTCACTCTCTGAGGGATTTTTCAGTTTTTTCCAGTCACTCTGGCTTGGTGACTTGCCAGATGTTTAGTTTCTCTACTGCATTTCAATAAAAGTACTGGAGATATGGAAGAGCTTGCAGAAGTAACAGGAACACAGATAAGTGTTCTTGCTGAGAAGATGCTTCAAAGAGGAAAACATGAAGAAACCTTGAGAAGAGCATAATTCGTTCATAAATGTCTACTGCATACAAATGCACATTTCCATTGTTATCTTTCACTAGGCCTGCATGATATGATCTCAGTTGTTTCATACTCTAAGCTACTTCTCTCACAGTTAGGAACACAGGTCAGACGTTTTTCAGACTGAATTAATAACTCAAAACAAACAATAATAAGTTGGACCAATCATACATTCATTAGTATTCAGCAATCAAAGTCATTCCCACTGGATGAAGAAGAACAGAGGCAGAAGGAGAAAAAGGCAATCCATATGGAGGATATTAAAAAGAAAATGTTTGTAAATATTAAAAGATCAGATACCACTATCTCAATTTTAATGGCTTTTCCCAAACTTTGTGCCAGTTAGTCATAAAATAGTAATTGCTGTTTTGTTAAGGAATCTTACTGATAAGAAACAAAAGGGAGAAAAATAACCTGACAAAACCTCTTAGGTAACACTTTAGCTATTAGTTATGATAGGTGAATAGCTTAAAATGAACTGTACCAAGACTTCCTGAAATGCCTTTGCTGTTATAATCCTGCTGTAGTCTTAAATCGAATACAGAGGCAGCCACAACCTTCCCAGCCCAGCAAAAACAAACTCATCAAAAATTCTAAAACTAAGTTGTTACAAGTTTTTTCTTTTTTTTTCCCCTAATGTAGCCTTCAAAGCTAGCTGAATAAAATTTTTAGGAAGAGGAAGTTTGAAACAGAAATGCTAATGAACAGCACTGGTCTGTCCACATGTGCTGAGTGATTGGACAGTAAGAAAGGCTGCTGCCTAATCTTGTGTCCTGCAAGCCTTAGTTAAGTGGCAAGGAGAGGTTTAGAAGAAAATTCATTGTGCTTTTGATTGGTTTTAATTCATTTTTGCACTTCCCAGAGGTGAATCTGAAGTGGGAACAAATTAAATCACTTCTGCTGGCAACAATTTGTTTGGTAAATTAAGTGTTATAACCTGGTGACAAAATCAAAATTGGGCTGAATTGCAGGGTTCTGTTTTAATAAAGAACAGATGTAGGACACTCACTTGAGAGAAGGAACTACAGACAAATTGACTACTCGGCTACTTGTAGACTGTGACTTTTAGCCAGCTTAATAAAAAATGAATAATGGAACTGACTGAAAAGTAGTAGGAATTATCCATCTCTAATAAGAAAATAATTCAAAATGATGGAGCAGTGGTATCCTGAAAATACTAATACCCGTGTTGAGTACATTAGGTCTGATCACTGTCAAATGGAGGAAAAAAAGTCTAAGAAATCTTCTGAAAGTTAGATTTGACAGATTAATGAAAGATACTATAAACTATGGATTTGTTTGATTTAAGGCAAAGGCAGAAACATATATTACTGTTTGTTTTGATGCTTTTTTTTAAAATGAAGGAAAAAAATAACTGAGTCTGTTGCTTTTACAAATAATTATTTTGCTTTTCACTTCTGTCTGATAGAAATCACTCTATAAATTTTTTTTTGTAGGACATTTCATCAGTACGTAGATCATCTTTGTACCTGTCTGCTTTTAAAAAACTCATGAAAGCTTGTAAATGTGAAAGATATTATTGAAGTCCTATATTACATATTAGTCAAACCCTTTCCTAGCAAGGTTCCAAGCGTTATGCATGGGAAGGATTAGAACAGATACTGTAGTTCCTTTTTAATACAGTTAGTCAGATGTTTGGGTGCTTTGTTTTTATCAGTTTCATCACCATCACCTTGCTTTATTACAAAACATTATTGTAATCAGGGTAATAAAGCTATTTTCCCCACACTTTGGTGCATCTAAAGATCGTCCAGAGAAAAGAAATTTGGATCTGAAAAGCAAATGGCACTATTCCATTTATAACCTTGCCAAACATACTTTTGTAGAGATTAGGCTGAATAAAACAAGTCTGTGACTCTTTCAAAATGCAAACCTAAGCTCTTCGAGGCTTTGAATTATATTCCCTGTATGTGGCAGGGGATAATTCCAAAAGCTCCACTCTGACCAAACTACATGCCATCAATTTAAATCAAATATCATAATTAAATTACAGATCAAAAATTATTACAGTGTTTTTTCAGACTTTTTTGTAAAGACTTTGTGGCAAATTGATATATAAAAGGCCAAAGAAATCTCTGCATAGAAGATAAGAGAACTTCTGAAAATGTGATGGCATAAAAAATGGGCATGGTAGAATTGTTTTGGACTGTTCTATGTACTTTTATAACATACTTTAGTCAACAATGAAACACCTATTTATGGATCTCCTAGGAAAGCATCAACATCTATTACGAAGTAAATATCACGTATATCGTGACAGAGGTGTCCAATATATGTGACAAAGGGCTGGGAGAATAAAATTGGAATGGAAATCCTGTTGAGAGCTCTGTGTGGGTGCTTGAACATTACATCTGTGTAAAGACAGGTCAGGAGAAAGTGCTTCAATTTCATTTATCTCACATATCCTTCATAATAGGGCGGACTCCTATATCCTGGCATGTGCTTTAGGGATGGATTTCTGTCCTACGCTTGCTCTTATTTCATCCATATGAGTGCTCAGATATCCTTGCAATTTGCAACTGAAATGACTTATATGAGAAGTTTTACAGACTTATCCATGTTTTAGGCCATATTAGGGAGGGAGATAGACCTTCCTATTTGCTGTGTGCTATTCAGACCTCCTTAGCATGCACGCTCTCAGTGTTATAACAGCCCTCTGTTCGTCATACTCACTGTCAAGAAAGCTCCTGCTAGAATTCAGCATCAAAAGAATAAGCCCTATAAGGGTACAGCTCCTGCTTACCATGTTTATGTTTCAGCATCTAGTAGAGATGTATTGCAGATAGTACAGCTGTCTTACAGGTGTTCAAACTACCCGAAAAACTTGACAATGTTTCGAATAGTACATATTATTGTATTTGGCTTAGGTACGGAAATGCAGATGGGAAATGCCAAAGATTATGTTTAAAAACATAAAAATGATCATTGTACATTAAAATACATTATACAGAAACAGCAAGTACATTTAAATATATTTCAGATTTTATTAAGCTCAGACCTTTGCCAAGGAAACATCTCTATTGTATTTTTGATTTTTCTTAGTATTTATTCAAATACACAAATTCCTGCTATTATTCTCTACCATATACATTCCTGAGCATATGAAATACTGTTTGCTAAAATACAATTTTTAAATAAAGCCATGCACATACATAAAGTTGTTTATGTCTAAAATGGTAGTCAGAAGATACTTGTATTAATTTTGGAGATCATGTATCCTTGTCCAATTATCTGCCTAAACAACAAGGAGGTCAAGCCACTTGTCCCAGATCACCTACACAAAGTTTGAAAAAGAGCAAAGCTAGCAGTAGTTCTAGAACTTTAAATTGATTTGCAATCAATTTAAATTGCAATCAAAATTTGCAATCAATTTAAATTTGCAATCCATTTAAATAGAAGGTAACAAAATATGTACAGAAACATTTGAAAGACTGAATGTGATGTCATGAGGCTGCATAAATTTAACAAATTTGGCTCAACATATTCTACAAAAGGATAGATTCTTTCTCTCCAGATTTCTGTATCCCTCAGTAATACAGATTTCTTCATATCTAAGCCATCTGACTATTCCTAAGCCAAATAATAAAATTAAACTTCTGCTGTGGATAATCAGATTCCCTAATTGCAAATGTAAATGTTGCCAGATGTACTGCTCCCCCGTTCCAATTAATAAATCATTAGAAAACACAATTAATAAGGGCCTCTTTATCTAGTGGTTCAGACTGCTTCTAGAAGGAAGGAGAGAGATGAAGAGAAGGTAGCTACAGTGTCAGCACCAGTGTGAATTTGGGGAGGTTTTTGTAGGGAACTGGGAAAGAAGGATTCAAATCTGTTGTGTTATTACATGCAGAAGTGGAAAAGTGAAGTAAAGGGAATCAGATTAAAGACAGAGTAGGAAGACAGGGCAAGTGATTTCTATTTCTGTGGTGAAAGTGACATGTTGCACCTGAAGTGGGCCAGAAACTTCTTTTGATCACTGTTCTCTGCTCACAAGCTATGGGTCAGTCCTGAAGTCTGTTTGAAATCCTCTACTAGTTGCAATGACTGTTTGTGACTGTTCAGCAACATCCCACTTGTAACACCATAGGAGACCTCGCTATGTAGCGCAAATGACACTCTGAAATTCTTTAACATAAACCGTCAGCATTATATGCAAGACTAATATACAAGTGACAGTTGCTTTCTTAACACCTTTAAAAATCTTACATTATTCTGAGTTTTTTCTCTGGTAGTGTTAATGCTTTCTCCCTGAAGTTTTCAGAATTAATGAGTTTAAATCTCAAAATGTCAAGAAACTGTGTGGAAGAAAACATTGATCAAAATCTGCAATATATCAAAATAGAGAATTTTTTAAATCATCAAGAAATAGTTAGAATTGCACATGTGTGATGAGTGTTCTCCATTCTACTGACCATGTTCACATCATTCCCCTTCCCCTCAAGTCCTAATAACTGGCAATGTTTTGCTCCCATTAGCTCCTTTTGGCACAATATGAGCTGCAATTTTAATAGACTTGGGGACAGCCAAACTCTGTTGCTTTTGAAGCAATACATTCTGAGATTTGTACCTTCCCTGTAGAAATGGTACAGGTACCAAGCCAAGTAGGAAAAGAATTAGTTGTCTGTACATTGCTTGTTAGTTGCATAAAGGACCAGCATCTCTATTGCTGCATAGTGGAAGTTGGGAGGGAGAGGAAAATACTTGTGAAAACTAAGGAAAGATGAGAGGTGACGAAGGGCTGGGGAAAGGATGTAGATAGAGTGTGATCTTTTTCAGAAATCCAGCAGAAACCTGGGACATGGACAGAGAGGTTTTAGGCCTCCCGCATACTGTAACATCATCAGCAAATGGGCAGAGAGCTGTTTTGTTTGTTTATTCCAAGCTGGAAGAGGATGGCTATTTTAGTTGGATTGATGCTGAACACCAGTATTTAAGTCAGTTTGCTGGTCCTGAGGATACTCTGAGGATACTCTCAGGAGAGCTGTTGGGGGATTAAAACCAATCCATGGCAGCCATCCAGCAGTGAGATTAGATTAACTCCTCCTCTTGCAGAAGCCCATATCACTCTTTTATCTTTGACTGAGAAAGATTGTTCTTACATCTTTTTTTTTTTTTAAAAGTGTCCATGAGACTAATACATGCAATAGGAGAGGGAGAAAATAAAGATTGGCCTTAGTCCAATATAACTTTACTCATTGTGGTCTGCGGCTAAATGTTCGTTCATGTTCTAAGAGAAAGGTGAACAAAGTAGTGAATTCTGTATCTGATCCAATGTTGGTTCTTATTTGAAAGTGGGGGCTGTGTCTGTTCATGTTAGAGAATTCTGAAAAAAACAAAAAGCACAATGTGAGGAGTAAACATGATAGTTACTTCCCAAGTAATCAATATAGGTAGAACTGCCAGAGCAACATGATTGCGTTTAACTCAGATAAAAATTGTTGCTTTTATAACTCAGATTTTAAAAACATGAATGTTAGCAAATAAATTTTAACCCCCCCCAACATCAGAAACCAGGCCAATACACAGATTTTTAAGGAAAGGTGGTGGTGAAAGTGAAAAAATACAATGTGATGTTAGATGTATTTGTAGTTGCTAATGCACCCTAGATCTTTCATGGATATTATCTTCTTCCTGGCCTCCACCCTTGCCAAAACAAAAAAAAAAAAAGAAAAAAAAGAGGAAAGAGGTAGAAAAGAATACAGGCCAGATCCTTGGTCAGAGGACGTGGAGTTCCAGTGTATCTTTCAAAAGCTTTAGCTCTATAAGGGGAGGGAAGCGTTGCAATGCATCCCGTAAGAACAAACTGGAAGTTCGGCATGTCATTTCCCCCTAGCCTTGGGTGCTTTGAGGGTGCTAATCCAAGTACTTCTTCCTTCTATCTTTTTTTTCCTGGAGCTATTCTTAACTCTGTTGCATCAGGTGGTATTACCCAGCAATGTGGGGAGAATGGGTTATTTCAGGCCAACAGCAGTCAGCCTGCTGCCTGTGAGTGAAAATGAGCAAATTAAAGTTTGACTTTTATCCACAACTGAAGGAACAAAACCTGAAGAGAACTTCACTTGTCACGCTGTGGCAATTAATAGTAAGATTTTTCTCCTAGTGTGATTCAGAAAATATTTCTGAATGTCTTTCAAACTGTGCAGACTGATGACCTCTAAATATCAATTCTGTAACTGGAAAATTTTAATTTTCTTAAATCCTTAACAAATGACAGGGGCATGCCATTATGCATACCTGTCCTATTGCAAAAGCCAAACCACTAAAGATCTCTGAAACCACTGGTGCTAAACTGGTATCTTTGTTTTCATAAATTATCAAGCTAACACAAAAAAAGTGTAAGGAGTAGAAGTAGCTGATGCTTGTCTTGTGCAACTGCATATCACAAAATGGAGGGGAGGGGGAAGAAGCAATATGAAAACAGAAGGAGACCAAAGAAATAAACCTGCAGCATTTCAAAGATGGGGCAGCACCTGATTCAACACTCCTATTCACAAGGAATATGGTCATTTAAAGTTCAGCTCCATTTAAATCCATGAACTCTCTTAAAGGGTGAGCATGAGGATCATTTTCAGCATAAAGAGAGGTATTTGAATCTCTACATTGGTAACTCAGGCTGGAGAAAGTTCTTAAAGTCTAGTAGTGGGAAGTAGCTACATCTAAGTATGGAAGAACTGGGATCAGAAGTATCTTAAGTACAATTTAGGAGTAATTTGAGCAACTCCTGTAACAAAATGCTCAAATTTATAGACTGTGAGGTGCTAAAAATCATTAGTTTAAAAAAAGAAAAGAAAAATTATCCAGTGTCAACCTAAGGCCTGGGTCCTCAAACTTAACAATGTAGCAAAAAAATGATCAAGGAAACAAGTCAAAATGATTTAAAAATAATTGCCGCTTCATCTTCACAGCAGTGCTGCACAGCCTGATTACGCTGTTGCCAGTGCTAGCTGGTTGGGCTGAAGGTCATTCCAGCCATGTCTAAAGTTTCAACAAGTCATAGCAAGCTTAAGTGGTGGGGCAGACAAAGCTCTTTAAGACTTCAGGGTTGTTGGAGACTGAAGTAAAGAAAATATTCTGTAATTACACATAGCGAACCATCTTATAACAGTGTAGCAGTAAAGCTATGCAAGCTGCACCGCCTGCATCTCGTGGCTCATTGCAGGGTGGATGATGTCACACTTCGCTCCTGCGCTCTCACATTGAATTCTTTCTCTGTTCATAAAAGAGGAAATATTATGGCCCTGTCATGCAAAGATCCTCTGTGTCAGAGCAGAAAATCCCCCTTTTAACCTAAATACCTGTAATAGCTGTACTAGGCTTGACGTGTGGTAGTTTTTGTGATTAATATCCTGTAAAGACATAAGCTACTGCAATGTGTATTGTAGAACTCAGAAAAAAAATATGGACAGAGTTATAGAAAGTCTAACCCATTTTTAAAGTTTGAGACCTCACATTTCCATTGTTTAAATAAGCCCTGTATGAAGTTTGGCATCAGCAGAAATTGTTCAGATGGATTATTTTCATTTGTCCAAAGCCATATTACATTTGTCCAAATGTTAAAGGCTGCCAGTGACTACAAATTCCCACAAAGCTTATTAAACACCTTTCAGTGCTAAACTTTGATGCCGGCAGTCTGAATATAAATGATGAAAAAAGTTGCTACATAAACGCTGAGGGGTAAAATCACTTGTTTTTTCTAATCTTCTAGAAGCCACTTTACCATTTTCATCTAGCACTAGCCATCCCAAGTACCAATTCACTTGGACTGAGAAGAGAGAGGCCAGTGGTATTCTGCTTAACTGAACCTCTGTAAAAGCAATCGATAAACTTTCATCTCCTCCAGGAGGCCCACACATTTACATAATTGTACCTACTTTCCTTTCGGTATCTGATCTGCTCTCTTTTCCTAAAGGTTAAGATACAGGGCAGATGTCTGTATGCTTGCTGCTGTTATTAGTGTGCTTTGGCCATCTCATTTCTCAGTGGCTTTTATTGTGCTCATCTGTTCAGGAAGACTAGGTTTTCCAAGGCTCATTTGCTGGTTAATTGCATTCTCAGATCCTCTAAGATGTCTGTAGCACCTGCTCTCCACTTCACAGACTCTTTTGATCTCTCCAGAAATATCCAACTTTGATTATGTGAAAATCTTTCCTAACTGTACTACGTGCCTAGAAAGCAAGTTAAAAACTGCCGTTGTGACTATTGTGACCTATGTTAGGACTGAAAATATAATTCTATAATATAAAAGCCTGAAATGAAAAGTGATCCTATTTGCTATTCTGTTTGTGTGCTTCACTGCTGGCTCGCGTTTTCCTTGCCTTACCAAACACTTAAGCAAAACATAGGATGTAGTGAAATGGTAGATTGCAGCGCAGCAGCTTGCAATTCAATAGCTCTAAAAATGTACAGTATAGACCAAATTGTCACCTGCTGGCATGAATTTTCCACTTGCAAATATGCTGAAATGTTGTTTACCTGAAATATCTCAATTTGTTTCTATCAGTATGTATTTGCAAATATAAAATCAGTAGTTTCAGACCTAATTGTCTATTCTACTTGTACAGATATCCTTTGGTAGGAACAAAGGTTTGGTTTGTATACCTTAAATAGATTGCAACCATTATTTGTCTTTGATTTGACATTTGTTTCATAGTTGGTATGCTAGAGAAGAAGAAATGTGGAATACAACTCCCCTTTGTTACTGACTGATTACATGATTAATTTATTTCATTGATGTCAGTATCAGTTTTCCCATCTGCCTACCCACTTTATGGGGCTATTTGGGGGGCTGTTTGCTAAAATGTTTTGAATATGTACAGTACTGACTTTTTTTACAGTCCATCATGGAGTCAGCCTTGTGAATGGATTAGCCCACACCTCTTTCTGTTCATGTAGAGCACTGCACATTTTTAGTTGGAATTTTTCACGACTTTCTCTCCACAGGTGTTAGCAAATTTTTAGCCAAAACAGCACAGCTGTTTCTGAGGCTTGGAAAAAAAGTTGTACCTCTTAAAATATTCTGATAATCTATGTAGTTAACATACAATCAATGTAGTCTAATTCCTCCAATAACTTGAACTCAAAATTTGGGAGGAGTTGGCCTTATGGAAAAATTAGACATAAGGGCATTAAATTCTAACATCATTACAGAAAGTATCATATTATATATTCTCAAATAGAAGAAAGTAAGGCTACACTGCTAAATTTAATTCTAACATTTCCTGGCTTCTAGGTCTTGAATTTGTACAATTAATAGTCCCATGGCTGCATGTGAGTATGTGTAACTGTTGCCTTTCTGTGTTTACCACTAATGTTCTTGTAGTGGATATTCATGAAATTGCATTGTTCAGTCTCTGTCTCATACTGAATATACTACTGTACTGTATACTACTGTAATATAACTAGAAGTAGTGATGATGTGTTCGTAAAAATAAGAAGTAATGAGTGAATTCACAAAAAGTCAGCACTGCAGGAGATTCAAAAGGCTGAAAGTGATCGCTTTCCTTTGATAAATGAAGGTCAAACTGCCTGTGCCACTATTAATGTAGTGGCTACTCTGTGTAATGACAAATACTCTTCCTGAGGTGCACACTCGTGAAGGTGTATTTGCACTTGTGCTGCAATTGCTCCAGTAAAGAAAAAGCTTAGACATATGTCCTGGTACAACAACATAACACTGCTCCACCTCAGAATTCAAATGGAAACACTAATGATGCTGTCCACAAGGCTTGCAGAGTGAGTGTCCCCAAAATCACTAAGCATGAGAGGTTTATATCGAATGCTTTTGGATTTTCTAGCCTTCTCAAAGTTGACAACTAATTCTGGGTACTTACTGATAATTCAAGGTCTGATGAACAAGCCCTTCAAGCTTATTTGCAAAAACCTTGCAAATTTACTGGGACTCATGGTGCAGAGCAAATTTAAAAAAAAAAAAAAAAAAAGAAAGAAATCCCACCAGATGCCACTGAGGCACCAAGTGCCAGAAAATGTAAACTGGTCTGAGCCTGAAATTCATTAAGACTGCAGTGCCTCTGAGCCAGTGTGCAGAGGGTGATTACCCTCCATGTCCCTTATGCTGCAAACAGTTTTAGACAAGCCTCACTTCATGCCCATGTGGAAAGTCTCCCATTTTGGTGTTGGTATTTATGTGCTTGAAATTGGGCATGTTCCTAGTGCACACTGATTCAGCCTAAGACTAGGCAATCCAGTGACTGCAGAGAAAGAGCTGAGAAGAAGTTATTTAGAACCTACTGTTTTTTTCTTTTCTTCCTTTCTTTTCAAAATAATTATATAGGCAGAAAGATGGTATGATATGTAGAAAAAAAAAAAATCTGTTCTGACTACAGCACTTCACCAACATTGTACAATTCTATCTTCCAGGCCGAGAGTCAACCAAATCTGTTTCATAGGTAATAGGTAAAGAAAGTGCACCTCTCTCTAACAGTTGAGAGGCTATGAACCTTAGCACTTTCTGTGAGAGAAATCTGTTGTAGGTTATATTCTCTGAGGAGCTGAAGAAATAATTTATTGCTAGTAATCTGTTGGATTTAGTGTTTCTTAATCATGAGCAGACCCTGACTCACTCACATGTAACAATCCAAGAAATTATTTCACTATCAAAGTATAAATTTTCATTGGAAACTGTGATGTTTTGCATTAGAAACGTATTTGAGAAAGACACATGAACAGAGATTTAATGTTTTGTAGTGCATCATCTTCAAGTGTGATATCATGGCTAGAAAATTATAGCTTGGCATAACATTTATTTGTCATGCACAGAAATAGATCAGCAAAGATGAGAGGTAAACAGCAGTTAAGCAGAAGTTAACAGTTGATGGGTGAGACTGCTGAAGCCAATGGGAGTTTTGTGGTAACTCAGATTTAAAATTCTGAATATGTTGTTGTAAGACTCTTAGGACACATCCAGAATCAAAAAGAGGGGAGATTTCATTAACAGGCTCAACTCATGTGGGAAGGAAAGGGTCAATAGCACTAAGAGTCTACTGTATCTTTCCTTATGTAGTGGAGCAGGCTTTTAGAAAAAATAGTCTTTCTGAATGGATGTGTTAACCCTAGTTGTCCTTTTCCTGCCCCTCCATCAAAGAAATAACTTGCTTGTTTGGATTCCAGTGTAATCCAGAAAACAGAGCAAGGAAGCACTGGCCAGGGGTTGAAATTGACCCCTCCTACCCACCCCCGCTTCCCTCGCCAAATCCTCCCTTCTTATTTTGGTGATTACATATGGGCTCAATAGTAACCAAAAGGCAGCCCTTTAAAATCAGATGGCAAACATCTTTCACATACTCTTAAGTGATGAAATTAAAAAACTTAAAGACATGATATTTTTTTTTCTTCTCTATTTTTCCTTGCTTCATTTTCTGATTATGGTACCAGAGCGAGCTTTTGTCTCAACTTTCGATCCATTAATCTGAAGCAAAGACAATTTGCTCTCAGAACACAACTGAAAATCTGTTTCTTTTTACTATTCAGTTTGTGATAGGTTTATTGAACAAATTTGCTTTGATAGGCAGATCAGGTTAGAAAGGGGAGCGGTCTTTTCAGACTAAAAGGTTGCATCTAGGAGTTTAACTATATTAGAGCTTCACTGAAAGGATTTGTCGCTAAATATGGGACTTCTTATGGAAAGTATTATGCCATATTATTGTTAATTAATAACTTGAGCTCTTAACAAATTTAATAATCTCAGCTTCTTAGAAGTGTATTTTTCTGTTTAAAAACGCTGGAGTGCATGTCATACTGGGAGTAAGAAGATATTAATGTATCCAACAGTGTTGTGAAAATGTGGAATTGGTGAGTAGTCTAGAATCAAGACCAAACTTGTTCTCTAATGAAGCAGCTGTTGCTCATACATATTAGATGTCCAGACTAGACACTTCTAATAATAACTAAAGCAAGCCTGGATACTCTTACTGCTGTTTTTGCATTGGGATATTTTCTCTGTGAAGCCACGTTGCTTCCCTCAGTACTTTATCCTGCCCCTCTCCACCCTGATACATTTATATACCCTATTTATGCCTCCTTGGAGGAGGCAGTTTGTCAGATATGCAAATATGAAAATTGTTTTAAAGATGCAGAATGCAGCTAACTACATAGCTGCAATTAGTATATGTTCACATATAATAATGTTCACAGAGGGGATGTGCCTGGTGCAGCACCGGCATCTGCTGCAACATGCGTAGCCCTTAGAAAAGAGCATTAGGGAGTTGCCCTACACTGCTATTGGATTTCTGCTTTGTACTGGGGTTACAGGATAAAATCTGTCATACTGAGCTGAGAAGCTTCTTCATATCTGTATTTTGATCCTTGCTAAGCTATATATATTTAAAAGATTTGGGGTTATGTTCAGGTGGGTGTCTTCAGTCACACTGATCATGAGGTTTCCAGAGAGTGGTTGGCAGGGATCCCCTGGTAGGAGGGTTTTATGCATCTGGAATAAGTCCAGTCTGAGTGAATCATAGCTGTGACCTGGCAGGTTTTTTTCCTGGCTCGGTCAATCTCTCTAGAGGTTACAGTTGCAAGAGAAGGCAGTGTACCAGCACTTCTGCTGTGGTATGTTGGCTCTTCTGTCCTACATCTCTTTATAAAACTGCATTTCATATCAAAAATATGACCTCTGTGTAAAAAGGTGATTTAGTACCTGTATAAATTCAGAATAAAAGCAATAGTGTTGGCCTTCTGCAGCTCAGTTATGTAATAAAGCACATTTTGTTAAATACGTTTTATTTTTAACAAAATTCCATTTCTTTAAAAAAATGTTGAAATTATCTTGTATTGATTTATGTGACTGCAGAATGTGTATGCAGTGCTGTAGCTATTCATTAGTTACTTTACAGATTAGAGGTTCTAGCTTTTGTAAGGCTGAAAGTTATTCTGTAAGGCAGATGAAGCCATCCCTGTAAAATAAATCAATTCTGGAATCAAGCAATGGTCAAAGAAATAAACTCAGAAGAAATGTGTATATTATTCGCTGCATAGCCATAGCTAGAGACCCTGTTGTGATAGATTCCATATATGTACATACATAGAATCAGTCCTGAGCGCAGGGATTTGAGATTAAAAAAGCAGACAAAATTGTCAGGTTTTAGAAGGCATGCAAAGGAACTATTATGCAATTTTGGAGATGCAACTGATGAACAGAGAGATGAAGTGATTTAACCATGATTTACACAAAGGTTTTCTGGGGAGAAAGTCTGCATCTGCATCTCCCAAGATCAGTTTCCTGTCCATGAGAACTTTGTTTGGTTTTGAGAGTATAATATTCTTGAGAAGCCATTCTACTAGCTAATACTTGCTATTGAAACTTAAATATATCGTTGAAACTGTGACATTAATTACAAGTGCTTATTTTTTCTCATTTTCAAAATCTGAGTTGCTCAGTTATTTTATGAAAAGAAGGGTTTTGCTAACTGGACAGTAAGAAATGTATGCTATTTTGTTCCTCATTGTCAAGGGAACTCCTGTTAAGGGCTGTATTCTCCTAGTCCTAACACTGTGTGGCTGACATTGAGCAAAAATAATGCTGAATCTCCTGAAAAGCTACACCCAGAATCTCAGAAAACATCACTGTTGCTATAGCACTTCAGCCCATTGGTAGGGAAACTACAGGTTCGTTACTTTGCCTGGATGCCAAAAGTATTGAGTGCTACTTTTAAGTCATGAACAGCCACCATGATTCTAACCTCCATTCGCCCGTTTTGTGCTAGTGAAGCAAGCATATAACTGAAAACATTTTCTTAAAAGAACCTGAGAATGCCAATCCACTAGGAAGCCCAGGAAGCAGTGCAAAGTGCTTCCTCTAATTCAGGAATGACTTTTGAATTCTTCAAATTCACAAGGATGACATTCATTTAAAAGAAAAACAAGTTTTGAGATCTCTATTTCAGTTTTTCTTTTAAACAGTGCATTACACTGCTTTGCTGTGATCACTTCAGACTTTTACTGGTAATTCAAGTGAGGCAGAAGATCATTGAGACATGCTTGAAAAAAATCTAGCAACTGGTCCTTACCCACCATCTAATATTAAAACAACAGCAGAGTACAGCTATGGTGTACTGCGTGCATGAGTGGATGATCTATTAAAAAACTGTCAATATCATCATCTTCAAGCAAAACTGAAACACAGGTATGTGAAACAACCTTCCCAAGATCACCCTATATAGTATAGAGGAGAAAACAGAAGTAGTCTTTCAAATCTGTTTTCTCTTCCTGTCCAGTAGGATACCCAATGTAAATGCATCTGGTTTTGTTTTCCCTGAAGTTAGCTATTTCTTCACAATAATTTATCAGACCTGGTCTTCACAGTGTAATTTTTTAGTGGAAAAAAGGTGCAAACTAATGCAATGCTTCAGAACGATCTTTCTGAATGTGCTGCTGCCGATAGGTACAGGCATGTATGAAATGAATGCTTTACCTATGAATTCATTTGCCCACTAGGGGACACTGGGACATTATATTTTTGTGCAAATGAAAGACATTTCAAAAACAATGAAGATTGAAAATCCTCTTGTTCTTGCTCTTAAATAAAATAAAATAAAAATCATGCATATCTAATTTCTAATCCATGCAGGATAATGTGTAATATGTTTTAAAAAGTTTAATGAGTGGCAAGCTTCTGGGCATGTATGCTAGAGCTAAGACATTTTAGCGAGTAGTTCAAACTGGTCCATGATATTACAGGTTTTGAATTGCAAAGATAATGGATCATATTTTTGGCATTTCCCACTCATTAAAAACTGTGTCAGAATGATGGATTAATCTGTGGGCATTTTCTGTCCTTGCTGTAATCTTTGTCGAAGGAATGAGGTATTGGAATTATAATGCCTTTTGTATTATATGAATTATGAGGGCAGGCTTTGGAACTTTGATGTCCTTAAAAGTAGGATTTTTTTCATGGTGATTAGATAACCTGCTATTTTACCCCTTTTGCAAGGGAGCAAAACCAAATAAAAACATTTTAGTAAAAGCAGAAGCTAAGTTTAGAATGATAAACTAATATGAATGAGAGTAGGTTAATGGTGTGTAGTCTATCTAAAAAAGCCTTATGTACTTTCCATTAATATATTACATTTCACAGACATATGGTTACTGCCTTTTCCTCTTGTTGACTTTACTAGAAATGAGCCTGTAATTTATGTAGCTAGGCTGTGAATTGAGCTGTGCTTTCAAGCAGGGAAGGAGGAGCCCTCCTGTGTCTCAAGAGAGATTCTGTTGCACTATTTTACTCCTTTCCTTGGCAGGTCCTAAATAGGGGGTTGGAGATTAGAATGTTTTCCCTACTGCTTAGACTGTACAGCTCCTCTCATGTGGGGTGCTCTGATATATTGCAGTTATGGGATATAGGCAAATCATGAAGAGAGCTTATGACTTTAAAGTATCTCTGAACCAGTGCTTATGAAGATGAAGCAGCACGTACACCTCCTTAAAGGGACATTTTAGATCCCACCTGAGAGTAGCCAATGAACTTAGCCTGTTTTGTTACTGGATTGTCCAGTGGCTTTTTTCAGTTTGTGAGCAGAAAATGCATGATGAGTATTACCTGAATCATTCTTTGCCTATAGCTTATCCAGAATGACATACATACATACATGCCACATACACGTACAGATATATACACATACATATCTATACTTCAGTTCATTTAACAGGTATCAGTGGCACATATGGCACAACTGATGATAGGGCCTAGATTATTATTTCAGACTGGTTTTAAGTTTCCTTTCTGCGAAATTCTGTGCGAAATTCAGAGAAAAAGTACTGTAAGTCTGAACATCACTGACAGAAAGGAGGAAGAAAATCAGGTATAAATGTACAAGAATCCTTATTTCTATGCTTTGTACTTTCATCCTTTCAATACATACTAACACACCCACTTTTTCCAACTTTCTCATTTTATCCTGGCTTTCTTTCCCTTTGTTTCTTCAATACTATTGAAGGCATTGCTCTTTCAGTGAGCTGTCTGGCAATTTTTAGCAATTCCAAGTCTGCTGTACTCAGTTGTTCCATCAGTGTCATTATTTATAACCAGTGCATGACACCAAGCCTGAGACATAGTCATCTTAAGTCGTGAGCATACCTGCATTGTAAAATGATGAATTTGGTTTTTCTTTTAATTAAGGAAGGGTTGTGTGGAGGACTTACCCATATCACATGCACCTTAAAGGAAAGACTCCCATTCATTTGTTTATCTTTATATCAGGCTCTTTAAGGAAGCCACAAAAAAAGGCAAAATGCAGACAAAAAGGTAAGCTCATTCTCTTGTCTTTCTGCATGTCATATGCTTCTTAGTCTTTCAAAGACTGTCATTAAGATTTACCTGCTTAAGTACCCATATGCCTGTTACTCTGAAGGTGGCTGTGGTGAAAGTGTAGAGCAGGTAAGATTGGCGGTAAAATTGACTGTGATAATTCCTAGAATCCTAGAACAGCTCAGGTTGGAAGGGACCTTGAAAGATCGTCTGGTCCAACCTTTCATGGGAAAGGGAGCCTAGACGAGATTATCTATCACACTGTCCAATCATAGCTTGAAAACCTCCAGTGATGGTGACTCTACCATGTCCCTGGGAAGGTTGTTCCAGTGATTGATTGTTCTCACTGTAAAACATTTCTATCCTGTATCAAGATGAAAATTAATACACTTTTTTCCATAAGGTAAGGAACATGCAGTGTCTAGATTTGCACTATTTTTGCAGTTGTATAAAATCAGAGGTAAATGCAGAAACTATTGTGAAACACAGCATTCGCTCAGTGTTTTTTGCTTTATATTCATAAGCAGAGTATTATGTGTATACTCATTTTCTGATCAAAGGCCTTCATGAATTTTCTGAATGTTGCAAAAAAAGATGAGTTTACATGTGATACCTTTTATGGATTATTTTATTTCTAATGATACCATTTGGAAAGTGACTACTTAAAACAAGTGCTCTGCTCAGCATCCAGTCTTTCAAATGAGTCAGCTTGTATCAGCAGCATTGTTTAAAAATAGAAATAGCGAATGAAATATTCGTCCATTTGGAATTCAGTGACACAGTTGAGCAAAGTCTAAATTTCATCACTTGTGGTTTTGAAAAGAAAATTCTGATAAAGACAGGGACTTGAGTGTTGCAAGAAGAGAAATATTCAAGAAAAAGTTCCCTTTATCTTGACATAAAATCTAAAGGGAGGTTATATTAAGGAAAAGCATGGCATGCCTATGAGTTGATCCCTAGCACACACATCACATATTCATGAAAATCTGAAAAGCTCTTATTAAATGCTTCTCTGTTGTTGTCTTAGTCATAGGATTTGAAGCTTTATCTTTGTTTTTCACTTCTTATGTAATTTCTGGGTTCCCATTTCTTTTAACAACCTAAAGGTTTTTTCATATCTAGTGTACACATAACTGACCTCACTCCTTTTTTCCTGCAGGAAATAGAATCATAGAATAGAATCATAGAATCATTTAGGTTGGAAACAACCTACAAGATTATTGAGTCCAACCGTCATCCATGCCCACTAGATCATGGCACAGAGTACCTCATCTATGCACTTTTTGAACACCTCCAGGGATGGTGACTCAACCACCTCCCTGGGCAGCC
>JAVJGG010000088.1:34484733-34515469 GCA_035590195.1 Aviceda cuculoides | reverse complement strand
CAAACTGAAGAGTTCGTGAGCTCTGAGATGCGTCCCACTCAGAGGGAGATGCTGGTCGCAGCCTGCTGCGGTCCAGGAGAGCTCAAAGCATCTCACTTAATATCGGTGTTCATAGGTTCAGGAGATGATTGCCTTTAGTCATCAGCAAATTACTGGGATTCCGGTTCTGCTGGTGTCATTACACGTGAGTTATGATTCAGATAAGGAAGGCTCCAGGGCTGTCAGAGAATGACTTAAGATTCAGATACAGGATGCTCCAAGGCTGTCAGGAGAGGACTGAGATATGTCTCTAGATTGTGAGGAGAGAACAAATTATCTCTATTCGCGTCTCCCACCTCCACTGGGCAGCAGGAGTCCTTGGAATTGTCAGCATGATTCCCTCTCTTAGCCATGCAAGAGTTGCTGCTATGGTCAAGGGACGCTTAATGCCCAACTCGTTACACTTATGGTAAGGCCTAGCGAGACTTCCCGAGTTCGTAGATCAGGCCAGGGGGAGGGGGGCAATGCACCACCACAGGTGGTTCGGAGACTGGGGCAGCCAGCGTATGAGGAGGGGCAGGGGGAGCTGGGGTTTTCTAGCCTGCAGAAAAGAATGCACATGGTAGAAGGACAGGAGGCAACAACCACAAGTTGCAGTAAGGGATGTTGCAATTGGCTATAAGGAAAAAATTCTCTATCATGAGAGTGGTTAAGCACCAGAACAGATTACCCAGGGAGGCTGCTGAGTCCCCATCCACGGAGATTTTCAGAGCTTAGTGGAACCTGAGCAACCTGACCTGACTTTGAAGTTAGGCTCGCTTTGAGCAAGAGGCTGGACTAGAGACATCCTGAGGTCTCTTCCAACCTAAATTTTTCTCTGATTCAGTGGTATTTTTTTCCGAGTTGAATGCAGCTATGCAGATTTTTTGGATGTTATGATTTATTCTTTCATGTTCTCCTAATAGAAAGCCTTAATTAATGAACAAAAATGTGTTAACATAGACACAGAAAAATGAAGGTGGGTGTAGAAAACAACGGTGTATTTTGAAATGCAAGAAATAAGGAAATACAAGCAACTTGGAAAATGCACTGTGTGTCTCTAATGAAAGCTGAAGAAAAAGAAGACAAAAGAGACATTGCTGAGGAGAATAACCATGTATTTGGTCTTTGAGCCTCTAGTACATTAATCTCCGAGTTTCAAAAGTGTGAGGAGTAATAAGGTAGAGGTTTTTATAAGCAATCAAAAATCTGTAGGTTTAAGAAAATATGGAAAGTTTTAGCAGCCAATAATTTTATCAATGACAAAAATGAATCTGACAGATGAAATACTCCATGCATTTCTTGTACATTGTTATAAACACATCTGAAAGGAATAAAAATTAGATTATTCCCTAGTAAAACAGTAAATATCACCCAGAAAAAAGCAAGAGAGAGTTTACTGTTACTTTACCTGTTATAGTCTGCAAGAAATAGCAGTTACTAGCTGCCTTTATACAATAGTTTAGGCATGTGCTTTAAAAGGTCTCAAGGTCTTACTGGACAGGGAGAGGGTGTATAGTAATTGAGAATCCTTTTTAGTCATCTACTCTCTCTATCTATAGAAAAGATGATATTTAAAAAGAAATAAACATTCTTTCTGGTTGCTTAACAAAACTCACAGGTTTTTCTTCACTCGTAGGTTAAATATAATACCACTGTAACTTTGTGTTTGTAACAATTGCTTCCCCTGAATGTACAAAAGGGCCTTAACAATGTGAGTCACAAGGCTGAATATGTGAATGCAGTTTATTCAAATACCTGCATACAATGGGTTGAGGCTCTGGCACATCATAACTAACTAACTTTTAGCGACTTCAGGACATGAAACACATTTATCTTCAACTATATTGTTGCCTAAATATAGTTGCCTGATCAGAAGAGCATTCTATCAGTAACAAGACTTGTTGACTTCAGGGCATTTAGATCAGGTTGTGTGTCATGACAGCAGTAAAAGTTAGACTTCTGTGACCAAGTTTAGGCATTGTAATGAGAATGACCTGAAATAGAGGCCCACAGATTTAATCAGTGTCGGTAGGTTTTATTTGAGTATGGATGACAAAATTTGGCTTTCCCAAATTATAACACAGCATGTTTTTCCAGTATGGCATTTTCATTAAAAATTAAATGTAGTATAAAAATGTCTCCAATGTATTTGATGCCTTTCTGGAGCACAAAGGACAGCATATTACAAAACAAAAATTCCTAAAGTATTTCACTTTTTATGCAGAAAAAATACATAGCTTAAAACACTGTAAAAGATGAGCTAAGCTCTCAGCTTGTGAAAGCATTGCGATACACAGAAGGTATAGAGAATATTATAAGAGCTTGATTTAATGCAGTCTATTAATTACCATTAATTATTTAAAATGTTATAAAACTCCCCCATGATCCCCTACTGAGATGCCAGCATGTCAAGCAAGCAATTAAAATACAATACAGTTAACCATAAAATAGAGAGCAAAAGGAAATAAAATATTAAAAAGCTAAACAAAGTGGTGGTGTTAACAAATCTTTATCACTTACTGAAATTTTAAATTCCCTGAAACTGAAGCAACAGCATTAGCTGATTTGTATTTCAACCCATAAAAGTCTTATCTTCTCCAAAAATCTTACTTCATAAATGTAAAATATCTTTGCTTTTTTTTAGATAAGTTTATGATCTTTACTATTGGAACTGACTAATTTATGTCAGGAAGAGAAAGCAATGGTCCAAAAACCCATCAAACTAAAGAACACTGAATAAGATGGACTTTTTGCATAAAAGAATAAGCACTGAATAAGAAGATACTTTGGGAAGCAGAGTGAGGTGACTGTTAGTTACAAGGTTTTTCTCCTTCACTGCTACCCCCCCCCAAAAAAAAGAATGAAAATGTTGACATTTTTAAAGGGAAGAAGAAACATTGGTATATGCACTCTGAAGTTGTCAGAAAGTATTATAAATAATAAGCACAATAAATGCCAGACTGTAAGTATACAGCTATAGTGCTGTACTTTATGCTATGGAAAAAGCCATAAATATTTTGCCTTTTTAAGTATTTTTTTTAGTATCTCTCAAATCCCATTTAGTCAAAAAATTATATTTGGTACCATTTCTTCATGTTTTGTTTCTAAGCAGCATCACATCATGGCACTCATTAACTGTGCAGGACACCAAGGTGAATAAATGACAGATTTAATGTGGTAGGCCACTCTCTTAAATATCACTGAAAAATAGTGAGAGATATATATGACCCAACCTACTGTTTCACAAGAAGCATAGAATATATATTAAATAGATCATCACATATAACCAGTCTGGTTGGGGTAGACCTTTCATGGCTTCCTCCTGACATACTCTTTTCTTGAAAACTGCAGTGAAAATTACAAAGTGAAACTGGGGAGTTTTCATCCTGTAAAGATTGCTGTTTTCTGGTGTCTATGTCCATCAAGTCCTTCAGCAAAATTTATTTCTGGAAATCAGTTGGTTTGCCTCAGCATAATCTTATCTTCTTGGTATTAAAGCTTTTGAAATTCTGTACCTATTGCAGTTGTGCCTGCATGGCACAGTGAGATGACAAAAATTCTTTCCTCAAACCCCAAAGAGGTGAATCCTTCATATGTTCATGCTGCATAAGCTTTCCTTCCATATGCATTTTTTTAATCATAAGTAAAGGTGTCCTTACCAACCCTCATATAAGCCATCAAAGTGCTATCCAGTATAGACTCCCTAGGGTCTTAAACAGTGTTTTCTTGAAACAATCTCTGTTGTGCTGTCCATTTGTTTGTCTCATCAGAGACTTTAGAGACAGAAATTATTCCCACATACCATTACCTGGCATGACCCTATTTCTGGTTTATGTGTTAACAGCACAAGGGAGAGCAGGACCTCAAAATTCAGTTTAATATTAGCAGGAGTAATGCTAACTTTTGAAAAGAGGTAAGAAGGGGTAGGAATGCAGAAGGCCCCATGTAATACAAAAGCAGAGGCAGACTGCTCAAGATACCACTCTTCCCCTTCATTCTCCTGTTTTGCCCCTGTTCACTCCAAACATACTGAAATTTCTTTTTCTGCAAAAATTGCTGTTTCTTATTCAAAACTTCTGGCTGCTGAGTATATGCAAGAATATGTTAATATAATGTAACATCAAACTATGGTTCTCAGTCCTTTCCCATACCCTGTATTTCTGTCACTCAACATGCACATTATCTGTAAGTGTTCTTACATTGCCACGAAGTATGCACCTACCCCTGTACTGAAATCTGCACGTCTACTAGCCTTTTCTCTGTTATTTCACAACTTGGTACACAAGTCTGAAGTCCTAATTTCATGTCAAAAAACCCAAGAGATGAAAAAAGGAGTTTTGCAAAGAAAACAAAATAATCGTCATGTTTTTGCAGCCAGAACCAGCTCAGGTTGGTTTTTTGTTGGATTTTTTTTTGGCATCAGTGTCATGAAGGATACTGCCTTGGAAGAAATAATACAAGGACATTGAATTCCCTTGATGTCAGTCTACAACTTTGTGGTTCCATGTATTCCATTCACTACTGAAAAGATTTCTTGCTATGCTGATATTAAACAAGTAATTACCTCTTCTGAAAAGTGAAAGATTTTATTATGTATTAGTGTAGGGTTCTTTTACTTAATTATTCTATATTTTTGAGTCCAAAGTCAAAGTTTACCTCACAATGCCACTATTCAACTAGGGTTTAAAAAATGTAATCCACTACCTATTAGAAAAATACATCTTTGTGCTCTTCCCAGCAGGAACTTTTATTAGAGAGTAACGGCGTGGTAAAGATCAACATAAAACTTTTGCCTATGGAACCTATTTAGACATTAGCAAATTGCAATGCAGTTAACTAGACCAGAGTCTGCCTGGACCAAGAAGTTAGGCATGCCACTATAAATAAGACAGTTATGATAAAAGCCTTATATAATGTAATTGATCTATAGAATTTTTCCTTCCCTGTGCCACTGTAGCAAGAGCTACTATTTGCATACTAAAATGCTGAGAATTGTTGACTGCTCATTTTTCAATGTAATCGAATCAGTAGAACTCTGCAATCCTGAAATTTCCCGCACAAGTAACACCTATGTACCAGATAGTGTCTGCCTTTGACTGTAGTCTCAAATGCTGAGGCCTGAAATTTTGACTCTTCAAAAAAATCCTCAATATATGATATTATGTATTTGCCTCTTATTTAAGTTTTACCTAAGGCTATGCTTCTTTGACCCTTCTCACCTCAAGGGACCAGCGTGATAGGCTTTCTTAAAGCACGTCTAACAGATAAGGACTGTGAAGGGGAAATGATCCGGTGAAATATATTCCTTTTTAATATCCTACCTTCCCCTGTAATTAAAGGCAATTCTAAAATGCAGCAGTTTAATACAAGATAAATGTTGTCTTTCCACTCAGTTGTTAAGCATAAAAAACCCTGCAAGCATCTGTCACTTACGATTATTAGACATGTCAACGTGCTTTGTGCTGCAGTTCTTTGAAGTACTGTAGGTTATATATGTCAATTTATATTGTGTCATCCATTACAAACTCAGTACATACATTTCGTACATCAACATGTCAAGGGAAGACTGTTTACTTTAGTGGGCATCCCAACAACTGTTAAAAACACAACTGTACTATCAAATGATCAGGGCTTATCTGAAGCAAGACAGAAGACTCCAGAAATTTTCCTACAGATTTCATTCTAGTAAATTTGTTTTGTTTGACTGGTTCACTGGCTTTACTATTTAGCGTACCCACTTGGTAATTTTGATTATCATTGAATGTGATTTGGAAGAGTAGAAACTTGTGCATTTTTACACCTACACAAATGTCTGTCAAAATCCACTCTCAAAAAACATTGCAACAATTACAGAATGTTGGTAGAGTATAAAAAAATACTGACATACGCTACTCACTTAGGAAATTATTTCTGCTAAGCTCTAGTTACGGTATTTGTTCTCCCTACCTCTCAGACTGCTCCTGCTGTGACTGTCTGTTGTATCCTTCCAGATATATTGATTTAGAAAGCCGTGGAATGGGATCGTGCTTTTCCCACTTATTTAGGTTTTGTTCAGTGAAGTGAAGGTCTTGCTCACTGATTGGACCTAGATATTCTGCAGTACTACAACACTGAGTTTCCTCCTCCCAAAGCCTAGTTCCTGAAGAAATAACCAAAGAAAACATTTGAGAATATTTTTCTCAAGAAAAGATTGAGAACCTCTAGACCTTAGTAGCTCAAAATTCAGAAAGCAGGCAGGTTCAAACCTTCTGTTTTATGGGTGAGTGTAATCTTTTAGGAGCCCAAGGATCCTAAGTTTTGAACAGCTGGGATAGGTATTTATTGCCAAGTATTATCAAGTCCTGACATAGCTTTTTTAGAACATTACAGCAAGGCCATTCTTTGAAACATCTTGTCAAAATATATTGCCTTCAATACTGCAAAGTCTTTGACTTTATATACAATTTTATACTTGTAATAGTGTTACTTCTGTGAAATTAAATGAGTACAGTAGTGCTTACAGAATCAGTCTATCATTAAAGGCACAGTGTTGATAATAGATTTGGTATTTTGGTGTATTATGTGACAGGTATTTAGATACTAAAAAGACACTATTTTATTAGTATTATTCTAGAACAGCTTCTAAGGTATGTTTTAGATTAAAAAAAAATGTATATATGTATGTATATATATGTATGTATATATTTATATTTCTGGTTATTTTGGTCAGACCTTTTCTTGTACTTCTGCATTCTTCCATGAGTAGTTACATAAAACTCCTTCTGGACAAAAAGAGCAATGAACAAAAAATCCAACATAACTGTTTTTGCTGAGTGTAGAATATTCTTTTTGTCAAAATAATTTAAGATGCAGTCTATATTTTTAAGAGATTTTTTTATGTAGAAAAACAGATTTTATGGAGTTGTTATTTCTCAAGCACACATATGTTATATCCCAAGCATATATATGTGAGCTGAAACACAATTTCAGTAGCTAATAACTGACTGTTTCTGCATTTAATCTCTTATTTCACTAGCTGAAAATGCAAGTATTGGTCCCCTTCGAGCAGTTCTTACCTTTGTTTGAGGATGTTCTTTTTTATTGTTATTACTGAGAGTTGAATATCATAATTTTAAAGCAAGTACATTGAGGTCTTGAAGAATTAATTTGGTTACTATTAAGTCAGGTATAATTATGTTAAAATATAATCGTTATGAATTTTGATCATTCAGAAAAGTCAGAAAATTAGTACAACATATCAAAAATAATCATAATAAAATTTCAGTAGAATTCTGATAGAAGACTATGTATTACTTGTTTTGTCATAGACTTTATAGTAACCTGTTAACATAACCATGATTAAATTCTGCAACACATAATCAAATGTACAATCTTAGTCTAGAAATCTGTTGAACACTATGAGACACTGGTTGGGAATAAAAGATTACCACTTTGCATCTTTGAATGCAAAGATCCTTTTGAATTATACGTATCTTCTATATAATCCTCTTTCCAGTAAAAGAAATAATTTGTATTAGCTAGTGTATTAGGGATGGATTTTCCTTACCATTAGCCAGCAAAGAATTAAGAGATCTGTGTGAACTTAAAGTGCTCCTTATTGGCCTAGGCATGTCCATTTTTTTTTTTTTTCACCTGGAAAATTTGTTCTAGCAGCATTTGAAATTTTTATACCATTATCCAGTATTTCAGTCTGCTGGATGTTTGAAAATGTGTACTGAACCTGTACAGATCAACTCCACGGTGCATGGCTGAGAATGTCAGTTCTCTAACAAAGTATTGAACTGACTTTTTTTCATATATACTGTCCGAACAGCCTGTGCAACAGATCCTTAACGTGTCATTTACCGAACATGTACACCTGTGTTGCCTAGCACTCATTTGTGGCACTGAGAAGGGGCCTGCAGAGGAGACAGTCACCAAATTGAGGTAGCACTTCTGTACACTGCAAGCAAGGAACTTCTGGGCTTTCTTGCCACAGGAGACGGTAGAGGCAGAGAGTGTGAACAGGTTCAAAATAGGGTTAGACAAATTTGTGGACAAGATATTCACAGATACTAAAGAAGAAAGGCAGAGGTGTACCTTCTACCGCCCCTACTCCAATGACTGTTGGGGGACAAAAACCAAAGGGTCGCAGAAAGCAGCTAAGCTCATATGATTTCCATATACAGCATCTTTTACTGCTGCTGCTGCTAGAGGTAGAATACCTAGCTAGACTATTGGCCTGACTCAGTAGTGCATCTCTCGTAAAGTGGGAGAGTGAGATAAGAAAATGCTCCTCCATATCCTATGAAGAAAAGAACACGGGTTTGTGAGATTTTACCCTGCTGCTTTGGCTTCAGCACAGGCCAGAAGATATTGTAAGGAAAGAACTTAGTCATTAAGGGGCAATGGTTTTAATCCTATATTCGGAAAGATCAGAAGATTGAGAGGACTGAAGCTGCTGTTGCAAAGTATCTGTGGAGCTTTAGAGACTGCAAAAACCTCAGTGCCTAGAAGACTGATGAGCTGCTCTTACCCTGTAGCTGAGAGGTCCTCTAGCAAGTAGAGACAAATTGTCTGAGAATGCATATCTCTTTCTCATTGGCCTTTATTTTTCTGGATTAGAGGTATTGGGCACTGCATAGAAATAGTATGGAATTAATGTAGCCTCCCAAGGTCATCAAACTGCAAAGAGGACATAAGAGAATTTGGGCCTCAGAAAAGCATATGAAGCACTCTTTTGGATACTGTAGCTGGACTATATCTGATGTCACAGGTGGAGTGATACGTTATTTTCATTTTGAAAATTGCTGTAATATGGGTCTCAAAGTGCTTATGAATACATCAGCAAAGAATGTTGAGATGGGATAAGAGAATATGTGAATCACGGCTATATGCTATCTAATCATATGCAGAAAGGCTTTTAGGCAGACACTCCTTTTCTGCAAGAGAGGATTAGCAATATTTCTAACAGGTGCTCACCTAATCTGTTCTTACAGGTCTCTCCTAATGTGGGCTTCATAATCTCCCAGTCCATTCCCCTGTGTCACTGCCACTACCACTCAAAACGCTTATTTCCTCCTCTTTCAGTATTTGACTCAGATTTTCCTTATTCCTTTGAAGACTTTTTCTTACCACCAGCAGCTCTAGATTTATTACACTTCTGCTGCTGGCCTGTTATAATGCAAAGGTAAGGAGCATTGGAATTTCAAAAAGATGTGATGAGAAAAGTTCTTCCAACCTCTAGGCCATATGACAAAATCAATGTAAGAGGAAATACTAAAAAAAAATTTGTCTAAGCTTGCTTGCCATCAGGTATGAGAAAACAGAATGTTTCCAGAGGTGAGGAGGTAGTAGAATAGAATAGAATAGAATAGTTCACTTGGAAGAGACCTACAATGATCATCTAGTCCAACTGCCTAATCACTTCAGGGCTGCCCAAACGTTAAAGTATGTTTCTAAGGGCATTGTCCAAATGCCTCTTAAGCACTGACAGGCTTGAGGAATCGACCACCTCTGTAGAAAGCATTGTTCCAGTGCTTGACTACCCTCTCAGCAAAAAAATGTTTCCTAATGTCAAGTCTGAACCTCCCCTGATGCAGCTTTGAACCGTTCCCACATGTCCTATCACTGGATACAAGGGAGAAGAGCTCAGCACCTCCCTCTCCACGTCCCCTCCTCAGGAAGCCGTAGAGAGCAACGAGGTTGCCCCTCAGCCTTCTTTTCTCCAAACTAGACAAACCCAGAGTCCTCAGCCACTGCTCCTAGGAAGTGATGTTCTTGCAAGTTTTGTTGATGTTTTAAAAACTTCTGGAAAACTAAAAGGTCCAGAATATTTCAGAATTCAAAATCTGAAAGGTTTCTATTATACCTGAACAGCAACATGATGTTAAGATGTTAATAATAGAAAATTAGTTACATACATGGATTTGTTAGTTTTCCATAAGAACACAGATGAAAGCACCCCACTGTACTAAGACTAAATTAGAAGCATGGATCTGTAGATTTTTTAATGATCCCTTTAAACACTTACTAATTTTTGTTAATGAATATGGAAATTTGCCTGATTGATCACTAATTACAAATGAACTACACTATTAGATTAGTGATGCTCTTTCTTGGACAAAGGAAATTGAATTCTCAAGGTTAGTTTTATTACAGTAAGCCAAATATTCCCTGGTGTTCTGCACCACCATTTGCATTTCAATTAGGTTGTGGCTCTATGCCACTAGTTACCATACCTTGTCTTCAGTGTAGTCATCCATTGACTGAAAAATGGAAGAGCACTTATGTTTTATTCTAAAAGTTGGTTTCCTATGTGTAATTTTTTTTGTAGTTTAAGTACAAAATCAGATGCTATAGTTCTATCTCTAATTTTAAAGGGTTAAGTCCAACACATTTGAAAGCTTAGTACCACACGTAATTTGCAACACACATAGATTATTACTACCCCTTAAGAAAGCTAGTGGTGATACTGGCAAATTCATTGAAAGTTTCACTCACCTAAAATGAAAAAATGCTAACTTAAATTTCCAGAAGCTGCAAACTTTCCAACTTTGTACTTCAGTGGTGTCTTCAACCTGAATGTTTTACTTCATTGCAGGAGCAACTCCTTTTTAATGAATAGGAATGCTTCTGATTGCCTTTCCTTTTTTTTTTTTTTTCAATTTTTAATAAGTGTATAAATAAACACACATGTCACGTAACTATCTGTTCCAGTAGTACCTGGATTTCTTCTCTTTATTCATTGGTTTGCCACATCCATTTCTCTAAGCAATTTTTATATTAAAAATCAGTACAGAATAACATACTTAGTTCTGATGAGGGATAGATACAATAAATAGAGGTCACCTGTATTTTATTTTTTTTTATTTGATATCCTGAATTGGCCATGCCATGTAAAGTCACGTCTTCTTTTGGCAATTTCTGGGTATTTAAAAGTCCTTTTTGTTGACAACTTGCCTCAAAGATGTATAAATAAAAATGAGTAAAGTGGACTCCCCATTTGTATGCAGTCACTGTCTTTGTTGTCTATCCTCTTGCAGAGCTAAGATGTCTAAAGAGTGAATGCTTTAATGTCCTCTTCAGTTCTGAACTGAATAATATGGCAGTGTGCTAAATCAAGATCATTGATCTAGTACAGAAATATGGAGAGCTTTGACAAAAACAATAGAAGCTAACAGAATCATCACTCTCAAAAATTTATCTTTTTGTTAAGCTGAATGAATATGGAATTTTATATTATGTACCTTTGGAATGACACCGTAGACTGTAAGTGGGGGTTGGCACCTGTCACCTAAAACAATAGGTAGGAAATAAATGCATTCAAATTACCATTGTACAGATTAGGCAGTGTCAAAGACAATGTCATCATTCTATTGTTAGTATTAAGAGCACATGAAAGACAAATCCAATGAGACATTGTGTATGGAGTTCTCAAAAGTGACTGTAAAGAGCAGGAGAGAATTTAGTGTCAGCATGTTTTAGTGCTGATACCAAATACTTTCCATGTCAGGCTCTACCTGATGAATGTTTAGTGAGTCCTGTTGGTATATGCTAATGCTTTCTTTTCTTTTCCTGCATTGTAGTTTTCTGATTGTTACTGTATTGTATTAAGTTGCATTTTCAGTAATTTGAAGTGATAGGCTGCTTTCAGCACAGCTTTAACCACAGCCAGACCAACTCTGGTTACGCTCTCGTTAGATCTCAAACTAGGCGAGTCCACGTGAGTCATCTTTCCAAACTTTCCAAATAAACTTCTTGTTGCAGCAATGTGGGTAAGTGGTGACTCAATAGACAGAACTGTGGGGTACAAGTCAGAATTGAACAGTTTTCTCACCTTAATTGTTCTGTGCTGGTAAAGGTGTTGACTTTCATATGTGAAGAAAAATCATTTCCACTTAGGATAATTTAAAAACAAGCAAACCTGAGGCTTTTTTGTGTATGTGTGCAAATGCAGCATATTTATCACAGTTTGCAGTAGCTTGTTTACTGGTTTGTTTTATGTTCCCTTCCTAATGTCATCAGAATGCTCCTGGGGAAAAACCTAAAACAGCAAACATCGAACTGACAATAGGCAGGATAAGTATTCCCAGACCTTGCATCATCTGAAACAAGCACAATAAATAATTAAGGGCAGCCATAGCATCAAGCAAATGTTTGACCAAGAAGTGGTGTCTCACACTGCATTTTAAATGTCAGCAAAGTCAGGTGCTGGGGAACAACTGCATGGAGCAAATTTAACAGCAAGGAATCTGAAAATGTCCCATTTCTGTACCAAGTGGCAATACGAGTTATTATCACTGAAGCACAGATGTGCTCAAGGGACATCATTGGACTGTGATCATCCACATGGAGATTCTGTATGCATAGGACCGTGAGGCTCCAATGGAACTGTGTTAAAAGCCATAGCTTCTTTTGAGGCCTCTTTTTAAGGAAACCACAATGTCAAACCTATATAAAAGAAACAACAAGCGTCTCTGAGCAGTCACTCTTCCTTTCCCTCTGCCTCCACGTACAAGCATGCTCTTTCCAGTCTTTTCATGGTCTCATCTGTGTCCCTGGTCCTATGGAGTGGGCTTCGTGAAGTCTTGCAGAAAGAGGGAAGGCCATGTACTATGGATTCCCTGTTTCCAGCTGCTCTGGAGACTATCGGGTAGTTTCATGCAGTTGGTAATGCTTCAGACCCCATCTTTTTTATGTTGTTGTTCTTCCTTTTGCCAGTCCAAACAGTTGATGTTAATGGATGTTGGAGGCAATCTACCTCAGTAATAGTGCTACTAGTAGATCCCCAAGTACTACTCTTTCAGAATCAATAAACATTAGAAATTCTTTTGTTTAGTCTCTGGAGAAGCATTACTGGTATGAATTGCAAGAATATTATGGTGATTCTGTACATTAAAAGAATGTATAGTGTACTCCAGTATAGTCTTTGAGATAGGCACTTAAGTCCTCAAGTGGGGGTAGACAGGCATCCAAGTACTCACTTTGAGAATGAAGTAGCTGAACTTCAACCATTAACTGCATGCAGAATTTTGCAGTACTCTTAAAATACATTTTAAAAATGACAGCTGCTTCTGGGATTTTAATTTGTTCAAGGAGATCACTTCAATTATGAAGTGAGTATTCTATTACAGTTTAAAGCTACACTAATGTCTTCAAATCTTTCTCAGTTTAAAGCTGTTGTCACAAGGGGATTTAAAACAAGGCTTTCTACTTTGATCTGCTTGAATCAGATACTATAGTGTCTGCTGTGAAGATATGTAAAGGCCTAGTTAGATTGCATGGATATATGAGCAAATTCTTGGCTACTGTAAATCAGCATATCTTTATTGAAGTCAATAGGACTCTGTGGAACCTCCTATGAACTGGAATCTCCTATTGTTCCAGTTTGGAGTATGAATTTATCTTCTGGAACTTCTTCACTTGTGTGTTTCCAGTTGTATCTTTAAAAGAAAAAAAAAAAAATCCATGGATACCATTGATGTATCAGCTTTGAGGCTTATGAAATGAGTGTGTAGTTTAACAAAGAATAGACAAATGAAAAAAGATAAAGAGCAAACATTATTTTAATACTTTTATAAGGTACGAAGAAGAAAGTGGTCTTTGTTTCTCACAGATTTGCAGTAGGCATGAGGATACTACAGGAAACCTGAAGGAATTCATATCAAAACTAGGAATGCTGCAGTGAATCTGTTCCTGATGCAGATGAATGCTGTTCTTTCAGGGTATTTTTCTGTTCCTGTATTAGTTATGTCAGAAAAGTCCTGGAATATTGCACACTTTACTGTAATATTACCTGAGAACAGATAACTCTGTTCCCTTGGTGTGGTATTTAGGTAGCAACTTTGTGATATGTCTTAGAGTTTTACTGGTTTAGATATTTAGCCTTCAAGGATTCCCTGGCAGCCAAATAGTAGTTGAAATAGTTTTGTGACTAAGCTTGGGTACATAGGATTCTTGGTGACATTACAAATTTAGGATCTGTTGGTGCATATCTTGAATAAGGTTACCTTTGTCAGTTGGCATATTGCACTGTAAGAACAGTTTATTAGATGAAACTTAAGTACTACAGAGATCTACTGCTGTATTATCCCGTATTGGAGTGTTTCCATCTTTAGCAGTATGTGTTTGTACTAAACTCAAGAATTATGGATAGTTGGTTGTTATTACATGAGAGTATTCATATCTAGTTATCAATAATAATAAAAAAAGGCACTCTGGATGTTACTTTGCCTGCTGGTGTGGATTTGGCCCTAACGATACACTGAAAATATTGCCTAAATTACTTTTGTAAGATTTACTTTATTGTAGTTAAAAAATGTACTGGTGGCTGTCAGTTATGCATGGGTTATGGTCAGTGACAGTTAACAAGTCAAAATATGTATTTTGGGGAGAAGCAGTTACCTTCCCCAAACATCTTTAAGTGATCAATGGATTATTTTTGTATTTGCATCTGTGTCTGTCTCTCCACATCATCAGAATCTACCTGGATGTAGAAGGTCTGCTTTTTGATATGGAGTTAGTCCCTTTTTTTTAACCAGCAAAACAGTAAGAATTTCAAGAGCAGATTATACAAATGATGATTGGTTTTAGATAGCTCTTTAGTTATTTTATGGATAAATCTGTTTTATACAAAATTTGCTCTTTATGATGCTTAATGACCAGTTGTTTATATATCTGAATAAGAAAGAAATGGATCTACGATATTCAATAGTCATTTCCATATTGTACTTATAAAATATAAAATCGTTCTTGACTCTTATCTCCTCTTGCTAGTCTTAGGACATCTATTCCTGAGCTAGTAATTAAACATTAAATTCCACATTTCAGAGGTTATGAACATGTAAAGTGATTGCAATACTGTATTAATAGACTTCTAGAGACAGGTATTTTAAGTTTTAAAGCAGGCACAGAAAAACTTAATCAAAGAATCAGCCAGTTCAGTCTCTCACACAGTAGTAAAATCTGAGATTTTTATATGCTTCTGCATTTTCTGCTTCTAAGATGGTGTGCCAAGAGTCAAACTGTAGAAGGATATTCCTGTCCTATAAAAAAGGATGAAACATAGTTTACAAAAACAACCCGCCTTCATGAAAACTTCAACTGAATTTTGCAAATACATGTGCTTGTATAGTTCAAAATTTAAGTACATCCTTTTCAGAAAGCAATATGTACATTGCTGTCTCAGTATGAATAAAACAAAATTAAATAGTTGGGTACCTCTTAAACTTTTAATGTTTTGTGTATTTTTACTGATTACTACATACACCATCAGAGAGATTACAGCTGAATGCTTTTTACTTGTTATTACTTTTCATAAGCTTCTACTTTAAGTTGTTTTCTATAAATATGCTTTCTGTGAATATTACTACAAAGGGTCTTTTAATTACAACTACTGCATGGGCAATGATGGCTGAGGAAATTAATAAAATATACGCATAACTTGATGCATTTCTATGTTTTCCACAATTTGGACCATGTTCCTCAGGGCCTGACATGCTCACACAGTCTTCCTGAACTCAGTTCCAGCTAGTGAAGTATCCCTTAGAGTAACTTAATTGGTTCTGCAACATCTTGCCTGCCAGAATAAAAGTCCTGGAAAATGATGTTAAGTCTAGCAACTTCTGAAAGCCACGGGCTTCTATTCAGAGTCATGTTCTTCTCAAAAATGGCATACAGCCAGTCAAAGATTCTGCACTCGTGTCCTTCCTCCCAAAATGCCCTCTGTCCCCAACTGCAGCTGAAGAATCTCTTCCATTATTGGTCATAAATGTCATTGATGATATACTGCCATTTCAGACAAAATCAGTGGCTGTCATGCCAAAGTCAGAAATAAACTTTGCTTTTATTATCACTGCTGGCAATGGCTGGGGGGAGCAGTGGGAGTTATTCATGTGAAGTCTTCTTTCCTGGCCACCAATATCAGACTACATGACTACTCCAAGCTTATTTAAGCCCCCTGTCTTTCATAGCATGTGGACATCAGTGTTTCTTGTCTAATAGTTACTGTAGTTCAAAGAGTTGTTTTACTGATTTTTGAATCTTAACATGTTTGAGAAGATATTGGGATAATGCCATTTGGCATTTTGGAATATTAGGCTATTCAGCACAGAGAAGGCTAATTTTTTTGTTTATCACCTCACCAACTTGTGTCTTATTGCCAGTTTGGGAGCCATCCATCATCTATCTGACATGGTTATTCAGCAAGTCAGAAGTGATAAATCTGAATTATCCGGTCTCACTTGTCAGCATGCATGTCATCCTTGAACAAATGCAAAATCAATTCCAAACCAAAGGGTATGCTCCTGCCAACTGTTAACTATTGACTACAGAATAAGTTACATGTTTCCTAGTGATTAGCAAGTGTTGGCAAACTTCTTGACTCACAGCTTAGTTTGGGAATTAGGATCATACGTATACTTTGAGGAGGCAGTGGGGTAAGGCAAATAATGGTTCTTGTATTGTGTTCTGAAACATCATTTCTCAGCTAATTCAATTTCTTTGCATCTTTGTCCCCTTTTCCCATGGTGAAAAAAAATGAAGTTATAAAAGTCTGCTTAACAACTAATCAGACAGTTCCTTTAAAGTACAAAATGGGCAGAGGAGGGAAAATAAACTAAAAATGGCAATTCAGTATTTCCTGGAATACGTGTGTCTATAGTGCATGGCCAGGCGCAGGCCTGACTTAGCAAGCCGCCTATCCAAACAGCTAGCTCACCTCCCAAGGGGTAAACAAGCAAAAGCCACTTCTTTACTGGGTGGCATCAACTTACAGCTGAGAGGAGGTAGAATCAGCTTTTTAAAATTAGCTGAAGCTAGGCTTTTTGAGCCTCTACCAAAATGAACTCGAGGTGGTTTAAAATGCTTGCTACTGCCAGATGTGGGTTTCCGTTTCTCAGCTGGAACATGTGCGTAGTCTGGCATTAAATCACCCACAATGCACACGCCACCTCTCTCGCAAGGTCATCCAGAAGGGCTGAGCGTGAAATTCTTCAGCGTTTCTGTTCATAAGGGAAGGAGAAACACAGCTTATTTGCAAGCAGTTAATGTGACAGAAGGCTGGGCTGACCAGCCCTCCTCAGCAGTAACCGAACGTACGTATGTGCCTGACAACACCTGAGGCTGTGGCTGTTCTTCCTCACTACCAGTTCTTGATGCAATTTAACACATGAAAAGGCAGAACCTCAAACTTGCTATTAATTGCACGTTACTAACCATGCAGACTGAATGCTGCTATGCCAGTCTTTTTTTAGTTCAGAAAATGTGTAAGAGTAGGGCTTCTGAACCAGAACAGGTCTAGCTGCATAGGTGGACTTCACCATTGAGTGTTTTTAGATGCGCTTTTCTCTAGGTATCTGCATATCAACGTAAAACCTCAAAAAAGCCCATCTGTATACACCTGCCCCAGTGATCCTGGCACTTCAAGGTATTTAAAAAAAACAACCAAACAAACAAAAAAACAGGAAAAAAAAAAGCTAAGATAAATATTGGAGTATTATATGGAGAAATAAAGGTTCTGTTAAAGTCTTAATGTTGCCTCATTTAATTAATTCGGGGTGATTTTTAACATGGAGAGACCATAAGATAAACATAAATGGAAAAATAACTTCTACTGAAGTCTCTTTACAGGGAACTATTTTATGCCTACTGTGTTTTATATCTTTAATTTGCTGAATAAAAAAAATTACATGGCTCTTTTTCTCTGTTTTGTGGAAAACCCCTAGAGTTAAAAGCATGAATATAAGTGTACATACATTTTCACATAACTGATCCTTATTGCAGTCTAGAGAGCAATATATAAATCCATTAGGTAGAGATAGCCAGCTATGTCCGGTAGTTGTGTCCAGCATAACAAATGATGTAATATAGTATGGAGATTTTTATTGTTATTCTTGAGCTTGAGAGAATTCCAAACATTAAAACTAAATATTACATTTAAAAAAATGTGAAAACGCATACTAAGTTCTCCTTCAGTAATACTTTAAGATCAGTTTACCTTCATCAAATGAGAGATTTTGAGAGCCAAAATGAGAAGTTAATAGAAATTATATTTGTCCTGTGTTAATGCTTAATTCAATTTCTCATTGAGTCATACACAATGAGTGATTGCAAATACTCATTCAACATCTAATTCATAACTCAAAAATATAAATTTTCACAAAGTTTCTAAGAGTTTGTGATGGCAACTATACAATAATGTTTCTGATATTGTTGGTCAGTGGATCTTCAGTGGCTCTCAGACAAGGTCTTAGGGGTTTTTGCTTCCGTGTCTACATGCCTATTTTACTTACTTGTTTGTAACAGCAGACCTGCATCCAGACTGAAGAACTGTATTTGCTTTGGTCAAATCTGACCAGGATAGAGTACACGCAAACCTAGTAAAGTATAAAGTGAATATGCTTACACAATCTCAGCAGAAAAAAATATGTCTAAAATGTAAACCCACTGAAGACGGTGGGTGTTCTGAAGTAAGGAGACATCCATACTTTATCACACTCACCAGGCTAGTTGTTTTACAGCCATTTACTTCACCAGCATGAGCACTTCACTTGGGTCACACTTTATTAGCAGTTCTCCACATTGGATTGATTATTCAAATAGCTGACTATGTTTTCAAACCTGGACAGTTTTCATATGCACTTGGGCAAAACATTCGTGGGTTAATATCTTAGCTTAATATATAATTTAGAGGACAGTGTTTCTTATTCTGTGTGTTAGTTTTCATGCTATATCAAATTACTACTACTCAAATTTTTTAATCTTCTAGAACACTAGAAATTCTTTGCTAACTTAAATGAATAGGTTAATTCCTTGCTTTCTAATACAAAAATCTCTTCATAAATTATTGTGTTCTGGTTAACTCTTCTTTTTGGAATGCTTATTAATAATTGGTCTATCCTAACAATTTGTCTTCTCTTCTTTGAGGTTAGTACATGAAAACATCCTCCTCTTATATGAAAATACTCTTCTTTCTAGTGTTGTTTTCTTTTGTACCATTTATTGTTTCTTTAGGGCAACTCTGAAATAGAACTAATTAAGCTTTTTCCAAGAGATTCTGAAAAATTAACTATTTTATGTGAGTAGAAGAAAGCTAATCAAGTCTCAGGTACTAAAAATTTGGATTTTGTTGTAGACCTAGATATTCCTGATTAGTTTTCTTTTTGATATCTTATGTGATGGTTGCTTCTGAAAAGTACTTAATTGTTATTACCATATTGTCCTGATTTGTACTGCATGATGGACAGTCTGTCCTTGTCAACCTTGTCCCATCTCAAGTTCACCTTCCCTAGAAATTACCTGTCCTTTATGGTGCTCTTTGGAAGAATAAATTAAGATAAGAAAAAATAATAAAGATATAGAAAACATTATACACTTAGTTCCGCTGAGAATATTTTTTAAAAGATAAATTGTTCAGCACAGATATTTTTGACATTGATCTTGATTAACTAATTCATTCATTCTTTTTTATGCTACTGATAGTATGTGGAAACTGTTTTTGAACCTATAGCAGTACATATTTCTTGAAAAATGTTCCTAGCTTGCAAGTCTGGTCTGGGGAGAACTGTTTAACCAAACCATCAAGACTGTTGGATCTTCAGCATTTATTTTGCAAGATTTAAAAGCAGAATGCAGTGACTGTAAAGATGAAGAGCCCTGGTTAAACTTGCCACTGGATACCATTTTATTAAGTATCTCCTAAAGTCTTTTTTTTTAAAGTGCATTCTCAGTTGGTCCTAACAGACTTCTCAGGCTTTTACAAATAGCCAGGAATCACTATGTATTACTTATTGATGGTGTGATCCCATTAGAATTATGGAAGTTAAGTGCTCTGTCATATGATGCTCAGACTTAATATCAAGTTCTTAGCACAGGCTTTGCTAAACCTCTTTTTGGACCTATAAAGCCATGGGCAAAATGAGTAGCATGTGAACACCTAACTATACAATTACAGATGACTGACTGAGGAGACCATTTTCCCCTCTACTTCGGACTTTCAAACTCTAAGTTTCACACCTCGTGTTAAGAAAGCGAAGACTATGTGGCATTTTTAATTTTTTATTTTTTTAAGACTTCAGTTGTGGGTTAGTATTCAAAGATGGCATAGATAGTCCTTAGATGTTCTCTATAATTTATATTACTAGGACCTAGGTAATTTCTTGCTTTCAGCATGTGCTATAAAAACTAAAATCAGTTCTAGAAAAAGATGAAATCGGCACTTGGTATAATGTTACAAAACTATAACAGAAAAGCTGTTGCAGAACTCTTCAGCCTATTGTATTTGCAGCTCTTTGGCAGTCTGTCCACGTTAAAGTCCTCACGGTGCCAGGAATATCCAGCTATACTCCACACTAAAAAGCAGGACTCAGAATAGCTCTCCACCTGTTCCCTTACAGACAAGTCCTTCTTGCAACAGAAGAAAGAGAATATGGCTTTTCTTTAAGCAATGCATTTGGGAAGATTTTTTTTTAATTTGTCTTTTCATAAAAAAGTAAAGAAGGTCAGCTTCTTTTTTTTTTTTCTTTTTCTTTTTTTTTTTCCCCCAGATAACAGTTCTTCTAGAAAGAATTACTTTTCAGTAGTTCCTCCTGTTACCCAGAAAGAGAGGAAGAATCCTTTGAAAACTGTCTGGCAGATTAAGGAATCCAGTACAATCTGGGGGCCAGACTCCTTCCATCTATTTATCTTCTTTCCCATTTCTTCATCAGGTTTATCAGCAGGAGACACAATACTTCATATCTGTGAGATTGTGATCTTTTTGCATTCATGGAATATTTAAGTGAAGTTAAGTTCTACTTCAAACTGTGTCTGTATTAGAAAAGTATGTCTTTTTCAATGATTGAATCATAGCAAGCTTTGGTGATAAAGTCATTAAAAACATACACGTTCAGGTAATACTACAGTTTACTGTCTTGGTAGTATTAATGCAACTGTACCAGTGCTAAAAAATAATTACATCTTTCAAGCTGCAGAAAAGTAGAAGGGTCACCTTTCACACCTCTTAGCTAGCATCAGATTTTCCCTGTTCCCTTTCTTTTTTGTTCTGTTATTATGAAGTTCTTTGAATTGCCTAAGCAGTCAATGGGAGAACCACTTACCTGCTATCCACAGCTGTTGACATCAGCTAAACAATGCGTGGAAGTGTTTTATAGAAAGAGACAGACAGGGGAAGAGATATGGAGAAAGTAGAGATATAAAGTGACATTACACATTTTATGAAATGACAGAAGAAAACACGCGGAAAGTCAAAAACCTCCAACAGCAGCAGCATTTTTAGAAGACCCTGTATCACAGTAAATAAGATTGTTCAGAGTCTTTTGGCAAAGGGAATAAGATTTTGTCATTGTTCTCTATTGGTAAATTATCCTTGAAAAAATGAAAGATGCTCCTAGCAAAGAATAATGCTAAGATAATTTACTTGTAGCAAGTAACTAATGTTTTTACAGTAGAATCCTATCCAAAGGAAAAGTTTACGGCACAGTTATGGTGCAGATAACATCTTTGAAATTATTCCTTTTCACTGCAGTGAGAACTTAGTAGTAGTTCATTTTTTGTGGTGTTAAAATTCTTCCTTACATAGGTGCTGTGGCTCCCTTCTAGTTTTCGTCTTATTATTCTTCTTTGGTAGTCTGCTCTGGCAAAATTGTAATTTAGCACTACGTGTTGGCAGTAATTGCAAAAATTACAGGACTGCTCCTGTTTGGGATAGGGATGACAAGATTTCAAAGAATTTAATTGACTTGACTTTGCTTTTCAGGTGTTAATCTGCTAATTCAGGGATTTGATACTTTACTGACCTGGTGAAAAGTTTCAGTTCTCTTTCAGGTTGGCCAAGTTGGGGCTGTTGGTGTGATTATTCACTGGTTGAAGTAAGGTTGTATGATTCAGACATTAATCCCTGGCTGTGAAGTAGCAATTGAGCTGTATGTTCCAGTATTTTTAAGAGTAAATTATTTTACATTATCAAACTAAATAATACTTAGAAGATATATGTAAATGGTAAATTATTTAGCATTATAGTGAAGGCTTTTTGTGTCAGATTTCATAAAAGTTCCAACAGAGTATGATATTCATGCGAATTTTCAGTTCATTCAATATATTGAATACAGCAGACAAATATTCACACAAACACTTGTCAAAGAAAATGAAGGTTGTGCGTGCTTACCTAAGGTCATAACTGGTATTATAGGGGGAAGTTGGAAAAAAAATCTAATTTAATGGTGAGAGAAGAGCAGAAGGAACCAGAACTCCTGAATTTTGTTCCTGGTTCCGCTACTGCCTGGCCGTATGCCCTTTGACCAAGAGTGTAGCTTCGCTGCTTCTTACCTCAGCTACTTTAAAGAGCAAGTATAATGCTCCTTGCAAGTCCCTTTCTCTCAGGGATGATGTGAATCTGAATTAATGCTTAAAAAGCATTTTAAGATCCTGTAATTGAGGCACTGTGTAAGTGCAGTGTATTAATATTTTACTGAATACAGTAATTCCTGAATTTTAAGCAGGAAACCCGCTGTTAAACGGTATAGTTGGCATGAGTGTAAATATTAAATTGTTGCATCCAAATTAGACCTTAAATCATGTTTCCTCATGGAAAAGCTGCCATAGTAATCATTCCATTTTCAGCTGGAATATGCCTGGGTAGAATTTAATACAAAGTCATTTCTTAGTATACTGATACCTCTTAAACTTCAACAATGCAGACAGTATTTTGTTAGATTTTTATGTGACAGATACAGATGACAATCAAATTATTTTTGTAATGAGGCATCCAGAAATACACAGAGCAGAGGGGCAACAAATGTTGGTTTGAATTAATATTTAAATCTCATTGTTTGAAACAGTCCTCTTGAAAGAAAATCATGACTGATTTTTAATAGCATGGATGCCCCTAGAGTCCTTCAACTCTATCAGCTCTGTAGTGTCAGTCTCTTTTAATCAGTCCTTCTTTTATCACTAAGCCCTAGATGACAGCCTGAAGTTTCACCCTGAGGTGTAAAGCATTGAAATATATATGTGACTTATCTGACTTCGACTTTAAAAGAATTGTATGGAAACAGAAGGACAAACACTGTCCTGATCACATTCAGCTTTCTGGATGTCATTGAAAATAGCACTGGCAAAATGGAGAGTTCTAAGAAGTAGGAAATAGCAATTTTCTAAGTAATGTTATTTTATTTTACGTTACAATTGTCAAAGTCAGTAGTCATATAAACCTCCACATTGATTTAGAAAATCTTAATGCTGATAGGAAGAGCCTAATTCACAAAAAAACAAAGGCAGCATTCACAGTGGATGTGAAGGGACCTCAAATTTAATCACTCATATCACATTTTGACTCATGAAAATTGAATGTCTTATGGCAAAAAACCCAGAGTTGCATCTCAACACAGATTTTTCTTGTTTTCTCTCTCGCATAGTATTGCTTGAACTATGTTGCCTTTCTTCATTCAACCAAGGACTGTCTTTGAGAATTTTTTAATGATACCTTATAGAGTTCATACGGAATTTGAAGACATCTCAGTATAAACGTATTGCTATGAACACAAAAAATTAGTAACAACCAAACCGATTTGTTAGTTGTTGAAATGCAATGGATCTCTAGAGCGAATATACTTTATTTGCCAATCTTCCTATACTTATCTCTACTTCTCTCTGTACCAAGATGGCTTTTTTTTTTTTTTACTTGTAATGATGCCTGAATCTGGTGAAGTGAGTGAAAAATTCCACCTTTGTAACTGAATCTTAGATCAGGTATCAAGAGCAAACTTTGGTCCGATTGGTCTGTAAATGCTTCTTTAAGTAGTAAACAGCTGTTGTGACCAATACTAGTATGCAATTAATACCTGTCTTTCAAAGCCCTATTCTATCATATTTAATGGTAATACCTAAAAATGTGACTGTATAGTGATGGTTACTGAATAGTGATGGGTACTGTTAACTTCTTTGGCTTTTTATATGCTGCTTGCACTTCAAAGTGTTTACAGTCATGATAAAAACTTTACATTCCTTTTGGTATCTGTACAGAGGATGTTGGTAGTTTTACCTTAATGTGGCCTGTGAATAACATCTTGTAACAGTTGAGACATTATACTTTTAATCTAATTGTTAGGTACAGTTTTGCTATCTTAAGGCATTTCTATTAATACAGTCCTGAGATACCTAGTTCCTGGTAATGAAAATACCAAAATCTAGTACAACATATCTAATAATTTTCAATATCCTCTTAATCTTTACCATGTTGAGGGTTCTATTTTGGTTTTTTTGTGGTTTCAAAGATGGTTAAAATGCCCTTAGAGTGCATTTAAACTTTCCAGATTATGTGAAACCAACAAAAATCCGTCACTTGATAGGATGGCCAATTAGAATAGCTCCTGCACTGAGTCAAACAAAAGAAATTTCTGGATTCGTACTGAAATGGCAGGAAGTAGAACAAAATCTCAGATTATCATATGATTGAGGATATTGAAGTAATGGCTAAAGTTAGACTTCCAGTTTAGCTAAATTTAAAATTTAAATTTATTTTATTTTAATTAATTAAATTTAAATTTAATAAATTAAATTTAAAAATTAGTTTAGCTAATTTTTATTGAGGTCCCTTTATTAGGAAGCAGTGTCAGGCTACTGAGGCACTGTATATAATTTCCCTGACTAAGGGTTGCAATGGTCTGTTACTACTGCTTGTTTGAGGATGGGAGAAGGGCAAAAACCACAGTATTTCATGGAGGAATGTGGAAGACATTGTACATATTGTCTGTATCAGGACTGGTCCTCTGTTGGAGTAACATTGCTTTGTATCAATAATTAAAAAACTCAAAACAGGAAAAACCAAGAGTGGGCTCATCATCTGGCAGTGATATGAGCATTTGTGGACCTTAGCTCCTTAAAAAGCACCTTCTTTTGCACATATTAAATTCCTCTTTAAATAAGCAATAGTTTATAATGGATAAGTCAGGCAGCCACGTGCTTCCTGAAAAATTTTCAGGAACATACTTGACTCCATAGGAAAGCTGTATAGGCACTTCGATGTGAAACACCTTATTCACAGTGTAATCTTATCTTAGACTTCTATTGAGGAATGAAAACAAAAATAAATCTGGAGGCATGTCACCTCCTACAGTCCAAATCATCATAGCTGTCATGATGGCTAAACGTAGTATTTGCTGGATGAAGCCGAACTATCATAAAAACACTGTAGCCTACCCAAACTAGCTTTTTGTTCTTTTTAAGATATGGCAAGGGAAATTGCTAAAAACAAGGTGCCCAAATGTTAATAAACTGAAGAGGGTGGCTATTTAACACTCTTCTGACAAAGCTTCCTCGAGCTTGTAACTTTTTGCTAAGAGGACAAATCCAGCTTAATACAGCTACACAGCTTCCACTGACCTCTCAAAGCTCATGTGTCTCAGAGTATCACAAACCTCTAGACTTACTTTATCGAAGCAGAGATATTTTTTACTTAATTCTGTCGGTGAATCACAAGTACATAATCTGAATGAAATAATGTATTTATGTAAATCAATAATGCCTATATTAGATGGTTTTACCCTAAATGAGTACTTTTATTAAAATTAAAACGCTGTGTATGTTATCCAAATGTATGTGGGTGTACTACACCTGCCAAAGCCAGAAAGCTTGGAAAGCTGAAAAATATCGGTAGAGGGAGCTCTTACCGCATTTTTTGAAAAAGATGCTTTCTAACCTTAGGTGGACAAGCCATTTTGCAATTGTTATGAAGAAGCTGCCCCTTGTGATATGCTCTCTGACTGTTCAGCAGCATGTTTGAGGCAAACTACATAATAATGCAAAAGGAAAATGGCTTAATATCCATATGGCTTGTCATCTTTTGTATATTATGGATGTATTGCAGGTTGTAGACCGCATATAGCCTCATTACTCCACTTCCCTTTTTTTCTTCTGGATCTCACAATTGAACCTTTTCAGTCACCTCAAATGTCAAGCAAAGATTGAAAAAAATCAATACACAAAAAAATTTGGTGTGACATGGTAGAATTTAATTTGTCTAAGTGAAGGGGAAGGAGAACAAAACAACAATTTTTTCCTCAATATCCCTTGTCTTCTTGATCAATAGGATGTACTATTTGCTGGTCTCAAAGTCTAATAATGACTTTCCAGTGTTCTGAAAAATCTTAAGGGTGTCATTTACTCATTTTCTCACCTGCCTTTTTTAATAACAAAGAAAGCAGCTTGATGAGATAAAGCGCCAGTGACCTTCTCTGTGCGGAGTTCCTCAGAAACTTCTCTCCTGTGGTTTGATTACTATGACAGAAGGAAATTCATCGTCACTGTTAATAATGACAACTAGCAATAGCATATGAAAAAAGCCTCTGGCATTGCTGACAAAGGTCAGACAGCAGCACATGTTGCATTTCTGCTTCTACATTTAGCCATTTTCCATCACAAACTCAATTACATGTCTTGGGCTTCTGCGCAGGCTCTGTGACTCAACACTATGAACTGTTACTAAGCCAAAGGACAGGGGGGCTGTAGTTACAACTGAAATGACGCCTTTAACATGCAGCTAAATTCAGCTGTGGGATTTGCTCATAAATTTGCTCAATATTTTCAGCTGACGGATCTGCCCAAAATATAAATCTCTTGCCTTAAAGCTCCTTTCTGCTTATTTCTCAATTAAAGGTGTGGTTTGAGTGGTCACGCAAATGTCCATCTTCATGTTTGGAGAAGGAAAACAACAGATTTTTTGTGTTTTCTTTTCTGTTAAAAGAAATACCAGGCTTTAAAATGTCTTGGAATATTCATGCTTACTTTTTTCTTTATATTATTTAAGAAAAAAGAAAAAAACAAGTAAAATTTAAACCAGACAGTCTTGGTCAGTTTTCAAGATATTTAGGCACCTGGATATACACATAGGTGTTTTGTAAGGTTCCTAGAATCACTGAAATTTCTTTTGGGTTTTAAAGCTTATGTTTCTTGATGTGTAATGCTTTTAAAGTCCTAGGCTTAAGCGACTAACATGGCTAAGTGTCATTTTTAAAGTATTAAAAAACATATTTGGTTCATTGGTTGGTTAAAATTGAGGTTGCCTTCATGACTGGATTTACTGTGTATCTCATGATTAACTGGCACACTGAACTTATGTGTTCTACAAAGCGGGGCTCAGCCAGTAAGAGGTGTTTAACCTGAAAGCTGTTCTTTTTATGCAGTGGCTTAATAGATATTCAGGTGGGGTTTTTTTAATAGAATCAATTTACTGTATGATCCTTAATTTCTCTCTCCACACAGTTTAGAGTACTCATTATGAAGCCTCTTACTTAAAAGATAAATGGCTAAAAATTTATTTTGATAAACTAATGAGAAATATTAGCAAGTATTTCTTTTATTTTGTTCTTAATTATTTCCCTTGGGAGAATGGAGGAATCTTTAAAATCTGATGTGTTGTATCATGTTTATAAATCATCAGAAGATTTTAAAATTGATTTGGTAATTGATAATAAAGTATTCAGTTACATCAAAAGTCTAGATCCTTGAGAGAATTTTTAATTTGCAATACATACTTGTTTTTACAACTTTTCCAGAAATAACACATTTCACTACTTACATGCACAAGTTATTCTTTCCTCATTTTAAATTTTTATTCTACATATTTGTGTTCCAGATACCACTGAGGTCAAGTAAATCTTTGTTATAGGCTCAGTCAGAAGTATATGTAATGCAGAAATGTTTCTGCAAGTCTTCTGAGTATAGTCCAATAGAAAAAACGTGTAATGATACCAATGGAAGGAACGTCAGCTTATGGATTGATAGTATAGTCTGAAAACATACCATAAATACTGTGTACTGCTCCAAATATTATGTTTATGATGCAAATTATAACAGTTTGAAGAACTGGTACGTAATGCATATGAAATTGACACTTTGAACTGTTGAATGACTAACCTATCCAAATGAACGATCTTGCAGTACGCTGGCTGCCAGCTTTGCAGGTAGCACAGAGGTACGGCTGTCCATGCCTTTAAAAAACCTGAGAAGCCTGACTGTTAATGACCGACTGCAGTGCATTACATTGGAGGCAGTGCATTATGTTCTGGGCCCACTCAGCACAGTGTTAGAATCATCATCGCTTCAGATGTGCAATTTTGTTTTTAGAGAGAAAAGGAGATAGATAATTATGCTTAGATTATGGGTATTTTTATGCTCCCTGTAGATATATTGATGATAATCCCCTGGCCTGAGACATTTTATTCCATTCTTGAGTAAAGGCTTTCATATTTTATCAAGGCTTTTCCTGGAGCCAGCCTTAAGCACTAACAAGAAAAATGACTGCTTGAGGCTCTGATTTAGCCTGAGCAACTTAGCCCAGAGACTCAAAGGCACTTAGGTGTCGTGAAACAGAGCTTTGCAACACCTAACTTCAGGCATCTGACCACCGTACCAAAACCGTTTTTACTGAATACTGAGCTGAGACTACTTATATGATCTACAGGCAGAATCTTGCATTTCAGGATGAGGTATATGTAGATCAGCATGAAGAACAAAGAGACAGGCAAACCAGTAGGAAATTTCAAAAACAGAAGGGATGTTCTGTTTCTTCTGCTTTCTTTGGCTTTTTACCTAACCGAGATACCCAAGTTCATTGGAGGACACAGCCTTTTTCACCTTCCCTGTATAAATTGTGCAGAAAGATAGGTACATTGAGAAGGCAAATAAACCTCAAATGGAAGTGATCATTCAGTGCTGACAGAGCAGGGAATTTGTATCACCAGCCTGCTGTCTTAGAAGCCTCAGATGGGTATGTAGGGGTCACTAAGATGGATCTGGCCTTTGTATGCTCTAGTAGGTATCTTCAGTTTAGTTCACAGCTCACAGCCTCTCATGAAGGTAGACTTCTAATTCCCTTAAAAAAAATTAACAGAGGATTAACTGCCACTTTCAGGAGATAGGTGAGAGACAATTCCCATCTTCTTGTCCCTCTCTCCCTCCCTCCCAGCATTATCCAGTCTTTAGGCAATTAGAGCACTCAGTTAGGAATATGGATTCAACGGTTTGGTTTTGCATCTGTGAATGCAATACCCATTACATGCTCCTTGGGAGAGTTCCTTAAATCCCAGGCTACACAGCCTTTCCCCCCCCTATTCAGATCAGCTGCTTTCATTCTGTTATGAGATGCAGAACAGCTTATAAAACAGGAGGGAGGGAGAGCAAATCCTCTCCTGCAGAGTAGCTTATCACTGTAAAAATTGACCATTTCCACTTTGAGGGATCCTAGGAATCTCTTAACATTTGCCTTGAGTTTAAGTTTCAGTAAATGTAAAAATCAAACTAGTGTACCGCATTTCTTATATAATTTCATGAAACATCATGCATAGCACAGCCTCCTTTTAAGTTAATTGAAGAGACTTGGCCTCCATTGACTCTGATTTAAGCAAGAAAACTTCAGACTGAATGAGTTGTGTTGTTCTTATTTCATTTATGTGGAAAGTTCTTATTGTACCCACAAGCGTATAATAAGTGCTGAAAAATGCCTCATTCCTAGCTCATATTTTGCTGACAGAGGAGATAATTTGCACATGTATCAGTACTTTCTGTGGTTGAAGTTAGAATTCCTCAGCTTTGGCATCTTCCCAGTTGATGTCATGAAACTGGTCATAAAACCAGACAGCAAAGTTATAACCAGGACATATTTGCTGACAGTTTTAACACATCTTATTAAGGACAAGAAGGTAATTGGGACTAGTCAACATGAATTTGTGATGGAGTAGTCATGTTTGACCACTGTGATGGCCTTTGACAATGAAATGACTGGCTCGGTGGATGAAGGGGGAACAGTGGATGCTGCTTGTCTTGACTTTGGCAAGGTCTTTGACACTGTCTCCCATAACAGACAAACTGCTGAAATACAGACTAGAGAAATAGACAGTGAGGTGCATTGAAAACTGGCTGAACCACTGGGTTCAAACAGGTTGTGATCACAAAGTCCAGCTGGAGGCTAATCATGAGTATGTGCCTATGGTGGGGTGGCCCTGGCTGGACGCCAGGTACCCACCAAAGCCACTCTATCACTCCCCTCCTTAACTGGACAGGGGAGAGAAAATGCAGTGACAGGCTTGTGGGTCGAATTAAGGACAGGGAGAGATCATTCGCTGATTACCATCATAGGCAAAACAGACTTGACTTAGGGAAATTAGCTTCACTTATTACCAATTAAATCAGAGTAGGGTAATGAGAAATAAACCCAAATCTTAAAACACCTTCCTCCCACCCCTCCCTTCTTCCTGGGCTTAACTTTACTCCCGATTTTTCTACCTCCTCCCCCACAGCAGCGCAGCAGGACAGGGAATGGGGGTCGCGGTCAGTTCATCACACGCTGTCTCTGCTGCTCCTTCCTCCTCAGGGGGAGGACTCCTCACTCTTCCCCTGGTCCACTGCAGGGTGCCTCCAACGGGAGACAGTCCTCCATGAACTTCTCTAACATGAGTCCTTCCCATGGGCTGCAGTTCTTCACGAACTGCTCCAGCGTGGGTCCTTTCCAGGGGCGCAGTCCTTCAGGAGCACACTGCTCCAGCGTGGGTCCCCCGTGGGGTCACAAGTCCTGCCAGGAAACCTGCTCCAGCGTGGGATCCTCTCTCTCTCCATGGGTCCACAGGTCCTGCCAGGAGCCTGCTCCAGTGCGGGCTTCCCATGGGGTCACAGCCTCCTTCGGGCACCCACCTGCTCTGGCATGGGGTCCTCCCCGGGCTGCAGGTGGAGATCTGCTCCACCA
>JAVJGG010000088.1:34457169-34484633 GCA_035590195.1 Aviceda cuculoides | reverse complement strand
GTCACAGCCTCCTTCGGGCACCCACCTGCTCTGGCATGGGGTCCTCCCCGGGCTGCAGGTGGAGATCTGCTCCACCACAGACCTCCCTGGACTGCAGGAGGACAGCCTGCCTCACCATGGTCTTCCCCACGGGCTGCAGGGGAATCTCTGCTCCGGCGCATGGAGCATCTCCTTCTCCTCTTTCTGCACTGACCTGGGGGTCTGCAGGGTTGTTTCTCTTACATGTTCTCACTCTCTCTCTGGCTGCCATTTCTATCTGTCCCAGCAACTTTTTTCCTTCTTAAAAATGTTATCCCAGAGGTGCTACCATTGTTGCTGATTAACACAGCCTTGGCCAGCAGTGGGTCCACCTTGGAGCCAGCCGGCATTGGCTCTGTTGAACACAGGGGAAGCTTCTGGCAGCTTTTCACAGAAGCCACTCCTCTAGCCCCCCAGAGGTGCCAATATTGTGACCAGTACTGTTCAACATTTTTCTTAATGACCTGGATGATGGGACTGAGTGCACCCTCAGCAATTTGCAGATGCCACAAAATTGGGAGAACTGATTGATACGCCAGTTGGGTGTGCTACCATTCAGAGGGACCTGAAAGATTCATGTCAAAGAATCGAACTGACAGGAACCTCATGAGGTTTAACTAAGGGAAATGCCAAACATCAGCATGAGCTGGATTGGGGCCAACGAACTGGAAAGCAGCTTTGCAAAGAAGGTCCTGGGGGTCCTGGTGCACAAGTTGCACATGAGGAAGCAATATGCCCTCGTGACAAAGAAGGCCAGCAGGCAGCAGAGTGTCACCAGCAGATTGAGGGAGGTGATCCTTCCTCTCTGCTCAGCACTGGTGAGACACATTTGCAGTGCTGTTTCCAGCTGTGGGTTCCCCAGTACAGACATGGACATACTGGAGCGAGTCCAGTGAAAGACCACAAAGATGATTAAGGGATTGGAGCATCTGATAAATGAGAAAAGGCTGAGGGAGCTGGGACTGTTCAGCCTGGAGAAGAGAAGGCTCAGGGGATCTTATCAATGTGTATAAAAAGCTGATGGGTGAAGTGAAGAAGATAGAGCCAGCCTCTTCTCAGTTGTAACCAGTGACAGTGACAACAAATTGAAATATAGGATATATGAGAAAAAGGTATTTTACTGTGATGGTGGTCAAACAGTGGAGCAGGTTGCCTAGAGAGGTTGTGGAGGCTTCATCTGTGGAGATACTCGAAACCCAACTGGATGTGGTTGAGGGCAACCTGCTGTAACTAGTCCTACTTCGGGTGGAGGGTAGGATTAGTCAATTGTTATAGGTCCCTTCCAGCCTGTCCATTCTGTGATTCTATGATCTTTTTGTCTTCAGACTTTTGTACTGCCAAGCTTTCATAACTCTTTGCTATTGTACTTATTATTTTTGTGCAGACCAGTCCAAGAAGTGGTACTACAGTCCACATTGCTTACAGTTTAAAAAAGAAGTGTGTGTGCCAAAGCACAACTTCCATTTTTATAAGTCCTAAATCACAGGTTTGTGATTCTGACGCAGAGTTTTGTATTACATTCTTTGGTGGGTTCATTCTGGGTTCAGTCTGTATATATATTGGTCCATTCCTCATGCACTGCTTTTTAATTTTGGTCTCTTTTGTTATTGCAATGTCTAGCCTTTTTTCCCCTTTAGACAATATAAGCCTGTAAAATGTTTTGTAGTCATTAAATTGTCTGTAAATTTTACCAATGTAAAATTCAGATAAACCTGAGGATATGGAAGCTATTTGCAGAAGGAAAACATGCTTAATGTATAGAAACAGTAAAAAAAGGTCATGTTCAAAATTCCTCAAATGGTAAGTTTATGACCTTGCAATTGGTAAAAGGGAAAAAGCGTTGGAGTACAGGGAATGTGCATGTGCAATACCTTGATGTACCAAAACAGCAAGAAAACATTTTCACGGTCAGAGTACAAGTGAAAATGCACTACTTGTTACATTTAGAGGTAAAAAAAAGGTTGTGAGAAATACAGTTTCTTCTTTTTCATGAAGCAAATAGAATTTTACTTTCAATCTGAAAGTTATTTTACTATGGTATTGTTGAGAAATGATGAGTGAAGAGAAGTTATGTGGTGATACCCAGTAGGTTCATATGTTTATAGAACATATAAACCCAAGGTTAATTAAAGCTTGAGAAGAAAATTTGAGTAAGAGTATGTATTGCAAGGTATATACATTTATTGATAGATGAAATTCTGAAGAGCATGATACATTTGGCACTGTGATTCTGAAGACACAGGTTTGCTGAAGTTCTTCTTAAACTTGAAGTGAGTCTGAGGTCAGATAGTCTGTTTGGGAGTAATAACATTAGACAAGGCTACAACAGTTACCCTGAAAGATTGAGTTCTTCCATGAAATTAATATATATTTAGTTTTTTACTCAATAGCTAACATAAAAGTATGGGCAAACTTGTGTGGAGATCAGGTAGTTTATAGCCTAAGTACTTAAGGCAAGCTTCTGGAATATAAGGTATGATATTTAGTGGCTAAGATAATAATAATAAAAAAAAAAGAATATAATGTCCTTTTATTGCTGTATTTATAAATGAAAACAGTTCTGGCAAGGACTATTCAATTGGAAGGTTGCTGGCATTTGTATTTTTTTTTTTCAGAATTTGTCTCCAGCTCAAATCCCTCGAGAAGCTTCACCTTGTTTCTGGATCCCATCCTGAGCTCAGGCATGAGCTCAGGCATGAGCTCTGGCATGGTGCGCAGTGTTGGAGTCTGAGATAAACTCCAGGTGCAAACAGCAGTGGAAGTCTGGCTATCCGAGGTACTTTAAAGTCAAACTGTGAGGTGTGAGGAGTTTTCAGCACCACATATGTGTGTACTTTAAATTGCTTTACTGGGTCTTCCCTCAGCTGTGACCATTTTCTGGGATACTTTCCTCCTCAGGGAGTCAGCATGAATTCCTCAGAACATGAGGCCATACGTGCACAGCCTTAATAGCGTGAGTTTAGTGAGCAATCAAGCATGGCCTGATGTAAGTTTTGCTGGTGTAAAGGAGAATTCTTTTGCAATATGAAAATAAGACCAACACCAGATCTCTGAAACTGTATTAATGCATTCTTGACGAAGCAGAGTGAATTTATATGAAGTCTTTTTTTATTTTAATGGGACCTGGTATGCCGAACACCATAAATAATATAATGTGATGAATTCTGATTGATAATCAATGGATGCTCTAGTGAACTTATTATATGAAATCACAACAGACGACCTGACACTTCAATGCATATCCTTCCGTTTTGAAGTATTCTGCCTTACGGGCTAGCATTCTCCTTGCCTGTGCTTCATCCCCCAGGGGACTGGGAGATTGAATTTAATGGTTAGCTGAGCAAGGATGAGCTTAACTCTGCTCATGTTAAGTTAATCATTGTTCTCAATGAGAAAACTTATTTTTTAAGTATTTATGCACCTTGTTTAGTCCAGTAACTGCAAACATAATATGCAAAAAAAGAAATTGTTTTGAGACTCTTTACTGGTCACATATAACTAATTAAGTGTAAAAGTCACTGATTAAGGATTTGCAGTCTTTGATGAGTTGACTTGAGATTTTGAATCACTTGAAATCATGTGAGACAAATTTAAGATTTCTTATGTAATTGCATCTGCTTTTTAGTTGGCATGATTTTAAGTGGCACAAATGTTTACACAATACATTCCTGATAGCTAAATATATTTAATTGTAATGAAGCATAGGATTTAATGATTAATTCTTTATGTGAACTCTGTTGGACCAGGCTGTGATATCATTACAAAGGACGTGCTAGGACATAGCATGAGTAGTTGTCATCCTTTAGTCAAAACTCAAATGTCAGTGATTAAGTTCTACCAAAAGTGACAGGAATACTGATATTAACAGGTACTATGGAGACAGGAAACCCAAGTAACTCAAAACTGAACTAAGGATGGAAGTGCATGACACTGTGACCAGTACTCGTCTAACTTCACAGTGAGATGATTCAAATCACTAGTCAGGTGCATGAGTTTTCTCGCTTTTCTTCTCCCTATTCTTTTCCCCATCCTGCTGAGGAGGGGGAGTGAGCAAGTGGTTCTGCGCTGCTTAGCTCATGACTGGGCGTCAACACATCACACTGCTAAAGCAACCAGAAGAGAGATGGGTGTGAATGGCAAGGACCTGAGGCAGAGAGAAAAAGGAGCAGAAGCAGAGCAATGGCTTGGGATCATCCTTTTTGATGATAACAAACCGTTCCATCATTTCAACTGTATTATCTAACCATAACCTAGGAAAAAGGACACAAGCAAAATGCAGGAAACAGCTGTAAAACAAAGCAAATATTTGCACAGCTTTGGCTACTAAGGACAAATTGAAGCTCTTAATACCTATGCATAATCCTCAACTTTCAGTACTGAAAAGTTTGAATTGAAGATTAGAGACATTCCCCGTGTACCACATGACTTCCTGTACCAGTACAAGAATATGGCCAGCTCCATCACTCCATAAAAGCTGTATCAATGGCTCAGGTCTCAGAAAATCCTGAAGAACTAAATAATTCTTAGATGTTTATGTCTGAAGATATACCTAGTGCTTCCCAGGCATGGAGTCTAAACCAGTTTCTATGAATAAGAAACAGGAATGAAGCAAAATAAAATTTACTTTCCTACAGGCTTTAAATGAGTCCAAGTTATTTCCTGAGTCAAGCTATATCAGTGACTGACACTTCCCAAAATGTAATTTTAGTGGACTCTAATAACACATGGTTAAACTAGCAGTTACCCATTTAGTATAACCTTTGCTGCTGGTAATTGAGAGTATGCATTGCTTAGACAGCTTTGAATTAGAATTAGTCATAGGGACCTTTCAAAGAAAATATGTAAAAAGCTTCATTCTGAGTCCAATTAGAGCTAAGGTCAGTCTTCTTTAGCCCATCTCATTAGTGCACTCTGGCAGCAAAACTTACTTCGAGTCTCCGAATATTTGATTCCTGGATATTTGTTTTGAATGGGTAAGTCAGCTAATAGGGCAGGTGTCATCAAAATGTAAAAAGTTACTTAAACTAATTATTGTCCAAATAACATGCATATTTGTACCTAATTTCCCCCCTTGTATAATGGATCTAATCCTTCATGAAGGCAATTGTGTTTTGTGAGGTGCAAGTGGCCTCATTGCCCTTCAATCTAATGGGAGTTGATACATTACAGTTAAGCTTCATGACTATGCTGTTTCCAAAGACAGAACATCTGAAATTAACTGGGAAAAATAAATGGGAAAAAAAAATCACGTAAACATCCAGTTTGATAAAAGACAGTAGCATTTGTGTTCAGGATTACTACACATATGCCACCATAAGTTTGACTGAAACCTTGTAAAAGCTAACTTCATGTGTGGCTATGTTATTGTAGCTACATAACAAATTAATGCAGTAGCAACTCCTATTCCATAAGGATACAAGGAGATAAAATGTATTTCCCTTCCTAGGTATATCTAGAGTATATCATAGGATATATATCTGAGTATTCTTTTGTTTCCATTATGTATTTCTTTATATTCTTTCAGGTGTTAAATTCTTTAAACACTTTGAATTCCAGAGGAGAATCTCTACACCAGAGTGAGTAGCCAGGAGCAATTGCTTGCCTTGGAGCCGGTTCCCAACCTGCCCAGTGCTGACCTACTGCATGCTCAGGGTGCAGCCTGGAACTGTCAGTACACCCAAGTTACTTAGCAAGGAACTCATTTTCAGATCTTTGGTCCCATCCCATCCTCGGCTCAGACACTTTCACCAAAAATGCATTTTCTTCCACAGATATCTAAAGCCTTGGACCCTTCCTAGATTAGATGTCAAGGTTCTTTTGTTAAAAGTTGTAGCAAAAATCAGGTGGTTGGAATAACCCTCACTCCTGAAGTCATTTGAGGATTTCCAGGCACCATAGGACATTTTTCATTATGTTTATTAAAGACATTTTAAAGGTGTAGAGCTGGGGGTTTTTTTCTGTTTTGTTTGTTGAAAAGACGTAGTTTCAGCAGTTAAAGGGCAACACTTTGTAAGTGGCTTGTAATGAAAACTCTGAGTTAAAGCTTATGAATCTTTTAAACTAGTAGTTGAATAAGCATTAAAATAAAAGGCTTCTGAGGAAGTGAGAAGTGGGTCCCATTTGGCTGCTAATGCAATGTAAGAACAGTGAACCAGATTGTTCTAGGTGCTTTGTGCTCCTTTAAACCAAGTTGTCCTTACAAAGAGGACAGTGTCAGGAGGAGCTGCTGGTAGAACAGATTTGTCTGAGGATTAGATAGAGCAGATGTAACAGAACGTGGTTCGGCTCTTCTACAAAAAAATGTCTTTGCCTTAAAGTTAGAAGCTTTCAAAATCTCATCTTATATCTTTACATCTAATTTCATTATTGGGTCTGCATTTCCTGTCCCTAGGCATGCCAAATTACTGTTTCTAAGATGCAGGGATGATACAATTATCTCCATGTTAAGTTTCTCAAGCAGTCCTTTATTTGACTTTCTTATCTTTATCTTATTTCCTTTCTCACTCGTTTCATGTATAAAAATGACATGTTGTAAATCTTGGTGGAAGAAGCCACCCAAACTAATTTCTAGCTAAGGGCCACAGCTGGGGGTATTTTTATATGTATTTAGAGTTTTATTAGTAATTTTAACTCATTTCCTTTGTTTCTGTAGAAGGAAAATTGAAGAGAATATGTTAGTGGATATTAAAAAGTAAAATACAATGAAACCCAGATATCCAATTTAGGTGTCCCAGATATGAAAACTAGATATATGTGAAAAGCAGGAAGCACCTTTCATGAATATTTCAAGGTTCACATATTTTGTTTCTGCAATTCCGGATGCAGAAAAACTGAGGTATGGCTTCCAGAAAGTATTACTATATTGGTAAAACAGACCACTTTCCATGGATTATACTATTAATTGCAGTAAACTTGTATGATATACGAGTAATAACTCATAAATGTAAAACTGTACTTAAACCAAGGGAAAATCATGCTAATGTGGTGAAATTTCTAAGCAATTGCAGTTAAAAGGGAGAAAAGTCTTAATTATGTAAGTGAAATAAAGTCTAAATGACATAAAGACAGTTTACAGAAGCGAGACATAATTATGAAACAGATGCTGATTAAATAGTAACTAGAAATAAATGTTTATAAATGTCTTTTTGAATGTTTTCTAGTAATTCCTAAGGAAAAAAAAAACCTGGTGGTGAAGAAATACATTAATTTAGATAAAACATTAGGTTATAAATTGCTTGTCTTGGTAAAGGAAGAAAACTGTTATGAGTAATGACAAGCAGAAATTGTAACTGTTGGGAATGTTTTGGGACTGCATGTACAGAAAAGAGGACGAGAAGTTTTTACATGGGCTTGTAGATGGCAGCAGAGCTAATTTGTTGGCAGGCCTGTGACTGTGTGTGGAAGACATTAGGAAATGTCAGGGTTTGCACTCATTGATCAGGATTGTTATCTGCACTGGAATCAGAAGGGAGTATAAGAGGGATTGCAGCTCAGGAGGTTATTTACTCAGTGGTTGTTTCTCCTTATTGTACAGGCAAGGTTTACAGTGCTTTTACTGGTTTTTCTCATTGTCAAAGCTAAGGGGAAAAAACCCAAATCATATGCTTGGTGTTGGATTTTCCACAAAATCCTAGCATGTTTTCATATGCACAGTTTTTATCGTGATCTCTCTAAGAAAATTGTTGAGTATATTTTGAAAGAAAGAAACACTATTTTTTTCTTGAGTTAATTAGAAGACAGTTGAAGGACAGACCTTAAGCAACATGCAACCTTATATGTAATCCTGATAAGTGCAGAGAGTATTTTTATTGTTTTTCTAAAGGGTAAAAATAGTATTCGACTGATGAGGCAAGAGTATGTCTTTACACTCAGTTATAGTTGCAAACAGCCTGTGAAACAAATACTAATTCTTAAGATACTTAAAGTTATAAGCATGTTACCGTTTTGCCCTTGAAAAGGGATACAGACCTTTTAATTCCATTTGGTCAGGAGTGCAGAGCATCGTGAGAATTTTGTATCATTCATCAGTTTGAATTCTCTGTAGTATATGTGCAGTTCTTTCTTTTAAGAGCTGTAAAGCTTGCATGTCAGGTGGGTCATTCAAGATTTATTAATAGATCTCAGTATAATGTGTTACTGATATGAGCATAGTTTTGGTGCTTGTATATGTTCACGAGCTCTTAAAAATCATAAGCAATCTTGCTTCAGGAAGTGTTAGCATGTTTGGCCAGTTTTTCAGTGGCCAAAATGTCTTGTTTTCTACTCTAGTCTATATCACAAATATACCTCATCCTCAAGAGTGTTCTGAACATATAGAATTAATAAGTTTTTAATTCTATTAGGTTCTACCTTTATCTTTTTTAACAGAGATACTGGACTCACTGGACAGCAGTGAATACTGAACTGCAAGAATGCATGAGAAGAAATATAAGAATAATCTGTAATATTTTCATTTGTAGTGGGATCTTTGTGAATGAAAATAAAAACCATAGACTAATGGATGTCACAGAGGTATGAAATAAGTATTCTTTACTTGCATTCTTAGTTTGTCTTCTATTTTTTATACCTATATATTCTTTTGTTCTATTTTCTATACATTCTATTTTTCTATACCTATATTTATAGGTAACAGAGCAAATCACTTGCCCTGCCTGTGTGCCTCTTATCTGAACTATACAATGAAAATAATATTCACTGAGTTTTTAAAGTGTTTCTTAAATCATTAGCTAAAGCATACTGGAATAGTACAAGCTGATCTTATTCAACTAGTACAAACTGTTAAAGTGAGAATTGTGCAAGAAAAAAGCCATTTGCTTCAATGATTTTAAGTTTAAATGTAGGATTCCAAATGCAAAATTTACCTCTTATTGAGTAAAAATGAGTTAAAATAAGAGAAAACATTTTAGCATGACTACCTTCTGACTCCAGTGCTCAAGGACATAAGGAATGCCTCACAGAAAAAGTTCTTTCAAAGGACTCTTGCTCTATTCTTCACAATGTCAAGATTAATTAAGTTGACTGTACATGCAAAACACAACCTCCCCTATTCTTTGACTAACCTCTCCCAGCATGCCCCAGCCAAGTCATCTCTATGGCAACTAGTCATTCCCAATCCATCAGTACTACAGTGACATGCATGATCCATCTTATGTTATTATTTATAATTGATCCCCATGGACACATTAGTTATACCTATGTTACACAGAAGTTTGAGAATACAGGTATATTTGAAGCTGCATATGAGGCTGTCATAAGAGATCCAGAATGCCCATAATGTTTCCATGATACAGCATTATTTGCTCTTTCAACAGCTCATCTACCTGTATAAAGCAGTAGTAAACATTGGAAGGTTAATACTGGCACTCTGAACAAAACAGAGAACAAACTAAGACACAGCATGAATTATGGGAAAACAGGTGTAATACGGTCCCCACACTAAAACAGCCCTGGCAACTGCACTGCTTCTTGCTAGGCTGAAATCTGCTAAACAGTCTTTCTGTGATTCTTATCACCTAGAAATTATAATGTACAGTCATTTATAAATGCATATAGCCCCTATTAGATTGCCTTCTAATAAGAAAATTTGGAAGCTGCAAAAGCAGAAATGGCTGAAATGAGTTTCATGTCACATCTTGCCTTAACCCTCCTGGAAAAAAGTGATTTGGGTTATTCAAAATAGCTGAGAATGTCTCACTTATGCCCTTTATTACTAAAAATCTAATAAATCCCTTCTATTGAGTGGATCAGTAATAAGTGCACCATCTTTCGGTATTTTCCCTAATCAGCTAGTAGCAATCTTTTGTTCTGTCTTGTGGAGACCAATATTGAGCTAGTTAGTCTTCCTTCTGGATTGCTCTAGTGTTCTCTCATGAGCCTTAAAAAGCTACTCTGCAGTTCCACCCATCACAGGTGATAATCTGTCAGCTTAGAGGTGGGTGAATGTGATTCTGTACATTAGGTACCTCGCGGACTGCAAGGTACATTAGGAATTGCAACGGCTTTTCTGCGGTTCAACATTTGAAGTGTGCCAACGTCCTGGAAATGGAGGTGAGGGGAGGGATGTCTATTTGGTACCACTCTCTTCCTAAACATCTGTTATGGCCCCCTCCTGTGATGGTGTAAATTGTTTCATTTCAGTGTCTCTTCTTGGGAATTGGATACAGCCTAAGGTTTTGTTTTGCTTTGCTTGCTTTTTATCTTCAGGGTATTTGCATGAGCGCAACTATTTCTGGGTAGCTGCAGTGGTTAATTAGCATGTCAGAGAAGTAGCAGGTGATCATACCTGGTGCTTATGCCCTCCTCTTATAAGCATCTTAAACTAATAGATCATTATACGCAGTTTATGTAGTGAGCCCACATGCCACAGAAGCATCAGTACAAAAATAGCAAACAAGCAAAAATTAGTGTTGCTGCTACACCAATGGGAGCCATAGATTGACGTAAAACATGTGTTGGATATTCAGTAACACAACTTAGAGGAATGTATAAGTATACTTCCATCAGCAGAAACCAGAGCAGCATTTTTAAAATCCAGCTGACAATCCTCATGAAAATGAAAGGAGAAAAAAAATGCATAAGTCTGATTTTTAGACTATAGGCAGGTAATCTGATCTTCTGGATAAAGAGTATGCAACAGTTGGAAGCTTTCGTTTGATTCCTGTGAACATCATGAATACTGTAGATTATGCAATAGATTGTAAATGTGAATTCCGTAATCAACAAACCCTTGCAACCAATACAAAAATGGCTGTGCACTTTCCTCTCTCTCATCTGTAAGAAAGAAGGAGTTTGATATGCTCCTTTGAATAAGAGACTGTTTTTTATTAATATGAAGATTAGACATTTTGGGGGACAGAATAAGATGCTTAATTTTTAAAGTACTCGGGACTATGTAAGTGCAGAACAAATTCGTAATGCATTTTAAGACTGCATTTTAAGGCTTAAGCCAGCTACATTTTGGACCCAGCTAGACAACTCTGAATTGTGTCTATACAATCTTATGGTTTGTGATGTGTAAAAGGCAAGCTATACGTTAGGTCTTCTTTAATGTACACCTCGGGGAGCTGATTTTGCTGCTGTCATCTCTCTTCATAAGAGATTACACGAACCCATTTCGCAGGTTATAACCTCAAATTGTACAAGCTATGTTAATCTGACAGGCCTCCATGAGTTTGGCCAGTGACTTCAGATTTTCCTCTGGGACACTGTGCCAGTGGCTCAGAGTGATAAATTATCAGGTTCTTCAGGAGAAATAAAAAGGTCTATTTACCTGTACACCCAGAAATACATAGTGCAAGACAAAGAGGTATAATGAAAACTTTATTATATGTATTTCCTAATATGCCTGATAAAGGTAGTATGAATACCTTTTACCAAAAGTGGGAAAACAGCCTGTTTGCTGAAGTGTCTGTGTGTTTTTATTATTTTGTTTCTACTGGCACCCTCACTTTGAGGAGCTTCTGAGAACCCATTGAACTTGTCTTCTTCCCTAGACTACCCCCTTTGAAATTTGATGTTCCCTTTTATCCTGGACTCATAGAGGGGAGAATAAATCCATGTGTCTTTCGTGTGTTTGAGAGAATGTAAGCTTTGAGAGCTCTTTGAGTAATTCAGACTGCTTTATCGCTCCTGATCTCTTTTAATTTAACTCCTTACAGTAAAGTAAACCAGTATCAAATAGGTGAACTGCCATGCATATGGAATTCATAAACAAAATATACACAGTTCCCTTTTTCCCTTACAAGATAAACTGGAGGGTACAATCTAATAATTTACCAGAATGTAACTAAGTGGCAAGGTATTTGCTACCATAAAAGCTTCCCCTAAGGAGCTGAGATAACATGCATGGTAGAATTTCTTGAAAGGTGATGAATTTGAATGAACAAGACAAACCAGTAATTGAGAGCTAGAGAGAAGATTACATTAATAGTGCTTATATAGTGCTTCAAAGGGTCAAATGCAATGAAGTCAGTTGCAATAGGAGCAAATCATATATGTCTAACAGACAATATAGATGTTATTTCACCAATTAATTAATCATTAATAAATGAACAAATGTTTAATCACAGTACAGAATGAAAAGAACATGTTCTTTGATACAGATCACAAACTCTTAACAAAATGAAGAAGAAATAATAGGAGACTGTAAGTCAAAGACAAAATTTAAATTCTGTAGTAGGAATCAATAACTACCTGGATGTATAATGAGGAAACAATATAAATTCAACATGTAAATCACTGACACATAAATGTTGTTGGTATTACCACATCTAAAAATGGCTAGTTTCTAGGCAGGATACAGGAAGAGCCTTATGTTATAGTCCAGTAGAGCTGATAAAAAACATTTACAATATTAGCATAAAATATTTTTTAAATATCATTTCCCAGTTCCACAAATTCCTCTGTTAAATCCTCTTGTCTGCACAGAGCTTTCCTCATGAAATCGTTATGTCACCATTTCTAGTTGATTAGGCCTAAACCTCTAGGATTTCCTTAGACCAGAAACTTACACAATTATTTAAACATTTTCACTCAAGACTTCCTATTTTTCTTTTTCTTTCCTAGTTAGCCTTTATTCTTTTTAGATGCCTCTCTTTTCCTTCTATTCTTCAGTTTATATTTTACCTGTGGCTGATGTTTGTTTGTGGGCTCACTGTGAGTCCCGTCACAACTGTTATTCGGAGGGCTCGCTGTGAGGTTTGTTACTTGAAACCCTGTAGCTAAGACAGCATTTCAAATCTACTACGCTTTGGGGTTCAGCAAGTATCTCATCTGAGATAAAATTCATATACATAAATTTCAAGAGCATGTAGTCTAAGCACTTTCCGCGAGTATGCAGTCCAGTTCAGTCATCCCTGCCAGAGCTCATTGGTATGCTCAAATGTTGGAGTTGCTATTTAATTACTTCCGTGAGGTTTCCAAAGTTTCTTCCATCCCACTCTGCTGTCACTTCTAATAAAGAAAGGCCTTGCTGGGTAATTAACTGATTGGATTAATAGTGACAGAGGGTGTTTTTCAAACACTTGATATAAAATCAGATACTTTGCTTTTGGATTCTTGATTGGAGCATGTTATAAATTTAAATGTTTTTTAAAAGTGTTATTTAATGTTAATGTTCTCTTAATCATATTAGGGTTTTAGATTGTTTTCCTTGCTTGCTATTATGAGTCTGTTTAATGGGAGTGAGTCTCATTTGCACTCATGAAAACCAATAATAATTTTGTTTAAATTCAGATAGCTCAGTGTTTTTGACATAAAAAAAATATTTCCCTGTTCAGGTACTTTTAAAGTCACACTGTAAGTAATATTTTTATTTTATACAACTAACAGTTGCTTTTGCTCTGTGTTAATGCATATTCTGAGTTTCATGGAATTTAGGCATCTGCCACAGAACACTCCCGTTCAGGCCATAGACAGTGTAATGACAGTATGTCTTGGAGGATGTGATGTGAAAAGGGGGAAAGGAACATTTTCTAAATTTTACTTAGGTAAAATCAATATTATCCACTGCCAATACTATCGGGTTTTGTGTCACGTCATCTATAGCACTTAGACAATATGGATCCAATATCAGTATTTGCTGATAATCAAGTTTGCAATGACACCAAATTCGGGCAAACAGTCCCCCAAGACAGAGCTACCCTTCAGTGGATCTTAGATAGGCTGGAGGAATGGTCTAGGTGGCCTCCTGTTGTCCCTTCCAACCTGAATTATTCTATAATCCTGTGATTCTGTGTTTCTGTAATGCTCATCTGTAGAACTACTGAGAGCCTGACAGAATTTTCAGAACAGCTTCTAAGATGAGATGATACTATCATTCATCATTAATAGATGAAGGCATGAGGCACTCAGAGACTGAAGTCAGCCTGGTCCATTTTGGAAGTCTAATCTGAAATGCTGCTGTATTGAGATCTTCAGATTTAGCCCATAACATCTTTTCATTTCAGTTCTTTCCAGCGACTTCCACTGCTTTTGGTTGCAGTTTTAAGGCCTCTAGTTTGGCTTCTAGGCTGTGAGAACAACTAGTGATCCTCTGGACAAGCCATGGATAGGACTTATGTGGCACAGGCAACTTAGCTCTGTCAGATGACATTCAGTTTGTGTAACCCTAATATAGACCGTAAAACAACCTTTCTGATTCTTGAATCTCCTGTCTCATTCATTATTCATTTTTCACCTCCTACAACAAGTGAAGCAGAAGTCCTATGAACAACACCCTTCAGTGCACTTTAATTAAGCAAGTCAACAAAATATGTCATGAATCCTGTGGGGAAAAACAGTGGGAAAAGTATGCAATGTAGTGTGCTACCATCCTAAATGTAGATCACTTCCTAGCTATCAGTTGCACAGATTTTAATGATGACATTTTTCTGTTAAGTTTGTTCATTGTACTGGAGTACAGATTTTCAGTGTTTATATTCTTCTATTTAAGAAAAATGAGCTGGAATGTGACAACACATTGACTCCCAGGGGAATTATCAGTAAGATAATGTATTTGATTCACCATGTCCATGCTGGCCATGTAAGCAATCGGCAAATCCTGAGCAACCAGCACAATAAGATGTCATCCTACATACCACTGATGTGGTATGTAACTCTCTGACTATAGGTTTCACAGACAGCAAGGGGAAACTAATTAATGGATTATTTTCCGGGCTCTGGTATGGAAATTTTTTATTAACAAATTAAGGTGGGTTTTTTGGTCATTGTTTTAGCTTCCTATCTCATGCATGACACCCTTTAACCTGCTACTATTGTATTTTCTTCACCTTGCTTCTCTCTCCCCTTCTGTTAACCTTACACAGAGAGCCTTATCCTCTTTATCAGTACAGATTTTTCCTGCCCCGAGTTCCTTTCTCATTTCCATCTAGCTTTTGATCTGCTCTGTTTCTCCACCATAGTCTTTTTCCTCAGCTTACAGGATTCAGTTCCTATTGATTGGTTCCCATTTCCAGTCTTTTTACATTGCTACTTTTTGATAGGTGCCTCTCTTGTAACCGTCTTTTCATTCGTCAGCCCCGGTATGCTGTACAGATCTCCTTGCGGAAATATTCCAGTCTCCGTTTGTCTTTGTTCCAACTCCTTGCCTCTCTCCAGCACCCTGAGACTGCCCATTTCAAAGAACTTTGTGCCATTTTTTACTGTTTCATACCTACCATACTTGGCTCCATAGCTTTGATACTTGTGAAACTTTGATCTTAACCCCTCCATATTTCATTTTTTTTCTTGCTGGGAGAAGTTGAAAAGCATGTTGCTTCTCCTTCGTTAAAATACCCAACTTGACCTACAGTTATCCAGAGTTGTAATGTTTGATTTCTTAAAGAAATTTAGGTTTGGGAGACTAGTAATTACCTGTTGAGCATAGACAAGCTGCAATATTCAAAGGCTATAACTGTCAAACTTAGGTCACTTTCAAGTGGATGGCAAAAGGTCCACCCTTGACATGCACAGTAACCTCTGCCAAATTTCAGAATTATAAATGACACAAATGATGGAAGAAAAGGTCACCATAAGTTTTTTAACAAGGGGAAAAGTTATTTTCCTTACTTTTATTTTCAGAAACAGATGAATTAATTTTGATAGACATTTTTCAAATAAGAAAATGGAATATTTAAGCCCAAATTGAGTAGTACTATAAACAATTCAAACTGTCAGTAGGAAAGTTGGGCAATTTACCCATACTGTATATACTGCGGCTAAAATCCTCCCTGCTTTTCGTAAATAAACATCCATTGAAGTCAGTCCAAGGCAATTAGCTCTATAGGATTATATGCTTATGTCTATGAACAATAACATCTCATTAGGAAATCATTTAACCTTTTTCTGGGTGCCCTTTTGTATTTAAACCAGATGAAATTATGCTATAGTGTGTCACTTTTAAGCTGTTTAATTTAAACAACCGATTAAGTCAGAAGAACTTTTCCTGCCTCAAAACCACTCTCTTAAAATATATCAGTTTTCACAAAACCAAGTAGCTGTTAAAGAAATAACTTGGAGTTTAATCAAACGTTATATACCAAATGTATCACTTTCATGCTGTCATAATATTAATGAAGTAGGTGTTCAAAGAATCCTGTGGGGAAAAACCATCATAAATATAACTTTAACTTTTATTTAAGAATCACAAAGAAATTTGTAATTTAAAGAGCTTTATAAACTCAAGAAAAGTTTAGGAAGCAGGAATCCTAAACCACAAATTTTATGCTATTTCTGAACTGTAATTCAGGTTATGTATTTCAAAAAGGGAAATTTTCCACTGTGAACAAGGAAGAGAATTGTCTTTCATCTCAGGACAGGATAGGTCTCTCTGATTTCATAAATAATGGCTACAGAATTTCAAAGTCTTCTTCTGTTTGTCCAGGTGAAAAAATAAATGGACAGATTGATTATCAGTTAGCAAGTGGTACTGATTAGCAGTAAGTAACCTAGTCTTTGATGTTGATTAGCATAACAAAGGAAAAATACAGATGATACTTCAGATTTCTTTTGTAGCAGAATTAGTGTGTCAGGTTTTGGATGATAATAAGGAGCGGTTAATAAGATCACTTTTATTTAGGAATACAATTTTAGGTATATATGATTGAAAACATGACTGCATTGTCAGAATTTTTCCCTACAGACCTCCATCATGATGCTATTGTTCTCCAATTTTCCTCTGGTGTGTTGACTTCTGAACAAAAACCTTTTCCCCATGTGAGCAGATAGAGCTTAAAAATTTCTATTAAAGGGTGCCTGTTGAAAATATGGCTTTTAAGTGATAAATCTAACCATCCATCAAATATGTATTTAAAGGTTTTGGGTTTATTTGAAGGCATATCTTTTCTGTCTTTTTCCTTTGGTTCAGTAGTTATACAACAAGGTCAAAAGTATGCAAAATCATCAGAGAAAAAGAAACAAATCTGTTTGAAGCCTGTAAGCTTTTAAAGCTTTGTGTCTTACCTGTTACTGTTACTGTTACTAAATAATTTAGGATTCTCGTTCTACTTTATGCAGGCAGCCAGGGAGATTTTCTCACAAGTCTAAGTGAATGTAAGGTTTTTAATCATTAAAACGGATTCATATGTGTCATTGTATATAGATTACTAGATGCACAAAAGTTATATCAATGCTTATGATATTGGTACCTATTGAATTGAATGGTATTCAAAAGAAACATGAAATTATATTTTAAAAAATAATTCAAATCTACCACAGGAAGGTTAGGACCTGATAAGAACAGGTACTTAAGTAATTTTCTTCTTTTTCCAATTTAAAATCAAAGTATTATATGTATAGTATTATACTAAGTAAGTAAACGTCACTGGATAATTAAAATAATTTTACAGTTCTTCACTTTTATTTAAAGAATGGTTATCTCTTTAGAGTAATCTTTCTAAGTGACTGTGTGCATTTTACAGCTGACATTTTCCCCTATTGTTATATCTTTCATATAACAAGAATAATTTTTCTTTAATGATTCCCTGCATCATTCCTCAGACAAGGAGAGCTGGATTGGCCCAGCGTTGTCACCTCTTACAGCACAGCCAATTTAATGATAATGAAAGTAGCTGCTGCTGAGAGTAGCACGATGCAGGAGGTAACAGATTAACTCTTTGCATATGGCTGGGGAGTGGGAACAGCAATCACTGTCCTGCCTCTACTCCTGAGAAAAAAAAAGCAAAATCTCCCCCAAATCTTCAGGGGCATCCTCTGGTGTCCTTTCCAGCCATTTTCCCCCACCACTAAGAGGCTACAGCATGATGAGCTGGGAGAAAGAAAACTGCTTCTTTCAGCATCCTAAAGGCAGCCTTATGAGAGGGTTGGCTGGACTGTGGGGTGGGATGAGAGGGGCTCAAGGATAGAAGCTGTACTGGAAAACCAGGAGAGAGAAAGGAAAGAAATCCCCAGTCCTGCCCGTAGATCTTCTATGGCCTTATGGCCTTTCACAGCCCCTTGCAGCTACTCCTAGCTATCTGGAACCCAGAGCTGTTGTGCAAGCCGACGCTCCCTTTTTCTCCCACTAGATCCCTGCCACACTTTCCTGCTTCCCTAGTCAACGCCACAAATTGAAAATGGTTTATAGGACTGAGAAGTCTTGGATGTGCTCTGTCATGTCTACTGGCCATTTTTATCTGTCAGTGATTCATATCATACAGTAACTTTAACTTCAACTACAGTGAAAGCCATGGGTGTAGAGGAAGATGACAGTGTTTGTATAGGCACACAAAAAATCATCTATATATGCATGAGGGGGGTGTGTGTAGGAACAATTTGGTAAATACTGCCAGATTTTCAAGAAGTCAGGAAAATATTTTGGAAAGAGCACACTTGGAATTCAGTTAATTTTCCTCTCTTGAAAGTATACCTGCTGTTGCCAGGCAAGACTCATTTGTTTTAAAAGAAAAATAATTGGTTTGGATCTAAAATTATCTCTATGGACTGGTTTTATATGAAGACATACAGGCTATGGAAAGAAAATTCTTCAGCTGAACAATACCAGCTGGACAATGTACACAACTTACTGAAAGTACGTACTGAAGCAGGTAAAGAATAGGAAAATATATATCAAATATCACTGTGACCATTTCTCTGAGTTACCAATCTCTTGCAAACCAACGCTTGCTGCCTTTCAGGGTTTTTAGAGGAGATCTAATTAAACTTTTTGTTATTAAAGCTTTATTTTAGTAGCGTAAGGAATATTAAGTCCTACTTTTCCCTGCATACTCTGAAACGGTCTCTGATTTTTGCAGATAATCTTGATCTGAAGCTGATCAGAATAAAGATTGCTAGCAAAATGTGTTGGTTGCCTTCTCAGGTCTTGATGATAAAATGTGATCTAACATGACATCATATGATTAAAAAACCTCCTTGGGACAAATGCTTATTTCAGTGATATGGCTTTTAGGGAACAAGAAATCAACAAGAACAAATAAACCAGTAATACTGAGATGACAAGCAGAAGGGTTGACTTGTTATACAGTTCGCTCTAGCTTAGAAGATTATGCAAGGCAGCAGAAAACAAAGCAAATTACTAATTGTTTCACTCTTTTAGTTAAATCACTGTGATGCCTAACGAACATTCCTTTTGTGGGGTGTCTAATGGAGTTTTAACAATTCAGATTTCAATTTCCTGAGGAGAGCTCCCCAAATAACATATCATGCTATCTTCAGGGTATTAGTCCTTTTGTCCACAGAGTCTCATAGGTAAGCAGAAATGAATGTTTCTGGTTAAATAAAAAATAGAAAACAATTCCTCTTTGTAGGCTAAAATGCCATTTTTAATTAGCAATGAAAGAAAGAGACATAAGCTTTTTTTTTTTCATTGGATTATGCTCTATTCAAGATTATTTATGATAAAGAGCTGCAGTTCTGGAGTAGATAGCAGTTACAAGAAGTTGCTGGTGACATTGAACTTTGAGTTCAGAGGCTAAGGTATGAGACTGTAATCTGTAGATACATGCCCATCCAGAAAAGCAGCTATTCTTTCTTATAGTATAGTAGTTTTATTTCTCTTACAGATCTCCCTGCTCTTTTATGCAAAGTTATAAAAAACAAGTGTCAGAACTTAAATTATTTTTCTACTTTAGGTGCCTCTGGAGATTTAGAAGTCACTTCTGAGAGATATTGAATACCTTCATATTCAGATACAAACTAGTGCAAATTGGTGGAACGCAACACTCAACCGGGTCAGGTTTTTTATTATTCCATTTGAGTAATATTTAATGTTATACTTACATAATGTAAATCAAGATGAAGTGATTGGTAAACTAACTGAAAGAACAGTGTCTGCATTATTATTGGCTAGAACTACTGACTACTGAGGTGTTTGATCCATCCTGAAAGCTGAAATGATCACAGAATTTCTTGCTCAAGTTTTATGTAGATTTTGTTCTTGCCATAATTTTTATGTGACAAGACTGAATGATGAAAAAGCAAGTAAAAATTCATTGTGGGGCATAAGGAACGTCGCTAAATAAGATACACAATAACTAGAAAAAGTAAAGCCTTATCAAATATTTTGTGTCAGCTTGACACATTTCTTAAAACTACTTACACATCTTTGACAATCCAAACAGTAGGCTGTAACACCAGAAAAGAAGAACAATAAAGAGAAGCCAGAGGAGTATGTTTTTGCTAAATTCTAATTTTTAATCTTGAATGCATTGGGATTAAAATGTCCCCTGTCCTAAATTTTCCTTTAAAATGATCTTGAAGTTATATAAACATACTTACAAATTTTGTTGCCACAAAATAACTTGGTATTTCTTGTTCCATATTGTAAATCTTTTTTACCATCCAACAATATGTCAAAGTGTTACAAAGCTATCATTCAAGTCAATTAATATCCTCATGTCACAGCCTCAGAGGCATTGCTCTTTATGTAACATGACTTTAAGCATTCGTTTCCCTCCCTGGACTGAACTTTCAGATGGATTTTGAAAAAATCTCCTGTGAAAGTGATGAAGTTGAAATACCGTTCAAACAGAAATATTCCTAATGATCCAGCACTGAGCTGATGGAAGAAGACACACTTTTTTCTGCCACTGCTGCAGCTAAGTCTCCTGTATGAGTTTTACGCATGGCAGTAAAATGTCTTTATAAATGATACGCTGCCCACAACATCCAGAAGCCAGTTCTAGCCAACGTGAAGAACATTTTAACATACATTTGAATTTAAATCCATATGGAAAGCTTTTAATTGCCTAGTGTAAAATTTATGTACAACCAACTGATTTATTTCTGTATCCAGTGGATATTTTGTCACCTCTATACAGAGGCTACACATGTCCAAAGGTCTCTAGAAATTATGTCCTCTCTTCCATTCTATTCACATCTGAGGCAAATATACTTTCACTAGGGAACTCTGTTTCAAGTGAACACCATATAATGGTCATAATGATGTTAGCCAGTAGACACCATGGTTGGCTATGGTGATTACTATAGGTATGGTTGTAACCACATTGTTTGGCTAAATACTCATCAGAACACACATCTCAGCTTAATAAGACCATTTGGTTCCTAGATGAAGTTTAAGAAAATAAGAAAGAGGACCTACTATTTATTGAAAGTCCTGTTTTTTTAAAAACAACAACCAACCTTCACTTATTCTTTTTTTTTTTTTTTCTTTTTTTCATAATTAAAAGACAGGAGTTTTCCTGTCATGGCAGATGCTTTACAGATGGACAAAGCTCCTATTTTTCTTCTTATATAACCAAATGCCACCAATGTATTTGTTAAGATATGAATAATTATGCTAATGTAAAGAGTGGGCAGGTGCAGGAGCAAAATATCTTAATATCATTTATGTGGGAAACTATATAAAACTTCCAAATCATTACTTTTATAGCATTTTAAACACTTTTGTTTGAAATTTTTGAATAACACCTGCTGTAGGCAAAAAATAAATTGGTTCTTGCTACTCTAAGAGGAACATTTTTAGTGGGAACAGTGGTTTAAGTCCCTTCTCCAGCACTAAACAAACCAATAACATAAAAACTATGGGAAGTTTGCTTCTTTATGGAGGTTGGGAATGGGAGCTGCAGTTCATTTGCACTGAAAGGACAGATGCAGCCAAGCAGCAGCACTTTGGCTGGAAGGATGGCATGGGTTGGCTACCTGGAATCTCTTCCTTGGCACAGGAGGCTGTTGAACTACTACCTCAAGAGAGAGGAGATTGCCCAAGTAGGTTTTATATCCCTTCTGCCCTTGGAATCGGAGGTTTCTACATCCTTTCATCAGTTAGTAAATCACATTGCATGGATTGAGTGGATTTATTTTCTAATTTTCTTATCATTCAGCATCTGCATCACGTTATATGCGATGATTACTAAACTTTCCTTCCCAGTTAATTGTTGCTCCAAGCAACATTCATTTAAGCCAAAGATTCTATAAATTTAGGAACATTGTGCCATTAGCATTCGCTGAAATTTTACTGATAATTTTTTAGAATTACTTTATCAGTGCCAAGAGCTATGCAAGGGTAGAATTCTAGCTGTGATTTACAATATGTAATAAAACATTCCCTAACAACTGAAATGAAAGAGCACTTCTATTTGTAGCACAGTATATGGTATGTAGGTCCTATCAAGAATGTGATTTGCAGGACCCAATGATGTGAGGCATTTGCTTGCTCGTGCTAATTAGCTCAGTCCAAATTTTGTCTTTAAATGTAGCCCTCAGCAGTGGCAAAGGAATACCCTCTAGGTCACTTTTGATTATTTGTGTTTTTCCCAGCAAACAGTAATACTATCTTGATACTGCTTGCATTTTCTTCTGATTAATTGTGATGTTCCTTGAACCAGTTTTGGTATGTTCTGGTGAGTTCTGGGGGTTGACCCCTTTTTACTGGCAGCTAGTAACACCAACTCTTATGTGTTAGGCATTTGGATTCAAGTTTAGAGAGTTTGCACAAGTTAAGAATTAGGAAGACATGAGCATACTTTCTGTTTATTCTATCAATAATAAATTCAGGAGAAGTTATAAAATTAGAATACAATAAATAAATGAATTCCAAATGTAAAAAGGGAGAATGTAATAAGGGAGAAAGTCTGTTTCCTTTGAGAATGAAAGAAATCTTAGAAATTAAGGATTCTGATGCCTTAGGGAAAGCTCTATATGACACTATATGACTGAGCTACGTTGAGAGAAGATATATCTCATTGATCAATTCGGTTTGACAGTATTAGTCATGTCCTGTTTTCTGTTCTAACCTGAAAGAACACAGAAACTCAGTTAGATACTTCTATCCTGCTTTGATATCAGGATGACTTAATGATGACTTTTGGGGAATTTCTGCTATAGTTTCTTGCAGCCTTCAGATTTGTAAAGCTAGTAGGAGAAAAATGAAGCAAAACTCTGTGGTGAGATCAGTGTTCCTTTTTTGGGCACAGCCACCATTCGCTGAAGCTCAGTGTTTGTATGGATGTAGAAGCAGCCTGTAAAGCTGTAAAGCAACCCTTCTCCTTTACTTGCCGTTACGACGTCTTTGGAGAAAACAATGAGTACTGGGCTTCGTTATACAGAAGGAAGAGTGATTTTGATCCCTGAGTATCTTTTAAAGGTGATGAAAAAAGGAAATAAACCACAACTCTTAAGTCTTTCTAGGAGCTTATTCCTTCACTAAAAACTGATTCCTACTCGGTTATTTTTCAGCACAGAATTACCAGTCAGTTGGTCAGCTGACTTGTTGGTTAGAATGATGCTTGTTATGTTTATGTGATTTCTTTTTTCGCATTCTGACATTATTTGTTCATTTTACAATGTATGTCCTGATAATGTGTGTAGTCAATCCCTAGAAAATGAACAGCTAGGGATTTCACATTTTAACAAACATATTATCTATATTGGCTGCTGAAATGTGTGAACTTTTTACAAGCCTTTATAATACAAAACAAATAAAAGATGAATAAAATTAGCTTATAATAATTCATTCATAGCTTTGTGAATTATGCTACTTGAGGTTTGGGATTATTTTGTTTTCCTTTAATTTACATACTGACAAACTTTTTAACAGCATTAGTTAACATCTCTCCTTCAGTTTTAATACTCTTTTGTTTCTTTCTGATTCTTTCCTTGCTTTTTACCATTTTATGAACATTAACTCTGCTATATCAAAATTGACATCTGAGAACAGTAATACCGTGTTCTGTAGCCTCTTTCTTCCTGAAATTAAACTGCATTTTGAACTAACCGAACATTACAGTTGCAGTCTGTGATATAAGTAAGGATCATATACTGGAAGTCACCCAAGGAAGCGGCGGTAGTGAGAGAATTTTGAAAGTGATCTTAAAATTTCAGTGGACAAAACTGTGCAGTGCATTGAGGCTAAATAAGCGTGATCAGCCATTTCAGTAAACAGTCCTATCTATCCACCATACACTACCAAAAAATTTCAGTGTTTCAGGTTCATGAAAGTGTAAGTTGTTTGGTTGTTGCTTTCATTACAATTTAGTCTGTGAAACCTAAGGAAGACTCCATGCTGCATTTTTTGGGTCACTGTTGAACAAATGGTATGAAGGAAAATTTTTCAGAGAATGCAATAACTGAAATGTTCTTTTGCAACACTGTGGGCTAAACCACTCCCTGTTTACTGTATGCTAGTATGATTGTATTTCAAAATAACTTTCACATTCAGACATATGTGAACCCTTATGTTAACCTCATGCCAACAATGGTGAGCTGTATGATAAACAGTCATTTCACTCTGCCATTCAAGTAACAAAGAATAAAATGAGTAGGAAGCTGTAGAAGTTCTGTAGCAGTTCCGCATTTTGGCAGACATATTTTCCAGTGTTCCGTGATATATTTTTCCTGTATTTTTATAAGGTCTGCATATTTTATATAGCATTTGTTCTTTCATTCTAATTATGTGGCAAGTTTATTCATCCATTTGATCCTCCTCCCTGTATGCATCTTTTAAAATAACTCGTCTGTATTTTACAGGTTTGGTTTACTTTTCCTTTTCTTGAGATGTAAAAAGCAGAATTGATCCTAGGGTATGTTCCAGATAATCAGTTAGGTCACTTAGTAAGTTTCCCACATGAATTTCTGTATGGATATTATTTCTGGGTAATAACACCTCCAAAATGTTTTTTCCTTCCAATTCATTTAGTGTCATATGTTGGTAGGGAGCAAATTTTTTATTGGTAAGGATCTCCAAAATCTATGAAAGAATGCTGGGGGTTTTTTTTCTGGTTATGGTGATATTCTTTTATGTGGGATGGAATTTTTAATAAAGGTTGTGCAGAAACTAAAGAGAGACTGAGATTTTTTTTTTTATCTCAGCCAAACCTAGGAAATAAGAGAGCTGAGAACTAAGCCATTTTTAATGTTAATTATACTTATGCTTCAGATTCTTTAAGGGTGGGAAAGAAAAAAGCTACATATTGCTGGGTTTGCTACTGTGTAATTCTCAAATGTGGATTGCACATACCAAATTATAGAATATGTCAGGTTAGTCAAAGTTATTAGAGAGCATATTAGGCTTCACTTAGCTTTGCTCTAAATAAGAATCTTTACGTGTAGGAGACATATTCAAAGAGCAACTCAAGTTATATCTACTCTGAACAGATTTTGTGTGATTATCATTTGCTGAAATAACCCTGAACAGCATAGATTATACTGTGCAGAGTGGGGACTCAGTGCTGGTATCTTCTGGGAGAGATAGAGAGTTTATTGTCATGCGTTATGCTGTATTTCACTTGCTTTTCTCTATTTAAAGTGTGAAGCTTCCACTGAATTGCATAGGATTTATTTCTTTGAGATTCTAGATAAAAGCACCAACTTTAAAACAAACTAATGACTTAAATAAAAAGTGCAATTATAGTTACTATATAATGCTAAAACATTTCATAATAAGAAAAACAAACAAACCAAACAAAATTATAATTCCTGCCATCTCACGTTTCCTCTATTTTGTTGGTACTTGCTCTTTTAGTGCCCTCCTGCCTTGAGTTCTTAACATTTCTGTTTAATGATCTTATTTATAGAATCCCCACTCTGGCAATCAGAAAACAGGTTTTAGTGATAAATTCTTTTTAAAGAGTATGTGTTCAATTAAATATGTAACCAGATGTTATTGGTATGCTTCCTTAGGTAGCAGCCTTTTTTTTACTTCAGCCACTGGGGATACTCTATTTCCCATCTCACTTTTACTCAATTCTATCAACTATTCACATTTTACAACCATTACTTTAACTTCTTCCCGTGCTAAGTTTCTCGTATCCTTATGCGTACAAATATTGCTCATAAGGCCTTGCTACAACCAGAATAAAAATTATTATTAATGTATTAAAATTCTACCAATATAGCTATTGCAGTAACAATTGATATAATTTTTCACTATCTGTTCAGCATACTTAAACTGAAATAGTTGTAAGAAATAAGTCCAGCTACAAGCTGTCATCTGTGCTAGTACTCATACAGATTAAATTCCTTTCTTCCTGTTCTGTTCAGCAGCTGTATAGAGGGTAGTGGCCAGCTGAGTCCTTTTCCACAGAGCAGGTGTAGCTAGGAACAAGAAGAGATGTCTCCATTAACGGATGCTCTTGCTAATCTTCCCTCTGTTTCTTACACTGAAGTAGTCAAATCTGTGAACGTTGGTGTCACTTAAATATTAGTTAAAAAAAAACCCCAACAACAAGAGCAACAACAACAAAAGAAAAAAAAACACGAAGAGAAAAAACCCCAAACTAATATGGGAAAGGTAGGTGTTAGAACCTCTGGGTGATGTGTCTTTCCCTTGGATCCTCCCCTTGCTGTCCTTCATAGCTCTGTTTCAGAGCAAATGCACCAATTGTGTCTGTTCGCAGGCATCTGCTAACCGTTCTGATGTCTGCCTCAGAAGAGAGCACTGATGTGAAGGAGAGCGCACCTGCGTACACCATGGACAGATTTGAATTAGATACAGTTTTTTCCCTTTTGCCGGGGAGGGGGGAAACTCATCTCAAAAAAACATCCAAAAACATTTAAATGAGCATGGAAGAAGTGCAAAATTTCATCAGCCTGGGTAAAGGAAATGCAGTCTGCAGCATTTAGCAAAAATCTCATTAAAAAGAATTCAATAAAAGGTTAACTTCTAAATTCTTTTCAACTTATGAACAGAAGTGAAGAGCCTTTTTTGTTAATCCCCTTACTGCAGCATAGGTGCTTGCTGGAGGAATTTTTGTCCAGATGTTACACAACGTCCTGGAGTAAAGCAAGCTTTGGATCATTTTCTCTTCCCAGGTTGGTCTAGTTTTATGGTTTTAGGAACAGCTTGAATATGTTTTGTAGAAGTACAATAGTACCTGAAAAGCTGTATCATCATGATTTAGAGGTTTTTAAAAAATCCCTGTTGTTAATTTATCATAAAACTTCATAACAGCATTTTAATGTGCAGTTTCAATGTTATGTTGGTTTACATGAAACTTTTCTTGCCCTTTTAGGAGACGTTTGCAGATCTTGTAAGAGAATGGAGGCAGCTGCCCTGAGCCTGTCAGTATTACTTTCAGAGGCGAAGGACAATTAAAATAATATTTCTTTTCAGTAATACAGTGAGTACAGAAATTAGAATTTTCCATTTAAAATACAAAGACCGATTAAAGATGAAATGCTGTTTGAATGTCAGTTGGAAGATATCTTCTGGTATAACAAAAAAGAAAAGGTGGTTTTTTTATTAAATTTTGCCTTACTGAAGTTAAAATCCAACAAAATCATGTGCTGTGACTTTAAAGCAAGACACTGTCTGTGTAGAGTCTTTATCCTTGGTGATGCTGGGTATCTTCTTAGAGGTGCTGAACTCCTTCAGTCATGATAGAGTGTTTTAGTGACTACTACAGGCTTGGGGAAGAGTGGCTGGAAAGCTGCCCTGCAGAGAAGGACCTGGGGGTGCTGGTTGACAGCCAGCTGAAGGTGAGCCAGCAGTGTGCCCAGGTGGCCAAGAAGGCCAACGGCATCCTGGCCTGTATCAGAAATAGTGTGGCCAGCAG
>JAVJGG010000088.1:34441236-34454025 GCA_035590195.1 Aviceda cuculoides | reverse complement strand
TTTGCCCGTGACGGTAATTGGTGAGTGATCTCTCCTGTCCTTATCTCAACCCACAAGCCCTTTGTTATATTTTCTCTTCCCTGTCCAGCTGAGGAGGAGGGAGTGATAGAATGGCTTTGGTGGGCACCTGGTGCCCAGCCAGGGTCAACCCACCACAGGCATCTTCTGCTTTTGTCATCTAAGTTGGCTTTAACCCTCTTCACTGCAAATGGAAACTTTTGATCTGGAATTGTAATAGATTAGTTGCAAAAGTTATAAAATTTTGGCTTAACTTCCTATTTATTGACCTACAAGGAAAAAAACCCTTTGATTGGGTTGATCAATCACGCATGTCTTCATTAAATTTTGGAAACTTTTAGAATCAAATAAGTACAAATTTTTACAAGGGCTTGTATTTAAATCGTAAAAATAATACATTCCCATAAGGGAGACATCTGTTCAACTGCGTCATTTTCCAGAATGCAGAATTTCTCAGAGTTTGTAAATTGGTAATATGTGGTAAATTCCTCCATGTATAATATATGAATCAGGATATGATCCTGAAGTTTATGGGAGGTTTTCCTAAAGTTGAAGGTTAATGCAAAGTGGGAACAAGCACCTAATTGTGTTGCTGAGCTTTTTTAATTGGTAAAGTTTTGAATAAAACATAACATAAAGACACAAACCACACAGTTGAGTAATCCTTTCAGTACTGTTGGGGCAAAGAAATTGTATTACTAAGGATTAAATATGAATAAATGCAGCATATCATAAATTGTTATATTTAAACATTTAATGTAACAGCTCAACAATACAGAGAAAAATTAACTGGAAACTTCCTCTTTAAAAGCATGCAGCTGAAAATATCAAACCCAAATCCCCCAGCGTTAGTGGAAATGCTAGGGAAAGTCTGCAAAAAGGGGGACCTTTGCTGAATATACACTGTTCAGATCACAGCAGGGCCTGTTATTTATGCTAGTTAAGTGGCATGGCTGTTTGCTTGAAAATGCAAGCTCTTTAATGTATTATAGTTTGGAATATGAAATACCAACTATTAGTGTAGTCCTGCAGTGATAACTCTAATCAACCTACCAAAGGAGCACTACAGAAACATACTATTCATTGAACATGAAATATGACCGGAGAGGAACGAGAATGGAGCATGTTGATCTGACTACACAAAACGTTTCAAAAACGTAGTCTTTTTTTTAAAGAAGCAAGGCACAAGAGTCCTACTGCTCTCAGCTGCATTATTTCTGGTCCAGAACAGTTGCCTTGAAAAATGTTGACCCACTTTTAAAATCATGAAATCATGAAAGTCAGCTTTGACAAAAGAAGCTGAGACAGTGCACAACTCTATTGCTAAAAAAATAAATATAAAACCAAGTCATGGTACCTGAGTCTTTATTTCTCAGCAAATTCATCCTTAGCACAGAGATGGTGTGGTTTGCAAGAGATAAGAATCAGGATGATATTCCGCTTGCGAGAAGAAAATACAGGAACTCTGATAGCTTTTTCTGAAATAACATAAAATATCTGTGTCTTACTGGACTCATCCTTAGTATCATGAAATCAAAAATAGTAAAAACATCTACCTCTTGCCTCAAATTTTTATTTACCTACTTTATCAATAATCACATTCTTACTTCTGGTGCAGAGCCTCAATACCATATATTCTTTGTCCATGAACGTTGGACCTAAAAAATGAAGGAAATACATAGTAAAGTTTAAAAATCTATTTATACTACAGAAAAGGTAAGAAAAGTTCAAAATCTTGAATGTGGATAGTGTAAAAAATAGATTGACTACAGGTACCTTACTGTACTCTAGCAGTAAACTGCAGACTGAACTCTAACTCAGTAAATTCAGTGGACTGTCTCTGTAAACTAGCAGTAAACTCTGGGAAATTCTAGGTTCAAACTCTGTTCCAAGAAATATAATAATCTACTTCAAGTTTCCTTCTAACCACAGTTTACTACTGTTTAAGAGTTTACAGATGACTTGTATGAAAATAAAGTTCAGAGAAAATTTATATAAATATGTATGGGTGTTAAATTTAACTTTATCACTTAATTTTTATATGTATTGAGCTTAGATAACCTTCATTAGCAGTTGTTGAGATAGGCAAGTAAAAACCAATCACATTTATTCATACTGCACATGGGCAGCATTGTAGAAAGGATGAAGGTACTTAGTGTTTCTAGCCACAACCTAACCACGGCAGAGCCCTGACTGCGCTGGGAGCCCTTAACGATGCTGCCCAGCCTCACCTGGGGCCCCAGCCACACCTTGACCACTTAAGCTCAGCCCTGGGCCATCAGTTCCACTCCCCGTGAGCTGCGATGAGGAGAAGTAGTCTTCAGCTTGCTCCAGAACCTTGTTGTTCCTGACCTCTGGTGTGACGCTTTGAGTGGACCTCGGACTTGCCTTGTCACGCTGAAGGTGCCTGATGACCTGGGCTCTGGGCAGACTGCCTGCCCCCTCTCCGGCCAGCCTGCTCGTGATGGATGAACCCTGGGCGGTGAGGGTCCCTGGCCTGCCAGGTGGGTTACCGCCCCGAGTCCCACAGAGAGCTGCCAGCCATTGCTGCTCCCCAGTAGCCTATCACTGAGATTGGAGTAATCTCCAAATCCATAAACTACATGAAGAAGTAATCGTTGTTGTCCCTCCCCCATGAAAGAGAGCCTTCTCTTAGGGGAAAAGGCTGACGTTCACAGGATCACGGAATGGTTGAGGTTGGTAGGGGCGTCTAGAGGTCATCTTGTCCAAGTCCCCTGTGCAAACAGGCCACCTAGACTAGGTTGTTCTGAACTGTGTCCGGATGGTTTTTGAATAGCTCTGAGGCTGGAGATTCCACAGCTTCCCTGGGCAGTCTGTTCCTGTGCTTAGTAAAAGCTGACTCATTCACTTTATTCATGCATTTTTTAAATTTTTTGTTGTGGTTTAAATCCAGATATTGTTGTGTTTAGAGCTTTGATTCCATGGTTACAGCTGCTTGTTGACTTCCATGTTGATATTTCAGAGATTATTAGGTATAATTGTAAGAATGTCAATTAGTCATTGGTATTATCATGTTTGAACATACAGCAATTACATAGTATTAAAATAATTTAACATTTCAGAACACTTATAATGTGACCAGGAAATTACTAATTTGTAATGCTTGTGTATCATGGCTTGCTTTATTTTTTTAGTGTCATGTGTAAAGTAAATAAGTTTTGGCTCATCTATTTATTTTTTTATCAAAAATTGTCTGGTAGGCACTATCAAAATAAAGCCAGTATTCTAGGATTCTTTATTCTGAAGCAAGGTAGTGAAGTCGTTGTTCTTGTTTTTAATGTATGCAAATGTATGTTTAGGGGCAAAAAATGACAGATTACATGAACACCATAGAAACCAAGGTTGGAGGTTTTTTTCTTCCAACAGGTGCCTGATAGCTTCCAGGGTTACAATTTTGGAACAGAGTGAAGTGCCAAAGACTGAGGAAAATCCTGGATAAAGTATCACAGAGAATTCCACCAGGATGATAGGGCAGTTATGGGGCTGAACATGCAGCTGAGTTAATTATTCACCTATTCTAGAATATTATTTTTGTATTTTTATTTTGTTTCTAAGGAATTGAGGATGATGTGGTCATTCTGCCTGTATCTATAGGTTCTTTCTCTTTGCACCCTCTTGTCATCCTAACCTGCATCACACATGACACATGAACCCTTGGGCTAAGTTCAAGTACCTTAAAAATCAGTAGGAATTTTGAGCTTCCCTTAATGAACATTTCCTATGAACGAAAGAAAAAGTGAGGTCATCCAACCAAATGACTGTAAATTTCTCTTTGTAGAATTACTTATTCCTGCTAAAGAAACACTTTAAAAAATAAAAATGTGAAAGTACAGACAAAATTAAGTGCAAATAGGCAGTTGAATTTCTGTCATTTGTGTTCATGTTGACCATTGGGCAGCATAACATACATTAAAATTCAGCCTCCAAGAAGGGGGTTGTTCAGAGATTGCTAATTTGAAGACTACTGTAGCTAATACTTGCAAATATTTTTCAAATAATGAGTATTTTTTTAAAAGGGAAAATAGTTGTAAAGTCATATGACTTCTGTTTGTTGGAAGATTTTCTTCTGGTAAGGTCACATTTAATGTCTCTTAAAGACATGTACACTTTGAATTTTATCTACTAAGCTACATTAATGAAGTTAAAAGCAATGTGGGTGCTGCCCTTTTGGTAAAAACTGTTGATAGAACAGAACAGACTTTTAAGCTGTGAAATAGGGAACATTAAGTGTGTTTAGACAGGATGAGATAAATAGAGGTTAGCTATCAGGAAGGAAACATCTATAACTGATGTTCTGAAACTCAAGAGTATAGGAGCTTGGCTTTTAGAATTTTTTCTTCTCATTCTTTCTCATAGACTTTGTTAGAGCATGGAGAAGATTTCATTGCAAAACTACATCTGAAGCAAAGATTTTTCCATTTTAGTGGCAGTGAGACCAGCTTTTATTCTGTTTGCTTATGTATAAGAACTGAGAGTAAAATAGTGTTTAACTGGACCATTTGGTTTTCCATATATCAATACAAGTTTTCTTTGGTTACGTTCCATTGGCTCCGCCCCTGAATTCAACTTTGAGTTCTTTGCTATTCTGTACTTTAGTCTGCTCCTTCTTCAGATTAAAAGACGTTATTCAGTTTGATTAAAAAAAAAAATGCAGTAATGTCACTATTTGAGTTATATTTTCATGAGGGCACAGAGAGGTGGTAACTTATTCAAATTCTGCCTGACTTTACTACTCTTCATTACAATGAAAGAAATCAACACCATTGTCTACACTCACTGTTTTCCATGAAACAGTGTCAAAAAGAATACAAGAAAACACAGGAGATGGATCAAAGGAAGACCTAATAACTGAAATAAACTAATTAACCTCCTGGACATGCAGAAATTACTTTCTAGTAGTTATTCTTATTGATCCTTTAAAAACAACTCCGACTAAGAAGAAACTGATAACCAGAAATACTTGGGGTCCTCTCCCCCTCCCCCCTTTTTTTTTTTTTTTTTTGTGAGAATGACTTACCTCAGAGCTGATATCATGTAGATTGCTTTTATTTTAAAAAGTTAGCTGATGGTTGACTAATGCCATATAGAAAAATGCTCAAAGGAATTAGAGGCACAGTGTCTTCAGTTAGGAATAGAATTTTGGTGCCTAGTTTTAAACAAATCCTTCAATATTTTCTCCAGGTTCCTGAATTGGGATGACTTTGCCCTCCAATGTATTTACTTGGGTTTTTTATGAATGCTGCTATTAGAGCCAAGTGAAAAATTCATATTCTATCTCCACAAATATTACAGTATTTCAGCATTTATTTTTATCCTAAATTTTAACAAATGTTGCAGTTAAAATATTTTTATGTGAATGAAAAGAGTTAAATGTAATTTGAAAAATACTAGGTTTGTTGAACTGATAAACATACTTCATTAGATATAAATCTTGTTGTCTGATATTATTGTAACTTTGGTTATTGCATGAACCTCCTTTGACAAAAGGCAGACCTGTAAGCAGTCAAGAGTATTTCATTATTTCAAATCAGCGTTCCCCGACTCTGAGCACCTAAGCTTTGTGACTTGCCTGGAAATGCTCAAGTAGCCATATGGTGCCATTTTATACAATCAGCTCAGAGCAGGTTGAAACAGTGTCCAGCTGTTTAATTTATGATACTTGAATAATTTAGATGAAATTTCAAGCAGTTCTAGGTGCTTTTTGAATTTGAGATTTTTTTTTTGTGGCAAATTGTCTGAATTCAATTCTTGTACTGTAGACAGTTGTGGTCAAGAGTTTCTTGGCTGACTGGTTCATCATTGCAACAGTTCCTGTCATATTTATAATGGCATTTTTAAACAGAATTTCTTCAAGGTACTATTATAGTTGATGGACTGGTATTCATCAGTGACTGACATTTACTTAGAGCCACATATTCACAGTTTCAATACTACTTTATAAACATAAACAGTGTTAATGTTTGTGCAGCCAAGTATTTAAAGATACAGTGCAGCGACCCGATGAAAAAGCCATTTCAGGGATCACCCTAAAGGGATGTTAATTGGTTAGTAGATAAGCTAAAATGCTGCTGAGGAGGCATTCCAAAATGGAAACCCGTTGAAACAGAGGCTGCTGTTAAAATTCTACTAAGAACACTGCACTGTGTTCTTAAATGGGGTATTACAAATCCTAAACCTGCTGAGATTACGAGCAATAGTAAAAAAAACAGAGCAGCATTTGTCCTCCTGGAGTCACCGCTTCACCTAATGGCAAGGCTTTCTCTTTAGATTCTTCTGCTATCTCTTGTTTTAAGATACATGAATTGATGATGGTTCCTGGAGCCTGAATTACGTTGTCTTTTGTTCTTCTCCTGGTATATCTGTGAAGCTGTAGAGACTTTGACATAAGTTTATAATATCACGGTGGTTTTGTTTTCATAATCTTGCCACAAACAGTGTCAAAAGGTGGCAACCCGTTGGTAATGCAGTATAATTTAATCATGCCTTTAGTTGTTCGGACTACCCGGGCTTTGCTGTGGCTGTGTGCTTCCTAGGCTTACTCTGGCAAGTACCGCGTGCTCCCTTTCAGGCAGCGGTTGTTCCCCCTTACGTGAAGTCAAGCCACCCTTCACGCCTGCGACTACAGCTAGACGTCGTTGTGCCCTTTCCTTGTGAACTGGGAGGCGTGTGAATTGTCTGTACACTGACTTTACCTTTTCTTCGTTGTGTATTATTTTTATAGAGTTCTTTGTTGTGCATATGAATATTACTTTTGAACCACTGCTACTACTGTTACCATCTTTGCTGTGCTTGCTCTACTGGTGCTCTTGAAAATGAGGCTCAAAGTACAACAGAACGGCTTTTCCTAAATGTCAGACTGGTAATATTTGCTGTCGTGTAGCTTCGATAGGATCAAAGGATTGTTAACAGTTAAGCTTCATTCTGAAATGGGTAACTTCATTTATTTATAAATTTCTGATTGCTTTGTCAAGGATTTGTTCTGAGGCTTGTAGTCTTGTGTTTTGTCACAGATCTTGGTTATGAGTTAGTCCTTTTAAGGGTGCCCAGTATCCAAAAGATGAACTAATTGATTATTTTTTGTTGTAAATAATTCCCTACCTTTTTTTAGACTGCTGCTTCAGCTTATTTTTTTGTGTTTATGCCACTTGGGTGTTTATAATACAGTTTTGTAATTACCCTGCTCTGCTCAAGTTTGCTTAGAAGTAAGGGCCTTAGTATCTGCTTTGTCAGTGACAAGGAACTATTCTGACAATTTTACCTTTCTTTCCCTGGTATTTACTCATGACAGATACAGTGTAGTGTTCCATTTAAACCTTCTCCAGTTGTTCAGTGTGCTAGAGTTTAAAGTCGGGTATAATTTTTTTTTTTGTAATTCCTTTCCTGTGGTTGGTTGTGTTTTAATTTATTTGTCAGTATTTTATGGTACAGCATGGCTCAGTGCCATTCAGAGCTATGGAATCAGAGGTTTGCACTTTTCCTCATGTTACGTAGAGTCTCATGATTCTTTCACAACAAAGAAAAGCTTTTGGTTTTGTTATTTTTCTATAGAATATTCACATCTAACTGAAATATGGATTTCACATTTCAAAGCTATGTAAATGGCAATATATGCTCCTGTAGCTATGTTTTATTTTATTTGTAATTGCATGATGAGTTTTGTGCCGAAAAAGTGAGTTGTACAAGATGCAGCCATTTTCCTCTATCAGGTACTGCATTCAGAAGAATAGAAGAAAACTGAACGTCTATTGGGGAGAGGGCGTGTGGAATTACTGGAACCATTTTAATCCTAATTGCTTCCTAGCAGCACTAGCACGTCTATAATGATAAATCTAACACAATTGGATACAACAACAATAAAACAAGTAATTCCAATCATATAAGGCTGGCAGTAGTTTTGAGGTCATTTTCTGCAAGTTGATCAATAAGAAGTTCACATCATATAATCCGCATTAAATTTATTCCTGTAATACATCTTAACTTCAAGTGTAGCAGTGGTTAATTGCTAATCCATATTCATTGAACAGAACAAATGAGGACAGCAGGAGTAGATACTGCATGTGCCGTCACATCAAATGTGTAAATTCTGAGCTCAGTTTTTCATTGAGATCACTTGTGTTTGTCTATCTTCTGTCCCCATGACTTGAGAGAGTCTTTAGAGATTGTTACACAGTTTGACTGACTACATTTGTTGCTTTTATTGACAATGCCTAGTATTTGCATAGACATTAATTAGAAACTTTGAGTTGTATGTATCTTCTTGATTGTAGTTATTGTTGATCATTAGAATGCACTTGCATTTTAAAAGATTGATTGTATTTTAGTAATTACTTCTGTAGAACACCCTTTTAAATCTGTATTTCTTTCATCTGTAACATATTAAACTTCCAGTTGAAGATCCTGGCTTGTTCTTGGCATAGCATACATTTCATTTTAAGGTTCACCTCTGAGCACGGCATGCTGGGTTTATCATACAGTTTTTAAGGCTTAATCGAAAGCCCATTGAGGTTGACATTAAAAAAAAAAAAAGCCTCTCTAACTAGTCAGCTCGGGATGATGTTCCTGGTCTTTGCCCTTAGGTGTATTATTCACATTTGATCCCAGCTGGGTACAGTTTTATCAAGTATTTGCCAAGTAGCTTATATATTTCAGCAAATAGATTACTCGCCATGTATAGGGATACATGAATCATTTTCTGAATTATTTTTTGTTTGCTGTTGCTGTTGCTCGATTTGTAACTGAAAATTGTTTTAGTTTTCTACTTGATAATGATTTGAGCTTTTAATAGATGAGGAACAAGAAATCAATCATAGTAAGCCATAAGCAAATAATGAATATTCTTATCCTTGTAGAAATATTTTTCCTCTGAAGATGACACAGGTATTTATATGAAGAACTGCATTCTCCAGAATTGATTAAAATATAAGACTGATTTATATGAATTTATGTGGATCTCCAATACTGATTGTATTTGCAATCAGTGTCTTATACTATTCAGCTTCCATTTTGTCTGTGCTTCTTTCCATTAACCGTGATAATAGTAGTAGATAGTAGTAAATATACTTTCCAATAATAATTAATTAAATGGAATACTGTTAATGGAATTCAAACCATTAAATACATGTAAAATGAATCCATTAAAAATATTTATAATAAAATATGACATAAACTAGTATTTACATTTAAAATTCAAGACTTGGTTCCCCAAAACCTAGTAGGAAAAGAGACTTCTTATTTGGACAAAGAGAGGAAGAGGAGCTGATTTGTTATGGCCAGATAAAAAAGAAAATTGAATGTTTTGGCTGGGGGATAACAGAGGCTTTAAGGATGAGATTTTTTTTTTTAATTTTTTTTTTTTTTTTTTTAAATAAAACAATGCATTCCCCTCCGAGTTTAAAAGAGCAAACATTTTTCTGGTAGAAAAGTTTCCCAGGTGGTCCCTCTTCTGATACTCTACCATGCTCTAAGTTTAGGAAAGTTTTCTTTCTTTTTTTCTATGTCAAAAAATATCTAATACTTTTAACGATCACAGTATACTTGTATTTTCTGATTAAGGATTAATATTTACCACCACATACTGTCATCACAAGCAAAATTGCCATGTACAAACTTGAATTTAGTACCTAATTTGGTATGCAGTATAATTCTATAAATATGCTAGCTCATGCCTAAATTACAATTTTGTTTATGAATCATACGTAATACCTTCCCTGAGCTGGGTATAAAGCAAATCTGGAAACAAAAATTAAGCAGACTTCTTTTTCTTATGTACTTGGACTAATGTAATAGGAAGTATAATTACATAATATCGCATCCACATCTGTGACAAGATACACATGAGTTGGCAAGCGCCAACGGGCTTGATGATAGCAGTGATCTTCGGGGGCAGGGTGCAAGTGGCCAGGTTCTGCTGAAAAAGGAGTCCCTCAGAAAGCAGTCTTGTCTTTGACAGGCAGGGAAGGATCTTGGAGAAGTAAGACGAGGCCCACAGGCGCTTTGTCAGTACTTTGTCAGTGCAGATGTTAGAACGGATTTTAGAATGGAATTTTTCAAATATTAATTTGATTGTTGGATATAAGCATCTCTTGTTTGCATGAGAATAGATTTTATAAGTTGGAAAGTCTACAGTTCATGACTGTTTGTAGTACCACATAGATTGCACGGCCTACAGGTCTTTGTGCTTACTTTTTGAATGCAGCAGAAGCATTTACTTTGTAATACAAAGTCATTCTGTATTTTCATTTGAAATGCTGGTTCTAAGTAAATTTTCCACGAGTCTGTTGGATTGTGATTAGCATGGCTACATTCCTTTTTTGTTTCTTGTCATCCAAATTTTTTAATGATTCGTTAGGAGTAGGAAGTTTTCTCAAGTTTCAAGACTAGATGGATATCGAAACATGTGCTATAGTTCGGTCCATAAGCAGTACCACAGAACAAACCACAGAAATCAAACCACATGATTAAAATGGTACCTTTTGCTCTTCAAATCTGTAAAAAGGTTAATGATTTTGTAATAATAGTGTTCTGACTAGACTTGAGTTGGCATAACCTGAATTTAGTAAATGGGAAGACGTTACATCCATCTTGCAGTGGAACAGTGAGGTCATGGCTTACATTGTGCACTTTGCCTCAAAACTATGTACATAAATATTCTGTGAAGGTAAAATCTACATTGTCTAGGGATGGAGTGTTGCATAGTACAATATTTTCTGTTTCAAAAGGATGTAAGTATTTTAGCATCATTCTGACCAAGTGGAATCACAGTACAACAAAAGTTTTAACTTCTGTTTATTACCATTTCCTCCTTTTTGGGGCATGCGAACCATGCCAATATATATAATTTTGGAGCCTGTGTTGAAAAATTAGTTTTAGATGAATGGCACTTTTAATACTTAACAGAATTTCAAATTTATTTTACTTTCTTTTGACAAGCATTCAGGAATTCCCTGAAAACAGACAATGTAATACAGAGAGCAAGTCTGATCTTTGAAGCTCAATACAGAAGTTTTTATTAGACTTTTGCCCTGCTGTGAAGCAAATCATTGCTAACTTGAAAAATTATGACCTAAACTTGTCAAAATTCCAGTGAATTTTGACTTGACTGTGTTTGGTTTTGAGTGAAGAGATGGAAACATATGTTGTATGATTTGAAAATGCAACAAATATGTTGCTTACTTTAAGTAGAAGTAATCTGGGGGGCAGGATACTGATGATATGCAGGATTCCTAATAAGATGAATCTCTTTCTCTTCCTCTTCTCCTTTTCTTGTTTGAAAAGGACACTGAATTTACACCTCCACTATAGGTCACAAAATAAGACTCTGACACTAAGTTTTTTATTCAAATATTCCTTGTTTTGTAATGACTATCCATACTGTTAGAAGATACAGATCATATAAACAAAGAAAATGGAAATGACAGATGAAACTACAGTACAGTACAAACGTCAATACAAGACAGTTTGCTGTTAACTTTCTTGGAATGAATGAAGCATATATTGCCTTATCTGGTTTGTTGTACGCTGCGCTACCTAGGAACTTTACCACAGGAAACAATACAATATAAATTAATTCTTATGGAAATGATAATGAGAATAGGATGTATTACAAAACTTATCTATATTTCTATAAAACTACTGTCTAATGTAACTATAGTTGACAGAATAATAAGTTATAGTTTATTGAAAGGTTTGCTATACATCTTCCGAGTGACTATATTTGAGAAAATACTGTTAGATTAGATACTTTTATTACCACCATTTGTACATTTCCCTTAAAAACTATCTGTAACGCCTGCTTTTCTTGATATTTCTCTGGGGCATTAGTTTTCATATTACACTGCACTTTACACAAAATAAGTGGAACTTTGAACTTGCAAATTTCAAACCTGCCATGTCCTTTTTGTCCTTTTCTCCTTGTATTGAGATACAACACGTGGTTTCGGTTTAGCTGAGTGATGTGCTTTGATGCCCAGCTCTGCCCTCGTGAAATTCTGGTAGCTTTGCTTTCGGAATCTAGCCTGTGCTACATGCTCCAGGGAACAGTGAAAACCACCATAGTTGTGCTTATAGAATAACTTTTGTGATGTGATAATATTAATACAGTGATAAAAGTTCATGTGTTTGGCCTTGCCCTTTCGTGCATTAATCAGTGCCAAAATTACTTTTTTTCTTTTCCCAGTAGCTTTCTGTTTGTTTGTAATGTGTTCTTTCAAACTAAAGATAAAAATTGATTACTGGGCATATCGGACTTTGTTTATACCTACCAAAATGGAATATATTCTCAGCTCTTGTCTTTCTCAGAAGGCACTTTCATAATGGCATTAAACCCAGCACACACAACAAAGCGTGTGACTTGCATGTAAATTATCCAATATGAATTAAGAATACAATCAACAATTTGGCGGCTCTGCAAATTAAAAAGTGTAAACTGTCTTCAGACCTTGGCAAAGCATTTGTACTGAATTAGGACCTTGACTTTACTTTGAGACATTTCTACATTAAAAGAAGTTGCATTTTTATTTATAGCTACTGTCATGGTTTAACCCCAGCCAGCAGCTAAGCAGCACACAGCCACTCGCTCACTCCAGCCGGGTGGGTTGGGGGAGGGAATCAGAAGAGGAAAAGTGAGAAAACTCATGGGTTGAGACAAAGACAGTTTAACAGGCAAAGCAAAAGCCGCACACACAAGCAAAGCAAGACAAGGAATCCATTCCCCACTTCCCAGGGGCAGGCGGGTGTTCAGCCATCTCCAGG
>JAVJGG010000088.1:34422249-34438905 GCA_035590195.1 Aviceda cuculoides | reverse complement strand
TAGTGTAGCTACATGTGGCAGTCTACTTATTTATTAGTGAATTGCCTGTAGACTTGGCAAAAAAAGTACTTGTAATGTGCTTGTTGTTGCAGGTTAATATTGAAAAAATACTGTTTAGATTATTTTTCCACAGAACTGTTGGTTTTACAGTATGCGTGAAATGACATTTCATAGCACTTCATTACGTATGTAGCCAGTGTATGTTTAGTTTGGGGATTCATATCAGAATAACATAATTTCTTACCCATTCTTTGCTTTCATGTTCCCTGACCTTTAAGCTCAGATTTTTCCCTGCCATTGCCCCTCCCAGACCACTTCTTCACAGCAAGACAACTTTGTATTGCATTAACTTTAGATTAGAGTTTTGTAATAGAACTGTTGCAGCAAACAGTTCAGAGTAGTCTCAGTACTGCCCTAATTTCCAAATGGGTGCCTATGTCTCTTCAAAATTAGGTGCTTTTAAAACAATATTTTTGTTTTACTTTTGGCCTTAACTGAGTACAGTTCAGCCAGCCCCAACATTCTGTCCTTCAACGCAAAGGCTATTGTGTTTAATTACTGTAATGCCTAGACTGTGAAGTGTATTACTGGCAATAACAGATTATATTAACACAATCCCAGGTGGGCATTAGCCAAAAAACAAACAAACAAAAACCCCAACAAACCAAACTGTGGCTTGTATTATGCTTTTGTAGTGAACATGGAAAGAGACTGCTGTTATGCCAGGCTGTTAGCTATGTACTACAGGAGGGAGATGAGAGCGGATTCTTCAGCTATACAGAATTCACATATGCCAGGGACTAGACCTGTTTACTCTCCCAACGCTGAATTTCCTAAGCAAGTGCAGAGGCCCAGGAGGAGGACTGCAGCTCCTCTCATACAGACTCGGCTGTGCCTCAAGAATACTGCTCTTGTACAGGACGAAGGGGCAGAGTCACACAAGCGAAGTCCAGGCAAGCTAATACTCAGGAATGGAGCTATGTGACTTCACCCACACAGGACCATTGCAGGTTGACAGTTTCAGCATTTAATGGAACTTTCTGAGCGGAAATAAAATTTGCTATTAGCTTTGTTGCTTTCGATGTTTGTTTCTGAGAGAAACATCGGATTTTCTTTGCAAAGTTTTTTTAGCTTTTGTTCAGGTATGTTTGGTTTGTAAAGTAAAAAGTAAAAATTGTGTCTATAAAATATCTGTGACAGTGAGTATAAATCACTATTAATCAGCAGTCACGAACCTCAGTCTCTGTTTCTAATACTTAAATGAAGGGGGCCCAAAACTGTCAGAGAAGCAAAAACGCAGACAAATGGTTCTACCCAAAGTGCCTTCCCTTCCGCATGCCGCTGCCTCCTCCACCTCCTCCCTAGCAGTTCTAAGATTAGTCTCTGAAGAAATGGATTGTAAGCACAGGTAAAAACAAACAAATCAACTGATTCTTCAATTATCCAGATTGCCAATACACATCAGCTATTATAAAAATATAGTTATTTCACAACTATTGACTATAGTTACTTATTTCAATATTAGTGAACCTTTATGATTTTCATCTGCATGAAAACCCACCTATGCCAGGCACAGGGACATACTTGCTACAGAGGAAAAGTGTAGAAAATCCTGATCCTAAAACCAGTAGGCCCTTGAGCAGACCCTTTGGATGCTGTCCCTCAGCATTCAGCTCACATGCAGTAACTGCACAGCTGGCTGCCCGCTGTGTTGTCATTGACTACAGCACTGCTAGCTGTGCTCTGAGACCCCAGGACGACAGTGAAAGGTTGAATAAACTTCTACTCATAAACAAGGAAATCTTTCTGTACACAGCAAGAATAAAACGCTGTCTCCGCTGCTACAGACTAGGGAGGCTGTGGCTTTTGTTCTTGACGGCAAATGCTGTATTTTTCCCAGAATGGTCTCCAAACTCATCCAGTTTAACACAGTTGTCTAGAGGCCAGTACTCAATGAACATAACTTCACATTCATATGCACAGGTAGAGCCCAGTGCCTCAGTTCAACCAGATGAAGAAACTGGGTGATGTGGGGTCTGTGCAAGTATCTTACAGGGGTTCTATACGCTGCACCAGATTTCAGACATACAGAAAGACAAGAGATTGCTTCGAGCCTGTGCGTGACAGCTTTGCTGTGAGCTTGTGTCCTGGAGAGAGCACATTATGCCAGGAAGTTTAAGAGACAGACTGATAGCTCTGCACCAAGACTTCTGCACCCCACAGCAGTAAATTCCCTTGAGACATGTCAGTGATCAAAGCACCAACATCTACCACCCATTACCAGTCTCCTTCTTCTTTAACGGAGAATGCCAGAAACCATCTAGGTCTGTGATGCCAGGCAGTGAGGGAAACACACGCTGTAGTTGCCCCCTCTTCTTTAAGTGCACAGCGAAGTTTAATCCCCAGAATAATCGGCTTTTTATTTTCCTTCACTGATTTTTTTTCTCAAAGTGTGAATGTTTTCTGAAGGCACCGAAGAGGCTCCCATCTCCCTTTCCTTAAAGGCATACTGCATATCTCCCTACAGTTCTCCATGTTGCATTTCAGGCTTTAATGACTCCAACTGTGCAAAGGGAAGGATGTTCAAATGCCTCCAGAACCACACCTCAGAATTCTTTGTTCTTCTCCCCTAGTAAGTCATATTCTGCTCAGTGTCTTTCTGCCGTCAATTTATTTTATGATGGCTTAAAATAATCTGTTACATCAAGAATGATTTTTTCACCTTTTCATTTATTAGACTGGAATCTGCACTAGGAAGATATCAGTTTCCAAGCCTGACAATTTCTCATCATCGTTTAAGAGCGTGTAGACTGACAACTCCAAATCGTTCATTTCCACTGTAACTACTGACTTAATGCTTTACTTGCAGCAGCTTCTCCCAACTCCTACCTCCCATTCCTGATTACTTTTTTTAGTGGAGAGAATAATAGATTGGAATTCATTCCTATACAACTACTATGCAAAAGTACAGATTAGAGTCCAACCCTGCTCCCTATCAAATAAATAGAAATGATGCTTTAGTTTTTGAAGGGGATCTCATCAAAGCAGTACAAGCAGCCATGCTGAGAAACCTTTCAGAGAAGAGTAGGGGGGAGATTTGTTTTAGAGGTGCTGAGCACTATTAACTCTTGCAGTCTGACATTTCATTGTTATATAATGACTGTATTTGAGCTGTATGTTCAAGCACCTAAAAATGCAGTAGATGCCCAGACACCTTTATGCAGAGCATCTTTCAAGGAGAGGTGGACACCTAATTGATTATGAGCTTTTGTAAAGCCTACTTAAAATCTCTATCCTCAGATGCTTTGAAAATTTGGCCTCAAATTCAGAGCTGGCAGAAGCAAGCTATTTAGTTGGCTTTGACAGTATTAATGCAAACAGTGATTTTAGCTCCAAGACTTTAATACATATCTTGCTAGAACTCCCTCAAATCCCTCAGACCGTTTTTTTAAAAATAATGTCATTATATGACATTGAGACACATACAGTCTTCAAGGACCTGTGTGTAGATAATTCACAGGAGGACATTCCAGCCAAAGCCACTTGATCACTGTCTATTCTTAATGCAAATAGTGCTTCTGTGACACTTCGACACTTTTGGCCTCTTTAATTCTAAGTTTCTTATCTTTTAATTGTTGTTTTTAGTTGCAAGCGCATTACTTCCTTTACTTCTATCATTAAAATGAAGATTTTCCTTTCAGCAATTGTTTTCTGTCTTCATTAGAAGCATTATAAAAAGAAATAGTGAAATATGTGCCATTTCTAAATTTTTTTACTTGAATTTCTCCTATTGGCAAGTAATTGTTTTTAGTTTCATGGCCTAAAAGAAGCAGCTCTATAAGCATATGATCTTTAAAGGTTTTCAGTATCTTATCTTTATTTTGAATTAGCTGCAAAATTGTTACAGGATTACTTCTACTTAAAAGACACAACTAAGACTGAAGCTTCATCCTGCTAGGTCCTGCACAAAATAACTGGCCTTATCCTTCCAGATTGCAGGTGTCTAGGTAACACAAAAGGTGGGAAGAGAAAAAAAGGTTGGCAGAAAAATTAATTGCTTTAGATTACATAGCAATTTAAGGAGAAAGCAAGGCTCTCCTGGCTCCTGGATTGGTATGTGTCCATTACTTGGCACTGACTCTTGCTAACAAGATACTGCACTAGCTGTTTTCTCTTGTAGCATCTTTTTTTCCATCTTTGTCCAATCCCATATCTGTCTTTGTTCTTGAGGTTGAAGGGACAGACTTGCTGCAAGACAATTTCCAGAACATTTATTCTGCTTTTACTTTTTCATATGATTATTTCGTGTGACTGAATTAATTGTCCACAGACAACCTGTCGTCCATCAGGCGCAGAACTGACAGAGAGAAATATTCTGAAGTTACACTTAACCTCAGCTTTCACTTCCCACTTACTTAGGACAGAAAAGTAACTACGGATGGCCTGTAATGTTTTTCTAGGTAGATCACAAATACAGGTGGGTCTCCCTTCTACTGGGGAACCCAAGAGATACATAGAAATTACATATTTTGCATCATAAACACTTCAGTCAGTAGAACAGCTTTCTGAGTCACTCTAAATTATTTAATAGGCTGCTTCCAATTTTTAAACGTTCAAAACAAGCCCCAACCTACAGAATGGGTTAAATCGGGGATTTCCACAGCAAGGACTCAGGACCTTAAGGAGATGAGCTTTACAAAAGAGATCCCAGGTCCTCTCAGGATGAGAGTAATACAGTACATTGCAGAGCACCCAGCAGATTGCGAGTTATTTAGTCCCAGTTGGAAGACTAGTTCTTAGTAGGAAAACCTCATATTGAATTTTGCTTCTAATCCACACTTAACCATCTCCTTTTATTAGTAGAGTTCAGTATTTTGGTCTAAACACTCCCCATTTATGATTATTTACAAATTAGACTACTGAGGTACACAATGGCCATTTTCCCTCTCCAAATGCACACAGTATGGAAGTCATTGGCCCAAACAACTGGCAAGAAGTACAAGACTTTACTAAAAAAGTAGGTCATAGAACGCCCAATGCAGAACAGAAGAGACTAGAGTTTTTAGAAATTTGTAAACCATCTTTCCTTGTTGTCACCTTAATGTATTGCCCTGAAACTTGCCTCTAAAGGTGCAGGGATTAGGCAGCCTACTATGCAATCCTCGTTCCCTGTTCAGCAAAGAAATGTAAAAACCCTGCAGACTTGAACAGACAGTAAAAGCTCTGAATGACAAACTAACACTCCTGGTTGATTGCAGGTGCCATGTTGACAAGTAGCCCGACAATATCCAGTCATTTGGTATTGTAATTATAACTCTGCCTCGGAGACACATCAGGAGAGGAATGTGAATCCAAAGTGATTTCTGTTTTGGCCTGGAATTTGGTGCTAGAGAAAGAATACGCAAACTGCAAAGAGGAGCAACAAAGCGTAGCTATTTGGGATAACTTTTATGTATCATTTGAAGAGCATGTTAAACTACGCTAATAATCATGCTCCTCACACTAAACATGTTTGTGGAATCAGCTATTCCTGTAGAAAGAATATGGGACATTCAATAATAGATTGAAAAAGCAGTTACAACGTATTCGTGCTGTTGCACGCTGGGGTGAATGCTGTGTAGTGCATTTCTTAGCATCAGTCCCAGTCACAAACTGTCCCAATGTTTAGGGAGAGCACAAAATCAGAATACCACCAAGAAAGATATTGTATATACATAGCCACTTTTAGAAAAGACTTTGCTTTTAGAACAGCACAATCCTAAATGAAAACATGAGTGGAAACTGTACTTTTGCAACTTGATCCTATTAGCCAGCCTGAAAGACGTCTAAAAAACCTGATAGAAGTCTAAAAGAAAAAAAAAAAAGAAAAAAAAAAAGCTAGGTTCAGAGCTACATTTCTGTGCTTCTGATTAAAAAAAATGTTTCTACTGAATGAAGCAAGCTGTAAATTGGAAATTTCCCCAAAGTTGGAGACATAAGATCATGCTTCAGGAGTGCTGGAGCATCTATAGAGGTGTTGTGGTTTAACCCCAGCCAGCAAGTAAGCAGCACACAGCCACTCGCTCACTCCCCTGCCCAGGTGGAATGGGGCAGAGAATCAGAAGAGTAAAAGTGAGTTAACTCGTAAGTTGAGATAAAGACAGTTTCATAGGTAAAGCAAAAGCCACGCACACAAGCAAAGCAAGACAAGGAATTCATTCCCCCCTTCCCAGGGGCAGGCGGGTGTTCAGCCATCTCCAGGACAGCCGGGCTCCATCACGCCTGACGGGGACTTGGGAAGCCAAACGCCATCGCTCCCAACGTCCCCCCTTCCTCCTCCTTCCCCCAGCTTTACGTGCTGAGCGTGACGTCCTGTGGTCTGGGATATCCCTGGGGTCAGTCGGGGTCAGCTGTCCCGGCTGTGTCCCCTCCCAACCCCTTGTGCCCCCCCAGCCTCCTCGCTGGTGGGGTGGGCTGAGGAGCAGCAAAGCCCTTGGCTCTGGGTAAGCGCTGCTCAGCAGTAACAAAAACATCCCTGAACAATCAACACTGTTTTCAGCACAAATCCTAAACATAGCCCCATACTAGCTACTATGAAGAAAACTAAATCAAAACCAGCACAGCTACTCAGTGGAGCACAGTGAGATGAGCTAAAATTCTGCTAAGGGGGAAAAAAAAAAAAAAGGGTTTAATAGGTTACTAAATATTTACAGTGACATTTGAAAACAAGTGTTTGCCTGATCAATTCTGTGGGTAGGAACAAGTACTTCAGTATTTTTTGATCTGAACCTGCATCTCTGGTGAATGCAGTTAAAAACAGTGGGCAAAATGGTGTATAATTGGTGTAAAGAGCAGCTTTTAGGAATGGTGGATACGTGCTTGAAAAGAAAGTCTTTATATCAGGTCCACATATTAAGCAAAATAAGTTTTCAAGATTTTTCATTTTGTCAAGAAAAAAAGCATGTTGAATTTAGCATGATCCAAACCCTCCTTTTCTTACTCCAGTATTTCTCTTTCCTTTTCCAGCGGGCCAAATGAATAAGTGTGCATCTTTAATGGTAACTACAGCAGCTCCGTTAGCTTCAGTAGCAACTTTGAGAAATGTACTAATTCCCGCAGCAGAGTAAGAAACATATTTAGGGTTCAAAGCTAGTGAGAAAACCAACATCAGTCAGAAAATAGGATGTCAGGATCTAATGCCAGATCCTGGAACTGTCTTACTGAAAAGTACTTTTGCTGATCTTGTGCTATTCCTGTACAGTATATATAGTACGGGATATATGAACAAGCTTTTGCAGTAGGTTTTATGTTACAGTGATTATGTTTGGTTGAGGTTACTGCCTATGTTGTTGTATTTCCCCTATCTGCCTTGTTTTATAACAACTGAATCTTACTGAAGAAGTAAAGAAACAAACTAAGGGTTACTCTTAGTCTTTTATGGAAACCTAAGGACACTTGAATTGTTGATACACCAGAAGACGTGAAATTGAGAATACAGCTGGCACACTTCTAGCTATGGTTACTCTAAGGCAAATACTTCTTCAGCTTATTTGGAACTATAATGTCCAACAAAACCAATGTGTTTCTAAAACATATTATCTTGCTGTATTAGAAACAAAGCCTTGGTGGTTCTTCATAGGAGAAATTTTTTGCTAGCTCTCATTCTAGGCATATAAAAGACTGTATACTACTAGCTGTGTTACATCAAGATTTGAAATTTCAGCCCCTATATTATGCAGAGGATTTAGCTATGTAGTGGCATAGCTAAAAATCTGTTGTGTTTTGGTTTTTTTTTTTCCTTCTATTGGAAAGAATGACAAATGTGATTCTCTAGTAGAACATACTGGATTATAGGAACTATTAGTGTACATAGAGACCAAGATCTCATTTCCCATTGACAGTGAGCCATAAGTTCTTATTTAGACCGGTTTCAAATGGAGGAACTCTACAAAAGGGAATGCAATTATAAGCATGCATACATTGTCAGCAGGTGCTAGAATGATGTACCTGAATTTGCCCATGTATGCACCTACATCTTGACATATGTTCTTTTCAAAATTCTTTGTATGTTTTCAGGGAAACCAATTCTTCTTAAAAATAAACAAACCAACCAACCCAAAACCAAAGCATAAAAAAATGAGTTTAGGCATAACTGGGAAAAGAATCTGCTACACCAGCAGAGGTTAATCCTAAGTAATGTATTTACTTACCTAAATAAATATGAAATGTATATGGGTGGAAGAAAGTGCATAAATTCTATCATCATTAACACGCACAGGTTTTTGACAACATATTCTCTTTAGTCTTTTAAGGAGAAAATATATACAGTGGCCAATTCTATGGGGCTTTTTTTTTCCCTTATCAATTAAAGGATGTCCTGAACATCCATTCTATGATGATTCTTGTGTTGTCCAGCTTTTTCTGAGTTAGTTTAATGCCAGTGTCTCTGTTTTTCTGTATTGGATATTAGCATGAAATTCTTTGTGACATACAATTTTCTTTTCACTGAAGAATTTAATATAGTTTTTTCCTACCATTTTCTAAACAGAAATCTCATTTAATTAGAGCTTTTGAATTCTGCATGACCTTGCTTCACTCTTTCTAAATATTTGATGTGCTTGTTATAATAATCTTTGAAATGTTTTTAATACAACACTAAAACCTAAGTAGTAATATAATTTCCTTTTATTTATATTTGCTTTTTTATTTACTGTAAATATTTTAGAGAGTCATGCTTTTGTACTCTATAATGCTTTTACTGCAGTTAAGCTCTATGTCAAGTTGTTGTTTGTTTGTCTACCAGCATAATACATTCATAAGAAGTAGGTCTTAAAGGAAGTTCATTACATGATTTAGCAGATCGTCTATTCCGTAGTGCAGGATCAGCTATCCTCACACCATTCCTGACAGGTGTTTGTACATAGTTGGTAATAAAAGATGCATATAAGCTCCTCAAGCTGTCTGGTCTGGTACTGCTAGAATATTAGAAACATTGTCTGTTACTTCATTATTAGAAAATTTATTGATGTCTAAAAAAACACCCTTTCTTGCTGCAACTTGTTTTTTGCATTTTTTTCTGCCATAAGAGATGAAGGAGCATGTACCTCTTTCCCGCCTGCAGAAACGTTTTCTGCTCGTGGACCCTGCTGTCGGTCTCCCCCGTACCGTTGGCCACTTGTTGTTTGATACGGTCAAACCTACAGTAAGAAGCTCCAATAGTCACAAAACTGCAAAATGGAAGGATTACTTCAATCTCCCTACCATATGATTGAAATCAGTATTTTACAAATAGTCTATTTCTTGCTTTGGATCCCCAGGATTTGTAGTTGTTCCTTTCCTTGCCCTAAACCGTTTTGCCTCAGGAATTGGTGCTGAGCGTTCCCCGCTCCCCGAGCTGCCTGCCGCGTTCACCTTCGCGGGGTCGGCAGCCCACCCTCCCCGTGCCGCTCTGCCCGACCCCCGTTTGCCACGATCAGCAGATTTTCATTCTCCTTGCATGTCGTTTCTCTGGGGTCACTGATTAAATAAATCAAACACAAGTGGTTTGGTATTGATCTTTATAGCACACTGTTAGTATTTTCCCTCTGCTCTGAAGTGAATTCTTTTATAAGCACTTGTCTTTAATAACGGAGCCAGTCTATTATCCACTCAAGCAGCTCAGCGGCGCCAATATTATAATCATTCCCCTTACACGCAGCATTGTATGAGATTGCCCAAAGATCAAGTGAAACATGGCTATGACTTTCTCTGGCTTAGTGCTTGTGTCCTTGTTGTATGACCCAGAGAAAAATCCCTCCTCAAACAAATCCTTGAAGTCACTACTCTGTGGTTGCTTTGCGGCTTTGTTTTTAAATTCAGAATAAGATTAATAAGCATTTGTTCTTTTTACTTTGCCTTGGTTACAGTTTTCTTCTGTTTCTTGCAAGCAATATCTTGCTTAATGCAGAGAAAGAAAACAAAAGGATTTCTTTACCTATTCTTTGGAAGAGTTAAAATATCAGGGAAGGAGCAGCAGGTTCACTGCATATCTTTTTTTTTTTTTTAGTGTAATGGCTTAGAGGCAGTTGGTAGGAAAGAAAAGCTATTGATGTGGAATTCAGATTTGTGCTGCAAAGCTAAACCCACACCTTTTGCGGACATAATTTTTCTGCCAGTAGGAAAAGGAATAGAAAACTTGTAGAAATTCTTATTTATGACTGTAGTAGACTTAGATTTGGTCTTTGCAATAACAACCTTAGTCTATTATATTTATGTATGTGTAACAGATGTATAACCACAAAGCTGTAACTGCAGGCTATGCATTTAGGTGAAAACACTGCAGCTTAATATCTGATAAACTGCCCACTCAAATTAATTAATTCCTTAATCGGTCCAAGAGCATAATTAAGCCTAACGTTTCCAAAATAAAAGCAAGCAACTACTAAAACCAAGACATTAAACAAAATGCTCTTCAGCTAGTACCACTTCAATACATGCATCGGTGTGGATAATGTTGAAAGGGAAAATTTGCTTTTTGATTCACCTTAAAGTGTGGTCTAAATTTTCAGGTGTTATTAATGACTAACAGATGTTCCAGTTTGAGGTCTCTTGAAGAAGGCTGATTTTTAAGAAATGTCCTTACTTTAAGGAGTATTTGTTCTTAATTTCTGAAATCAAGCCCTTTCAAGACACCTTCAGGTAGAACATAGAAAGCTGACCACTGATTCTCACTAGTCACCTGCTGAAATTGTTTACTGGTAACTGCATGGGTTGGAAAAAGGATTTGGCTTCATACATGTCTTGTAGGTTTCTATTAATATACCTGGTGAACAGAATATTCTGATGATATCTTTTAACATATTTTTCCATGATATAATTCTATAGTGAGCTGGATTATAATGAACTGAGAAACAAAAATTGTATGCCAGTATGTTAATTGTTGTTGAGCATTAATATTGCTAATGCAATATAACAGTGCAAATTTAGTTTATTAAAAGACTAAAGGTAGTATGACATTGGCTAGAATAGTCTTAAATTAGTTTCTATAGCCTTTCTCTGTGTTCCTTTTCTTTCATTGCAATTGCTTCTATGAAATGAAGACATTTTCTGCATACTGTAGCAGACCAAATCATATTAGAGAAAGCAGAATGCAGTTAAATGAGAGTTAAATTACTCTCAAATGACAAAGAAATGTTCAGCTATAAAAAGTGTTGTGAGGCTAATGCATTCTTCCAAGTCAGAATGCTGAAGCAAAAAAAAAAAAAAAAAAAAAAAAATCTGGGCTTGTAAAATGGAAATGCAATTGTAATTTCTGGAGAGGTAGATTCTAGGAGAATCTAGGAGGAGGGTTCCTAATTGGCAGCATTTGGACAAGTGAAATGCTAATGGAAGCGATCAGAATAATTGAATAAACAGAGAGTTGATGGTCAAACTTTCTAATTCATGATCTTTCATGTTCTGTGGCCTGGTTTTAGCCTGAGGCTCTGCTCCCAGGAGCTCCTCACTCACAATAGCCTCTTCGGGAAGGAGCTCCCTGCAGAATACTGAAGTGACCTGTGTGTGGTGTGGGAGCAGGGCTTTGGAAAGCTCTGGGGTTTGGACACGTTGCCAAAATCAAGTTTTATGATTGAAATCACAGATGGGAAATCATGACTCTCTATAGTTTATAACTGCCAAATCTAAATGGCATTTCATGGGACCAGCAAGACATATTTGTTCAGGGATCCCAAAATTACCTCTAAGCCAAAGTCCAAAGTTTTGTTGGAAACATTCAGTTTTAAAAATCCTAATGTATAAAATTAAACTTAAAAATGTTCTGTAATGTGAAGCACTAGGTGACTTTCATTTCAACTGCTACCAGTTCTCAGATTCCCACTTGCATCTTTATTCTTCTCGGCACAAGTTTGCTATCTTAAGTGTCATAAGAGAGGTCAGTATTAAGAACAGACTTTGTGTACTGGAGATGCGGCGCTTTGCAGAATCTTCCTATTGCATTTCGTGATAGCTGGAGGAAGTCCCAGGTCAGAAAGTGTGATTTGGAAGCAAGTGCAGAGATGTGTGAAAAAGCTGATAAATGTTTTGTCCCTGCCAGGCTCCCTGGTAGGACAAAGGCTATGCAGCAGCAATGTGAAAGAGAAGGCAGATTAGTGAGCAGGCAGGCTACTCTGCTTGCCTTGGAAGGACTGATTCCTGCCGATGAAGTGGAAAAGAGGAGGTCAGGAGAATTACTGAAAGAAAGGTTGATGAAAGCCCCGAGGACAGGAATGGAGCATGATTCTGGAGATCATATTCTTCTCCTTTTCACATGGTTATTAATGAATACAACAGAGAAAGAAATTTAAAGCAAAGAAGCAAACAAGGTGATTTTGGGGAATTGTACCTGAGAAATTTTGTTGGGAGAAAGCATCAAAACTGAGTCGAAACCCAGTCGTATGGCGGGGGAGGGAGTCAGGGATGGATCAGATGGTATAGTCTCAGCTATCAAACTTCAGTGATGATGAAAAGCAATGATAGTGGTAAAGTATGGGAAGGGAGAGGAGCCTTGGTTTGTTCTGGAATGCACTTCTGCTCGTGTTTTAAGTTGCTTGAAAGATGTGCAAGAGCAGTATATGGTATATCTGTACAATATAACTAACTTTACATCTCTCTGCTGTTAATGTATTAATATTTTTCTTATCAAAGCAAAATGGATATTCTTTCCCTTGAAACCACTATAAACTTTAAGATTGATCTCTAATTAGCAAAATACAAGTCTCATAAATCAATAATACAAGTCTAATCTAGCAGTTTTTGTTTAAAAATAAATAGGGTTACTTTTTGATGCTTTATGAGCTGGAATAGCCACATCTTTTATATAAATGCTTTTATGTTACAAAGTTGAAACAGTTATCCAGGAAAACAGTAGCTTTTATAGTAATCAGAAGAAAAAGGAATTAATACTTTGGAGGAATGTATTTCTTATCCCTAAAATAACCCCCTTTGAATTTCTCTGGAAACTTTGGTTCAACCTTTGACAGCTACTGTCAATCAACATCCATCATCTTGTGGCCAACCTAGCTGGCAAGCAGTTGTGCTTGCATCTGACACAGATGCTACCCGCTTCTATTTGGCTTATGCGAAAAGAATACATTAGACATCTGCTACAACATTTGATTGATTTATCATGCAGCGTAAAACTGCTTTAAAAACATGCTGAAATCCTTGGTAATGTTCTAGGAAGTTAAACTTGGATCCTCATTGTTCTTACTTTTCTGAATTACTTATAGAAAATAAAATAAACTGGTTCAGGATATAATTTTTTTATATGTCATGAAAAGGAATTATTTTATTATGTGCTTTATTACTTATTACGAAGATAATATTTAAACCTTTATTAATTAATAGTGTAAGATGTAACTTTATGGTGAAAACTGTGAAACAAGGTGTACACACAGAACCATTTGACTTGTGAGGCAGTATTATAAAAGATTTGACCTAACCTATTACTTCTTATTTAAGAGAGGATTCAGGATTTTCAGTCAATACGTTCTTTGTTGTTGGTTGGATAAAGCAAGCAGTTACTTTTCTGTATTGTAGTCAAGAAAAAAGGAATGAATTCTTTAGAGAAGCATGTGTTTCTTATCTCAAGAAAAGTAGTGGCACAAACCCTTTCCATTAAACATTAATGCAAACTTTCCAAATCCTCAGTGCTGATGTAAATCATTGAAATTATGTGATTTACTTCAGTGTAAATTTCGAAGCATTTTGAGATTCTTGGTGTTATTAGGTGTATGCTAATAGAAACACAGCTTAGGTGAAGTCAAGTCATGCAATTTTACAAACTTCTGATTATATGCACATAGAAACCCTATCTAGTACCCTAATATTTATGCATACATCTTACTCCTGATGAAGTGACAAGCTTTCCATAAATCCTGGGAAATATCAGTACCTAAACCCATTGGTTATATTTTGGCCCAGTGAAAACTGATCCAAGCTAGACAATTTCGCTTACGCTATTGGGCTGAAAAAAAACCCCAAAACCAAAGAAAGAGCAATGTGCAAAGATATGTCCTAAATCAATAACCTGAGTTTTCAATAAGTAGTGTCTGTTCACTTTGCACTTCTGAAAATTAGACATGTAGAAGGCTAAATTAGGTTCAGCATTATAATTTTTCTGCAGTTTTTAACTGTCAGTGCAACAAATGAAAGGCATTAAAATACTTTATTTTTCCTGACTGATGAAAAACCAAGCAAATAAAAGAACCATTTTTTTTAATGATCTGTTAAAATGAATAATGAATCTGTTTTTCACAGGGGTTTTTGGCATGGTTTTGTTTTGCAAAGCAATTTACTTTCCTACTACTTCTACTGTAAGTATTTCATCAATGATGTGATATTAAAGCAATAGAAAATTTGGAAGAGCATTAGTACTCTTCTCTAAGAAAATTATTCAGATGCTAATACTTTTGCCAAATGGCTGCTTCTGTGTTGATGCTTTACACAATTCACTAAGAATAACAGCAATTAATTTGTCCCTGAAACTATTTCCTATCAATATTTTCATAGGCTTTTTTTTCTAACTAATAAGCAATAAAACTACCCCTGGGGTTCTTTTGTCACCACAGATGGGATGCTAGGATTTGATCCAGCCGAAGTAGCACAACTCTAACAATACTACAGTTTTCTAGCACTTAAAGGAGAATGCGTAGATGTCTTTGACTAGACACACGGTACTGTAGTAATGCATTGGTTTTTCTCCTACATTTGGAGTGAGGAAGTATGCTACTGATCATTTTAGGGGGGCAACTCCGGCCATCAATTTTTTTCTAATGAAGGATTTAAAAGATTTGTCTGGTGGCTAATTATTTCTTAAGAGATTTCTGTTTAAGACCTTCCCTAGAGTTCACTAGTAATATAATTTTGGTAAATAAAAGATAGTTAAGATAGTTTAAGTGTTATTAAATGCATAATCCTATATTTCTCCAGTGATATTAATTGAGAATGTGTGATCACTTTTAATCACTATAAATATTTGGGTGGTTTAGGAGTACATTTATAACCCAGCACATCGGTGGGAACCTGACATCCACCTGACAATTGGTTATGTTGAAGGAACAAATAGACACTTGTGCAGACTTTCACACTGTTAGGGCACACAGACAGTGTGACACAGTACATAAATCAGAACCTTCTGATGAAAGATCGGCCAGCTCTTACACCTGGCTTTTGGTGATATATTTAATCTGAGAGAGCTTTTTGACATATTGGAAGATAGTGAGTTGTTGAGAATTTTAAGTGGAAGAAATGGAAGCCAAGATAGCTCTGTCACATTCTGAAGAGGTGGTGGAACTTACTTCAAGTGCTCTTTGTGGCTGGGAAAAAAAAAAAGAGGAGAGAAACATAAAAAGGAAGTGGCGCATAAACTCTATTTCTTAGCTGCAATCTGGTCTTTTGTGTCGATTAATGCCATCTTTGCAATACTTGCTTTGCACTTTACGTGTATCTTGGCCTCCCCTTCTTTAAATGCTGCTATCGTGCTGCTTCTGTATCCGCATGGACTGCTTCTGTTTGGAGAAAGGGCCTATTTTCATCATCTGCTCTTAAAAGCTGTTACAGTCCCAGCAGATTGTCCCGACAGTAACTCCATCTTTTGTTGTTTGCCGCTGAGAGAGACACAAAGCTCTTTCTCCACTCACAGTTCATTATGGAATATGGGTGGCCTACAATCAGGGAAGCAAAAGATGTTATTTAGTGCAGTCTTATTTAAGTGGTTGTTATATTTCCTTCATTTCTTGTGGTGGCCAGTAATTAATTTCTGATGTAGCTTTTGGCACTATCGAGTGTCTTACTACTTTTGGTTCGCTAGTCTTCCTTGAGATTTATGCTGGTTTTAGATGTATAGCTGCTTCCAAGTATGTTTTGAAGAAACTTTTTAAGGAACCTTTGCCATTGCAGTTCACTCCCCATCAGGGTTTTATATAGCTGAAAGGCACTGGTGTTTTGGCAAGCGTGCTGAGCTCAGGTGTGTGTGTGTGTGTATTCATGGAACACGTGAGGGATTAGGCCTGTTGGACTGCCTGGTGGGTTATATAAGGGATAGGAAGATATTTATTTGATTTCTGTTATGTTTTATTGACTAGCGGTTGATATTCTTCTGTTAGAGAAGGGGGAAATGTGTGACTAAATTGATTTTGCAATGATTTTTCTTTTTATTTCAAGTGATAGCAAGTGTGCTTAGATGCAGTTTTCCTTTTCCTTATATAAAACCTAGGTAAGTAAATACTTCTAGAGAGGACTTTACTAAGTGAAGAGTCCTGAGATTGAAAACAAACAACCAAACCCACAAACACCCCACCACCACCACCCCCCCCCCCCGCAACTACAGTGTTCTCTTTCCGTTTCAATCTATGTCAGATGGTAAATCTTTAAGACTACATCCAGAAACAACAGCAAATAAATAGGTGGCCACTGCTGCTCTCCTGCTGTCTTTTCAAATCCATCTCCTGTAACCAGGGACAGGCTGATACCTGATTCTTGTCCCAGCCTTATTTCATCAGTGAGCTTTACAAATGTTGCCAGAGTGTACCTGACATAAATCCTAAAAAAAGAAAAAAAAAAAAAAGAAAAAAAAAAATGACAATACTTAACAAATTACACTACATTTAGTATACTTTTTGTTCGGCTGTTAAGCCAGTAAAAGGATATTCCTGACTGGGA
>JAVJGG010000088.1:34403438-34422239 GCA_035590195.1 Aviceda cuculoides | reverse complement strand
CAGTGAGCTTTACAAATGTTGCCAGAGTGTACCTGAAATAAATCCTAAAAAAAGAAAAAAAAAAAAAAAAAAAAAGACAATACTTACTCAATGTAGTGTAATTTGTTATACTGTTTGTTCGGCTGTTAAGCCAGTAAAAGGATATTCCTGACTGGGAGCAGGGGGAGATGGAAATAATGGGCCAAAATAAATATGCCATGCTTTATTGCTTTCTACTAGAAACTTTCTTTCTACGAGAGTGAATAATCATGAAATGTTCATGAATATTTGAAGGGATGGTATATAATTTATATACAAAAACCAAGTCCAAAAGCTTCATATTATGTTTTAAGATATCCTTAAAGTCATTTGTATCCTTCAAATATATTGTAATGAAGGCACTGGCTTCAAATGAATTTAAGTAATATCAGACTGCGTTACTATATTACTGCTTTCTTTTGCAGAAATTTTAGGGAACAGGGTAAAATACTGTGGTAGTACAATAAAGCATTTCTTAGAGCATTTCTGAAAAATTTCTGGACAAACACTTCTATAAACTATATGGCTTAGACATCTGCATTAGCAAGAGTAACATGGCGTTTTGTTACTTATAACAAACCATTATATATATGACATGTATGTGTATTACACATGTACTACATGTGTATATGTACACACTAGGAACAGGGAAGCTGATTCCATTCTATTATCTTACTTAGCATTCTGGTCCTAGTTTATGCACGTACATAAACTTTTTAAGGGCTGCTACAATAAGCCCAAAGTTTTTTATTTTTATGAAATGCCTTGTTGTATAATTTTGGTACCAGAGTTTTTAAGGAGTACTGAGGAATAAAAATAACAGATCATACTAACTGTCTTGTAGCCATTGAAATGAAGTAATACTTATCATTTCGGGCTACCTGGTGCATATCCCAGTTAAATTGGAATACAACCCCCTCCCAGAACACAGAAACCAATTGACCCCCTTATAGAAATGGCCCCACCCACACCACTTCTGTCAAGGGATGTTATCACTGTATGACAATGCATCAGAAGTGTTTTAAAAAAACCTCTAACAAGTTAATAAACTAATTCTCTATAAAATGAAAGTGTAATAGAAAAAGCAAGTTTTTTGTTCCAGGATGTTTTTATTAGAGAATTTTTTTTGTTAGAGATTAGCGGCAAAATCCTGAGATCTATGTGAACCAGTTTCCCTGTTTTCCAGGTCTTAATGTAAGGCAGGCTGTTGGCCAACCCAAGACATAGGTGTACGAAATTCACATCAAGAGGGAGGTAAAGATAGATTCTGTTTATTTGGTGAACAGGTGATTTTTAGCCAGGTTAAAATCATTCATCTGACCTCTGTGCATATATCACAATTTTCTGGATAATAAAATGATATAAATTTGCATCTAGTCTACAAAAAAAGCCATGAAATACTCCTGACTGAGATATTAGAGTTATGACTGTTTCTGAACCTGTTTCTATTTTTTTCAGGCAATGATATAACAAAGAGCTAAATATTGTACTAAAAAATTTATTGAGCTATAAAGGAATATAAAAAAGTACCTGTAGAAAATTACTTATTATATTTAATAGGAGTGCCAGAAAACACCACAATATCATAACAAATGTGAACAAAGGGCCTATGCTAAAACTTTTCTGATGTGATATTGATGGGATATGTAAATGATTTTTTTTTTTAAACTTGCAGTTGCAATGTCTTAAACTTCATCCCCATTGTCAAGGCTGAGGAAGATGACTCCAACTGCAGAAAGAACTAGAAGTATCTAAATTCCTTCTGCTTCAGGTGTAATTTGAATTTAGATTTATACTCAGAATAAAGCAAATTGAGATGGCTATCCCTGATATGCACTCAGATGCAATATTAAAGGAAAATTATTGAGGAGTAAACACTAAAACAGTGTAGAGAAGCTTAAGGAAGTTAGGACACAGAAAGCTGTTTAGTTTCCTTCAATCGAGTCCTCAGACAAGCCTTTCAGCCTTGCAGATCGGCTGATGAGGCATGTCACTTGGAAGAACGGGATATGAAACTACACAAGAATTGGAAGAGCTAACAGTGTATTAACAGGTTCTGTAACACCCTGCCTAAGAACTGAATGAGGCTACTGCGTTTCTGGGATAATTACATTTTTGTGCTAGTATGCCATATTCAAGAGACTGTCAGAATTCAGCTATTTACAAATGTACCCTAAGATGGTGGTTTTGTCTGTGGTTCTCCTAACTTTGTGATTCTGTACTTCAGAAGATAGCTCTTAATAGGTAAACACTGCCAGCAATCAATAAATGAGAAAGAGTAAACAAAAGCACTGAACGATAAAATTGCAAAGATATGTTCCAAAAGCATGTCAGGGTACACAATTAAATATTGGCAACTCTCCTACATCTAAGTTTTTTTGGTTTTTGTTTTTTGGGGTTTTTTTTAATGCAGATTATCACTTACAGGAATATAAAAAATTAAAGCCAAAACATACAGAGGTTTTCATGCTTGTATGGAAGACAGTAATTTTCCTATGTACAGTACTACACTAAATACCACTGCACTAAAAGCTTTTTCTCAAAGGCTTTTCATATCTCCAGTTGTGAATTAATTTCTTGCAGGCAAAGCAGTAGGCTGTGCATCTCTAATACCTGATTATTCTTTTCCTTGACAAGACTACACTTTTGACTCTTTAGCAGCAGAACGCTTACTAATTTTGACTTTCATCTTCAGTTATGCAATTACAAAAGTTATTTTATCACTGAGCCAATGTCATATAAGAGTATTGCAGGAAGCTGCGAAGCTCTTGAGTGTCAGAGACCTGTTGTTTTCATGTGTTTGAGTCATTGTAATCTGAGCAATAGGCATTGTACAGGGAAGGTATTAATGGTACTAAAGTGTTTTGAGCTCTGGTTAACGCGAAAAATCTCAGAAGACATTTGAAATGCAAATGCAGGTTGGTCTTAGGTCTAAATAAGGAAGAATTTGCATGGAAAAAAAGCCTCTGAGAATGTGTTGATATTACCTGCCTGTTCAACAAATATTTGTTTATAAAATACTATTACACATTGTTAGTTTGTTAATTGGTGTCAGTGAAGAAAACCAGGCACTTCCATGCAGTGGTATTTTGCCCCTTTTTAGGCTGTTTTCTTCATTTAACCTTTATCTTTGCAGGGTCTTTTTGAACATTTGCTTCTTACTAACTTTTCTTTAGTACCAAGGGCATTCAACAAATGCTGTTGTTTCAGTGCCATTTAACTAAAATGTTTTTATTCAGTCTATAGTTTTGGCAGTAACACTATCGAGATGCTTGGTTGTCCCTGAAGTTGGCTGTAAACAAAGTTAACACTATCTCAGTTTATTGTTTCCTATTACTGTTCTATTTCCACCCTGTGTAAGATATGTTGCAGAATTATAAAATATCTCCTTTTTATGCCTCTAAAGCTCAAGATGGTCCATTTGAATTTAGAGTATATGCAATGTACACAGTTCAGGAAAAAAGTTTACTGGTAATATGAGTAGTATCTGAAGGTAAACCTTACCTTATCATACACTTATAATAAGCTACATGAGAAGAAAACACATTTGTAAATTCATCAGTTCTGATTTTATAGCCAGATCAGGATATTATTTTTCTATTGCCATTAAAATAATTCATAAAAAGCTATATTTTAAATGCTGTGCATATTTTCCTTTATTAAATATTTGAAAGAGCATGTATTTACTTTCTTACTCTTTTGCTTAACAATGCTGAGTTATAGGTCAATGTGAAGATTTCCAAGGACAAGAAGACTGGAACTGCTGTATAAGCTATATGTTTCTGGGCAGTTTTTCAAGTACATTCCCCCCCCCCCCCCCGAATATTTTTTTCTTACCTTGAAGTTTTAGTGCTTTTGCTAATCTGTCTCTTTTTGATTTGAAAAACTCTCAGCTGTCCAACAGACAAGACATTTCTGTAAGAATCAGATGTTAGGGATTGGCAGCTCATTTCAGGGTTCCAGAGCGTTCAGACAGAGCCCTTATTTAGGGAGGCATTTAGTATGAAAAACTAGTATCTCGTCAAAGCAGAAGTCAGGTATGTTTAGCTTGAAGCATAAAGTTAAACGTACATGATCCTGAAGAGCAATCAGTATCTGGCAACAGAGGAATTGTGCCACTAAGAAGTATCTAAATAATCTACATTTTGTGATTTGTTTTAATAAAACTATTAAATACCAACACAAAACAACCCCCCCACAAATACACAAGAAAGAAATATGAGAAAAACAAACAAACAAAAAACCAAAAACAAAAAACCCCCAACCCCAAACAAAAAACCAAACCCACAAAACAAAACAGAAGGGCCCTAAAATGAAGAGAGAATGTGCAGAAACCCTTTGACATTGCAACTGAGCAAGTATATGATAGGAAGGTTTAAGAAAAATCTTCTGCAAAAGGAAATGAAGATCTAGTTGAACACATTAAGAAGATACAAGTTTTACCCACTGTTGCTTAAAAGCTGGGAATTAGGAGGGCTCTGATGGAATTATTTCAGAGAAGCAGTTAATAAGAAATTAAATATTTCAGACACATGCAATCTGTGAGGGGAGCTGCTGGGTCACTGGGCCTACCAAAGAGTGAAGGGAGCACTTAAGGTGAATAAGGTTGATGCTGAAAAGCTAAGTGATTTGTAACTCTTTTCAAAAAATGTAAATTAAAAGGTCAGAGGAGGTACTTGAAAAATATTTAGCAGAAATAGAAGAGGTCCAGAGAAGGGTGACAATATAATTATAGACCTGGGATGGCTTTGTAAAAGGGTAGATTTGGAATGATTAGAACCTTCTTTGTGGAGCAGAGATGAGTGAAATGGGACATAAGAAGCATGAAAATAATGAATACAAAAAAAATTCATATTTATTCCTTTTATAACTGAGTTGAGTATGTACTTTTTCGATCAGAACATAAAAATAGTCTGGGGAACTCACTGCCACAAGCTGTAGAATATCGAATGGTTTGTATTTTGGGCATACTGTGTAATGTTGGCCTTTGTAATAGGTAGAGTCAGAGTTGTAGAAATTTCAGTGTATCAAACATAAGGCAGCAACACATTAAGAAGAATTATGATGGAATTTATTTTAAAGGTGGCTTATTTATTACAGAATTTTTTAGAAGTTTCCCTGAAGTACCTACTGAAACCTAGACAGAGGAATAGATTAGAAGCAGTATTAGTTCTAACGAACGTGCAAGTTCCCTATGGGAATCCATAATTCAACATAAAAGATACTGGCAATTCTGTTTCTGTTTAAAAAAAAAAAAAAAAAAAATCACTTGAATGTATATATATGTAGTTTGTTAATATGTTTTCATAAACTAGCTTTCAACATTTTATTATGTATTTCTTTTTGCCTTTGCAGTTCTGCACCAAAAAAAAAAATTCATTCTTTAACTTTTTATATATGTCCTATATTGCATACACATTTATATATATATGTATACATTATTGCAAAAGAAAACTGTTGTCATCTGCATGACCGAATCTTTAGTATTCTTCTGCTGTTGGTTTCCCGTGCATTATTGGTTTGTAGCCAAGTTTCATTAACTCATTTTGCATTCAGTTAAAGTCTGAATTTTAAATGCCAATGCTTTCCCCTCCTATGGAGGACCAGTTAAAATGAATGCAGAAATTACTAAATTTAATGACTTGTGTGAAAAGTCACTCCTTGGGAACTTACAGGAATGTGAAATACAGTATGTAGAAACAACGTGACTCTGTGCACAGTCTTAGGTGTAGAGGAGAAAATACTAACACCTTAATGGTTTTACCTTCTTCACAAGTAATGAAACTATTGCTGTGAATTTACCTTGTGGAAATCAAAAGGTGACTTGGAGGCATCTGGTTAGAATTTGTCCATAAATAGGGCTCTTTCCAATCTGTTTTGTGGTCTATAAGCATTTTAGTGTCCTGCTGCAAACACACATTGACAGTGCAATTAAAGTAAATTATTTATTTTTCCTTACAGCAAATTACCTGTCGTCTATATCCAATATGCTTCCTGAAGCTAGGCTTTAGAAAAAAATTGAATATGAAATAAAAGATAGGAAAATTCAGGAATAGATAAGGAGCTGGTTTGGTTAAATGAATTAAGTTAGTCTATCTCTGAATTTTAATACATACAGTTAACTTACAATAATTTTGATCGTCTTCAGTTCTGCATCCCATGGAGAGGCTGATTAACTGAAATTTTATTTATTTATGGGTATTGTTTTTTTTACTTTCTGCATGTTATTTACAAGAGTTATTGTCTTAAGGTTGAGCACTGGATTGTTTTGTGATGTAAATGTGCAAATACAACAGTTAGTTTAGTCCTGAGCTGGTGACATGGTTCACTCAATTCCTTGCAGAGAGAGATATACTTTAGAATAAATCCTTTAGACATTCACTTAAGCAAGTGCAATATTATTAACAGCTTAAGCATCCAAAATAGAATTGGTTAAAACATGGAGAATAAGTTTTGATATGAAAGCAGAAAAAGCCAGTAAACCTGAAAGCTAAAGTTGACATACCGTGTCTAATCTGCATGAAAAAGGTGAAGGCCATGGAATGACTGTAGTTTTAAATGTAGTTCTAAAGTGTTCTGGGTCAGGGCCATATAATGATTTGCCCCTTAGAATAAACTAACACAGACACATTTATGTAGAAGTGTATTTTCTTGATACTGATGGTGTTCTAATTCCTCAAAGACATGAAGCAGGAATTATTGATACAAATATTATTAAATAATTCGTCATTCTTACAGGGTTACTTGCTAGTGATAGGGAATAGAGGAATTTATACCTTGGGGTTTTTCTACTTTTTTTTTTTTTTTTTAATAAAATAAGACTTGACCCTAAAGACCTGTGGCTTCTGGTATGATGAGAGCTTTTAATCTAACATCTGTATTTCGGCTGCTATGTGCACTTTGTACAGCTGGATAGAGGATTTAGGCAGGGGATTTCATTTGTATATATCAGCAGTTTCATATAAAAGCCGCCAACTTTTCCATCAGATGTTTCTGCCAAACTTTGTGCTCAATGGCTACTATCCATGTTCTTCTGTTTCAAATTTAGTGCTAACTCTAGCAGAGCATAAAATAGATTTAAAGACAATGAAAAATGTACTACTTTATTTCCCTAAGGTATATGCTATATATAGGTTCAGCTAAAATTAGTTTTATAAGGAGAGATAAACAAAAAGTTAATCTTCAAATGCAACTATTTCTTTTTTGTTCAATTATTTTTTTAAGTATTGATTTCCTGCACTTTGCTAGGTGTCCTCCATATATATATATATATCAGGGCCATTGTGTTTTTAATGGAAGAACTCATTAAAAAAAAAAAAAGGCAATATCAGGTCCAGTGTGTATAAATGAACTCTTTGTTAAAATAATTCCTGGGTTAACAATTTTTTGTCCCTTATTTTAGAAGTCAAAACTTGCAGTACCAGGTGCAACCCTTAGGTTGTTACAGCTTTTCATTAACTCCACTGTAAGCACCAATCTACAAAATATCTACTTGGATATACAAGTAAATGTACCTCTCAACGTTGTCACATTTTGATACTTGGGTATAAGCAGCAGTGTGCTCATGACACAGGATACAACTGGCAAATCACTGCACTTTAAGCTAATTGAACTATGCCCATACATAGGTACTTGTACCCTTGACACCTCCAGTGTATCCAAGTATACTTCAAGTGATCTTCAATGGTTTATTGATTACATATCAATCTTTCCCTTTTCTGTTCCTTTGAAATCCCATATGTTCCTATAGCTTCCTGGGCAATTAAATTTTTTTTTTTTTATGCAATAGAATTTTGTCTTTTTCCTTTCCAAAATATTCAAATAAGTACCTTTCCCACCCCCCAGAGCTTTAATAATAGTTAAGAATAGAAAAAAAACCCATCATGCTGCAGAAATATCATGGTTGACTTTTTATCAGAAAGAACAGAAAACAGAACTTCAAGTATATTGACGATGTACTTGACAAGTTGTCTTATTTCGGAAGTGTGAGGTGGGAAGAACAGTCCATCTGTACCTCTGCAAAAGGTATGAATTTCACCCAGCTCATGGACTACTACTATGAGCTCTTGAGCTCATTGGTACATGTAAATATGTGATTGTGCACCCATAGTTTGCTTTATGACAACTAGTAATGGCTTGCTGTGGAGATATATATTCCACCAAGAAGAGAGTGCAGCTGTTTTATGGACTTAATGAAGAGTTGAAGGGGTGGATAGGGCTCTATATAGCATGTAAAAATTATGGTTTTGAACATTATGCCTTTATGTGGGTATTTCCTCCCTTAAAATTGGTCCACTTACTACTAAAACTTTTTAAACATACATATTTCCTCTGGCTTATTTCATATGCATTTTATAAAACAGTTGTAACCAAAAAGCGGCTGTAACACACTTTTGATTAGACTTGTTAGACTTCTCACTTCAGACTTATGTATCTGCATTTCTATATCATTGGTTTAAGAAAAGGTGCTCTCACCTTGCTTCTGCTTGGTCATCTCCTGAAATGAATGAATAGCTCAAACAGCACAGAAATAAAGGACTCCTTGGTGACAGTTGGACAAATATCCCTTTGCTAGCACTATAGTTGCACTCTTCCCTCATATTCAAAGTATAAATGTACTTATATAAATGTATGAACTTCTTTTCCTGTTACTAACACCCTTAAAATAGCCTAACTCTACTTAGTCAAATGCTTTTTCTAAATTAAATGAAAATCCTCAAAGCATTCTCCATGTTTGATGCCACATTAAACCAGCGAAATAATCTTTAAAGTCACTGCTATTGTGCACAAAAGGCTATATCTGAAATATAATCTTTTTTTTTTGAGCAGGTCAGAATTCATCTTTATTATGCATAGCAAATTTGGGGAAGGAAATTTTAAATGTCCTCAACTTTTTATATGCTTTCATAAATTTAAAACTTTCATTCTTCAAATGGGTGACTCACGAAACAGACAACTTTATTTCTATATGATCCTGCAATTAGCCTCACCCTGGAAAACAACCATATTTAAGAAACTTAATTTTGCCATTGGGCAAATGAAATAACATAGGTGTAGGCATATTCAGCTTTAGGGACAGTCTCCAATGCATACAAGATTGCAGTTGACAGCTTCTCTTAGACATGAGAATTTTCTTTACAAAGACAGTATCATCTTTGGTTTATGACTGACCCCAGCTCAACTGTTAATGAGTAGAATTGTATTTTGGTTCTTTTTCTTTTCATGTAAAAGGTAAGTTCAGCCAGCTTGCCTTCCAGGTCAGTTCATTCTCTTCTTTTTCTTCTAGCTAAATAGCACTTACTAATTCCTCTTCACTAAACTATTACATTTTCTAAATCAGTGCCAGTCCTTTCTTTGTCTCATGTATTTTGTACATTTTTTATCACACACAATGTGCAAAGAAGGTTCATGTTCTTAAACTGCACTTACATGCCTTTCTACTTCCATGGATTAGAAAATACAGCTATGAGTGTCACAGTTTTGTTGGTTTTTTTGTTTTTTTTTTCCCGGCTTTCTGCTCTGGTTCTGAGATCACACGGCCCACCATGGGAGGTTGACACAGGGTTCACAACATTATGAATTCTTTTAATGGTCCTCTTCTTGGGTCCCAGTCCCCTCACAATGTGAGGGAAACAAAACCCTGAGGTGGACGGGGTGGGAGTTAAGGAGTGCCAACATCATGGAATGCTTTTTCTTTCTCTTGCTGCTCCTTTGCCTGATTTAGGGACTCCTAAGAGGAGAATATTGAGGGCAGATATCTCATTTCTTCCTACTGAAAGGATACATATAAAGATTCAAATCAAGACTATCCTTGTTCTGGAAGTCTTAGGAGTACTCATAAAAAGAGGCACGAAGGAGAATAAGATGCTATTTTAGGAAATATTTCAATCTCTGAAAATTAATATATTTCCTTGAACAAAACCCAAACAACATCTTTTTTTTTAATTATCTATTTCCTGATAAATGAAAATTGAATGACTCCTCATGACTGAGTTTTTCTTCAAATACCTTGGAATCCTAAATGCTTTGTGGTTTGTTTGAAAGCAACTTTTTTTATGTCACTTATAGATTTGTACTTAAAAATTATGCAGAGCTAGCAAAAAAGTACTTCTTTCTATCAGGCTGTAGGCCGACTATGTTTCTTCTGGTTTTTGTATTTATTACACTACAGTTTTCATTTGTGATTTCATGATAAATAAGAGGGCAGAACAAACGCTGGCTAGTCAAAATAGTTTTTCTGCCTTGTAGCTTTTTCTGCCTTGTGGTTCTGAGAGTCTGATTTCAACTTTGTAATTAGTATTTCTCCAGATAATTGGGCCAGGAAACTACTTGGCCTTGGTTTTCACTTAAGGACTTTACATGAGCAATTGTTTGACCAAGAAATGTACTAAGACATGATAAGTTGTTTTCATATTTTGGGTTTGGATTTTTTTATCTGTCTAATGAATCCTTCAGTGGGCTATTAGAACACCCTTACGTTGCTCCAGCACCAGATATTTTTTGGATGTTACTTTTTTCTTGTTTTATTACTTAATTCTTCTTTTTATCTCTTTTTCAATCTCTACTTCTTTTTGCTGCTACTTCTTTTCTTGGTTTAAGATTTCTAGTATATAGCCTCTTTTATCTTGCTTTGAGTAGCTTTAGAACTCAACTTTTGTCAGGTAGTATTGCTGGTTTTCTATACTAGTATAATTTTAGAGGTCAGGTGGCTTTATTTCTTCCTCACACAATATTTGTGTTCACCTAGCTTTGTATTATTGGAGTCTTCATTTGTAAGAATTTATTCCAGTTTTATTTAATCTGGTGCACAAGGCATTCTTGTGACCACACCTATTATTACAAAAATCAGGCCTCCCTATTAAATGTTCTGCCTTCCCTAATTCCACATGAGGAGCAAGGAGACAGAAAAAGGCATAATTCCAGAGGGCTCAAAGGGAATGTGGCATGATCTGAATTAGCTGATCACTTCCAGTTTAGATAAAGCAATCTAATTCCTGGAAGTCACAGCATATTTAGTTTGCTTCCCCTTTATTACTAAACTAATGCACTGTATCTCAAAAACTGGCCAGTAATTCCTTGACACCATTAGCCTAAATAATCTAGTTTGCTGTGAATTCTCCTTAGTTCTCTTGCTCTGCTTTCACTTGAGTTTCACCTCAATTACCATCTGGTGTTTGAGCACTGTTGAGGTTGTCATCAGTTTGATCTTCTTTGAAGTATTCTAGATAGGGACTGTGAACCATGCTGTGTTCCTTACTCTATAAATACAGTACAAGATAACAATTTAAGACCCAAAGAACAAAAGGAGGATTACATGTTTTGTATGGTAGATAGTAAACTAAGTATAGCAGCAACCTTAGTGAGGACACTGCATTCATTAAGGCAGAAATTAAAAAATAATTTTTAAAAAGACATAAGCTTTTCACATTGATGTGAGCAATGGTTTGTTTTTTCATTTGGTTGGGTTTTTTTGTTGTTGTTTTGGGGTTGTTGGGTTTTGGTTTTTTTTTTTTTTCCAAAGAAATAAAATACCAGTGTGTTGAGTTTCTCACTCATGTTGAGAGTGGGAGATCTACACAAGGTAAGCAGCAGAAGAAAAAAATGTTTGAAAAATACATTGCAGTGTGGAGCCTAAAACTGGTTCATGCAACAGTATAGGATACTTCCAAATTTATTCAGGGTAAGATGCTACCACAGGATCTAATGGGACATGTATGAAAGTGTTCCAGAGAGAGCAAAAACAGATAACCCAGCTGAAGTGCCAACTGATAACTGATCTGCACTTTGCCCAGGTTCTGCAGTCTTGGATACAGCTTAAGTTGACAGTACCTACAGAATTAAAGCCTTTGGGAAATTTGGCAGCTGTTACAATAATTCCTTTATCTTGGAGTTAAAAGCCCCTCTTAAGAAAAATTGTAGTTAATGGTCCCTTGATGCCCAAAGGAATGGGTAGGATTTAGGATTTACAGCATCAGGCAGAATGAGTGGCAATGGTTTGTTTCTCTGTACTGGAACTGGGCAATGTCAGATACTTGTTAAAACTTTATTTATTTAACTGTTTAATCTTATGGATGCTATGTATATATAGCTTTAGTCTCTGCTTAACTAAAAAGGGAGCATAGCTTTGTTTGGCAGGACAGTATATGCACTATATTTTTCCTGCTTAAAAAGATGAAAAGAGTACGACATGAGTGTGTCCTAGTAACTGATAGGCGAACTTGAAAACAAAATGAAAACACAAATGAACTAAAGGAAAAAGTACAGATTTTATTTAGCTTCTACTTTTAATATTTCTTGATAGATGCTTAATGATATAGAAGAGAGAGAAAAGCCATTAAATTAATCAACCATATATAAATTAATCAGCAAATATAAATTTGCTAAATCAACTAATTATTCTAAAAAAATATACATTATGCAGTAAAGGTTAAATGAGAAGATATTTCTGTTTTAATTGGAGTGCAGTTATTTCAGCATTTAGCATACTTACTAATTTGGGGACATGAATAGCCTCAACATAACAAAATATGTTGCAACATTCTTCAGCTGCTCTGGTTTCCATATAGCCTGCCTTTTGTAGTCAAAGGAGTGATCTTGTTGCTACGGGAATTCATGGTACATGGAGAAAATGGTGAGAGCCATAGATGATTCACTCTGATTCTAAGCCTGCTCAAATCAAAAGAGATTTTCCTCTTTACTTCAGTGAATTTAGGCCCCACTAGGATTTTCTTAAAATCCTAGTTATACTTTTTCAGTACATGTGATGCTTTTCAGTCTTATTTTCTATGAGAATGTATTTTGGAACTTGAGCTAAATTCTACCCATAGCTGCATTTACATGTTTCTATTAGACTGAGTCATGAAGATCTAAGGGGCAATATGTTAATAAAAATAAGATGCTTTCTTTAACAGAATGCATATTGAAACCTTAAAATCTAAAGACATACAAAGACAATATATGTTCCCAAAGAATGAAAAATAATATCCCTTAGTGTTAAATTAGGATTATACATTTCATGACACAGAAAAGGGAAAAAGCAGTAACAGGCAAGTGTTCTAAAACTACTTTGATTCTAGTTAAATATATATGATGTAGTTCTCTAGAGATGCCACTAAGCTGAGACAGATTCACATCCTTGACACTTGGGGAACAGAGATACAAAGCTGACTAACTGGGTCAGTGAATGCAGCTTATGGAAAGTGACTGCAACAGATGCTGTATATCCAAGGGTGGTATGTAGATAGCTATGGTAGTTAATGACTTAACTCTTTCAGTTTAAAGTGCAGGTCTCCAAAGTATTTTTAATCAGATGAACTTCATCTTAGTATTCTTAACAAAGAAATGGAAGGGAGAGAGAAGTTGTGGGGACTTGATTCAATTGACAGACAGGTACAGGAGAAAGAAATTACTCTTCCTGGCAAACCTTTGCACTGACTTCTATAGTCCTCTTTTATAATCCCTATTGCACATTCCTAAGACCTTTTCTAGATAGAAATCTTCAGTACAGCGTATCTTGGCTTTCCAATGCGTGAACTGTGGTCTTTTCTCATCAATCATTGCTTCAACTGTATTGGTTGAAAATTAAAAATATAATCTATGCAAGTACAGTTTACTTCAGTTAGTTATTTAAACTAGCAACTTCTAAGGGCTGGAATTATAGTAAAGTTGCTGTTTATTTAGTATCCTACTATACAGAGGAAATGGTATTACCTACAGTGTAAGTAATTTTGAGCAAAGTCGGAAAACAAGGCTTTAAGCTTGCAGTATATGTCAGTTATTCTAATTTACCACTAAAGAAACTTAGAGACAGTCTTTCCATGTAATAACACATACTTATTCTCTATGCTTACTGATCAGGTCTTTATATAAGCTACTTTAACTTTTTTTGTGTGAATAAAAGATTTCTTAATATATAAAGGTTGAGAATTGTCTTCTAGATCCTAATGCTAAACTATTTTTTTTGTCTGAAATACTGAATATTATCATTGCATTTGTTCAATTTCCAGAAATTGCATTTGGAAGTACTGCAGTTAGGATGTTTTGGACCACATCCTCACCTGCTGTTGGTTAATTATTGCTTGGATGACTGATTATTTTGCTAACACCTGAGGAGGATATAGCTCTTCAGTTTTGGCAGCAGCATCCTCAGAATGGCATCACTGTAGTTCACTGTAATGGATTCTTAGACAACAAAACCTGCCCGACAGTCGTACAGCAATCGTTTGTTTATTGAGCAGTACTGTACATGTACCTAACTGAAGTGATTCTTGAACAGAAGCATAGTGGAAGTAGTATTTGGATCATGAGATCTAAATGTTAGATCTGCTGAAACTTGTCTTCAGAGAAGTAGATTTTGATAGTGCATAAAAGGAGAAGGAAAAAAAAAAGTGGAGGTTTGGAGTACTTTTACTCTCAAGGGCCGGGGGGGGGGGGGGGGTGTGTCTAGTGTGTGTGCATGTAGGGGTACAGCATTTTTAGATAAGCTAATTATTTTCTTTTTCCTCTTTCTTTTTGCCTCAATTCATATTTAAGTAGGTATTCTTCTTCTGTCCACACGGTGATAGATAGCAAGTTGTTCAACATGAATAGCAACTTTGCCTTGATGAAAACAAACATTAACAGATATAGGAAAATCTCTGGACTGCAACAAATGTGCTCCTTCCTAATCAGTTTCCTTTGTCTATAAAATACACCCACACACAGGAAAAAGTTCATAAAGTGAGAGCTCGAAGGCATCAATAATAATGCATTTTAGCTGCAAAATTCACTGCAGAGTGAATGTCATACACAGTTTTAGTTGTTATCTGAAACCATTAAGCCTAGTCATAATCGGCGTGCTGATGCCAGAGCAATCAGACAACAGTATTTCACTAGGACCACTTATGAAATCTGTCATATTACTCAGCTGCTATAAAGATGCCTCAGGTTTTCCTCCTGCAGAACAAACTCTTGATGTCTACAGCTTTTATTGGCAAGTAAGCCAACTTTTTTTTTATCTCTTGTTTCTCCAAAATGGTTCATAACACATAGAATTACTGAATGTAAGCAATGGTCAAAGTATAAACGGATTGTTCTTAAGCAACAAACAAAATTGCTTGCAGGATGAAACCGAAGCACACTGGTTCTTAGGGATATTCTCTTTATAGTACATGGTTGCTGTTTTCATTTGCAGCTCTTTAAAAGAGTACCAGAGATGAGTGGCAATGAGCTACTCATAGATAAGTAAGTTAATAAGAAAAGTTGATATAAACTTTATGTAAACCACAGATGGCACAGTACTTTTGCTTTTGTACTTTGGTGTTGGAAGTTGACTTTTCCCACTCTAATACAGTAATGCACTTGGAATTGATATTAATACGGCTTCCGCGAATTGAAGGCAGAAATACACATTTGAATAAAAAGATAAACTTTCCTTACACACATCTCAGTGATGACAAGTAGTTTTAAGATGGAAATTCATGTCAGATGCCCACTAAAGGGTTAAGAAACTCTGGTCTTTCTGGATATTATGAAATTAAACCATCTGCTCTGCTTACAAGTCCATGCAAGATCCTTTGCTATCTAAACCCAGCATCTGTTGAAAGCATGCTGTATGTATATAGTTAAATCCAGGGGTTAAGAGGAACAGTAGCTGTTCTTTCAGCCCATAGATAGATAACAGTTGCTAAGATACCATATGGATTATGGAGTGTGGAAGTGTCTCTCTCTCCTACATACTTGCTTGGGCTTTGGTAAGTAAATTTCACTCATAGTGGAAGGATTGAATAAATCCTTCCTTGATGAATCCTTGCCTAAAATAGGGCCTAAGTCTGTTCACCCAAACCATGTCTCCTACAGTTCATTGTTTCTTCTCTTCCGTATTAGAATAGGTCTTTTGTCTCTTGCGGCATTCACTTTGCCTTTCTTTTTCCCCACTGGCGTTGAACCTTCTGTTTGTAAGCGTGTTGTTTTTCCCTCCTGCTCTCAGCTTCAGCTTTCTTTTCACTTGTTGTACCCGGAAAGTGCAGATCTGTGGGAGATGCACCATCTGGAAGTGCCAGCGTGTTTTTTTTTTTCTTTCAGTAGCATGTCTCGCTGCAATTTCTGCCACTTGATGTTTCCAGATGACAAATGCCTTCCAAATTAATCCCCTTCTGTTCCCAAGGCATAAGTAAAGAGGAACTCCTTCCCAAGTCCTACACTTGCTCTAGCACTTCCTTCTGACAATAATTTTGGGAGGTGTAATAGCTCTATATTCAGGAGCTCTGACTCCTGCTTGAGTGGCTGATGAAAGAAGATCCCATTATGTTTATCTGTTGGAGTGAGATGAATATCCTACCATCCTTGTCTGGGCAAAGGGGGGGGGGGAGCGGGAAGAAGCTGGATCTCTTTCTGAAATCACAGTTTCGTGGATCACCATCATATGGCGGGGAAAAAAAACTCTCAATTTTTATTTCTGACAAAAAAAAATATCTCTAGTCCAGTGATAATCATTACTAATCGATTCTGTATTCCTTTTGCATTTTTCTGACAAAAAAAGTCAGTTGAACTTACCACTAATATGGACTAATCAACTTGAGCTTATTTCTGCTTATGTTAAATGTAAATCTAGTTTGTCTTGCAGTGAACTGGCAGATGGAATTGACCTTGTATCTTGTTCTGTGCATTACTCTATGACCATTTGGTAATCAGTAATAAAAAAGGGGAAAATTATTCTCACTCCTGTCTATCCAAAGTTTGTCCAAATAAGAGAAGCTTTCTTGAGAAAGAACTACATGATTGTGACCTACATGAAGAGTTATGAGAATATGGATGAGAGAGAGAATGGAAAAGACCTTAAAATTGTTCATCACAGTGGAATATTATGGTCAGTTGCTTGCATCAAAAGAGCCTTATCGGCACACACATCTGAGTAAATAGTGACTATAACAAACTTTCTGTGAAGAGAGTGAGTCTTCATTGTGGTGTGCTAATTGTCAAGCTTAGTATAAATTAACAGTTTGTGATTTAATGATTAATATTATAATGTAAAATATAAATACCTATATTTCAAGCATGCTGATAAAGGAAAAGTAACAATGCAGTATGACAAAGCTGCATCAGCTTTTTAGTTCAGGTATTGGTGATTTTTTACCATCGTAAATAATTAATTTTTTTTAAGATTCAAAAAATAGTGAGATAACCCTTGCCCTCGTTTTCCACATGGCCTATAAAAAAACTCTTTTGAGGACATTTGGTTGGCTAATGTGGCTTCGAGCTAAATGCTTGCACAATGCAAGGTCAGAAGTCGTAAATCATAAATCAGTAGAAACACTAGGTATGTAAGTTAAAAGGTTACTATTTGACAATGTATTTTTAAATATGGAAAGATGGTCTCTTTCCTTTTCACTACTTTGTTTGCCTTTAGTCCTCTAAAAAATTACCTAATAAGCCTTTGTTTCCTTTTTTTCTGAACAAAAAGGAATTGAATAACTTTCACATAGCCAAAAAAAGGTTTCAAAGGAAATGGCCACAATAATCTCAGAATGTAGGTTGATCTAGTATTTTAAATACAGCATTGTACAAGTGGATATTTTTAATAAGTTGTGCTCTATTAATGTATTGAAGAAACAAATCATGATCATGAGAAGTGGTTACTTTGGGGTGAAATAGGATCTTGGCAAAAGGCTTGAATCAGTGCAGGCAGTTGATTCAGACAAATCAGTGTACTTTTAAATCCTAAACTAAAAATGGAATAAACAAGAACTTCATTCTAATTAAGGTGGTTATTAATTTGTAGAACTGAACATTAGAAATTCACTTCAAAAGATATTCTAACATGGTTAATTACAACTTTATTAAATTTTCTCAAAGTTCTAATTAACTTGAATTGAATGAAACTTGGAGTTTTTAAAGAAATACAAAGATTAAATCAATGCAAGCATATACTAAAACAGTTTAGAAATTTATATTTAAAAATTTGGGGGTGAAATGAATATATAATATATCCAATGTCAAACAATGAATATTTTCACTGTGTGACTGTGAAACTGTAGTATTCTTTTAATATATTTGCAATATCATTTCCAAAGCTCACACCTGAAATCACAATTGAGATTATATAGTTGTTGATGACAGGTATGTCCTATATAGTAATTGTTTGACTAAAAAAGCTTCTGCAAACTTGAAGCTGTTTCATTAAAAAGTGGAGCTTGTCTGAATCATTTTCCTTATTCTCAGCCTGAGGAAAGGTGTCTACCACGCAAGAAAGGAAACTTTAAAGAAAGAGTACTTTTTGCACCTAACCAGAAACTTTCAAGTGAAAATAATATTTGTAGTTTAAAAGTGATATAAATTTTGAGATTATTTTTATCATTTGTTTGAAACATTTTTCAACAAAATTAAAACTCCAAGGTTCTTCTACAATAAAAATCAAAGTAAACATTCTTTGGTATTACAATCAGACATATTTATAGACTGAGCATTTTTTTTTTCCCAATTATTAAAACATTTACCGTTTTGGTTGTGGCAGAGGTATTTGTGATTTTTTTTTTTGAAACAAATACGTTCAGGGCTGAAAATATTTTTGAAAGCGATATTAAGGGGGTTTGTGGTCTGTATTGGCTTTGTGTGGCAAGGTTTTGGTAGCGGGGGGGGTTACAGAGGTGGCTTCTGTGAGAAGCTTCTGGAAGCTTCCCCTGTGTTCGACAGAGCCAATGCCAGCCGGCTCCAAGTTGGACCCGCCGCTGGCCAAGGCCGAGCCAATCAGTGTTAGTGGTAATGCCTCTGTGATAACATTTTTAAGAAGGAAGAAAAAGTTCTGGG
>JAVJGG010000088.1:34381067-34397528 GCA_035590195.1 Aviceda cuculoides | reverse complement strand
TTCTGAAAACATTATATTGGGAGGCATATTTAGAAAATGTACAGCATTTTGTGTGAAGAGCTTAAGACAGTATGACCTGCACATGTGTTAGATGCACAAAGAAAATAATTTTTTTCTTTTTATTCTATCTATGTTTACCAAGTAACATTTACTGTTGATGTTATTGTTTTTTAAACAGGTATTTTAAGCTGTTACTGTTGAGTTACTATTGCATCTTTGTGTGTTACAAAGCACCCAGATGATACTGATGTTTTTCATGTAAATCTCTGCACAGTTAATCCCTCTTCTTTTTTCTGTGATCTAGGATTTCAGCCAATTTTTAGGATTTTGAAATAAAAATCCTCCACTGTACCATATTTAGATGTCATGATCATAAATCATAAAATGCCCATGTAATCCTCCTGTGTCAGTGTTACAGAACCAATTGTATGTTAGCTTTATTACATAATGAAACTTTTACAGGGCATAAGCTTAAAAAGGTTTCCCATAAACATGAGGAAGATTAGTCAGATTTTTGCCTCATTTGGAGAGGTAGTACACCAGTTAAATTAGTATTAAATGCATTAAACAAAGTGGATTTACCATAAAACTTGTTATGCTTCAGTTTCTCTCTCATCCTCCTAAGTTTGGGGGGTTTTTTGAGTAGACCAGGATGTCTCTATTGGTCACTTCACCATCATCCAAACAACTGTAGATTTCAACTGTTTAGGGTTTTTTTCCTCTTAAAAACACAGAATAGTTAAAAAAAAAAATATTGGCAATACACGGAAAGGTGATTAGGTCTATTACTTTGCTCAAGACTAACATTAATTTATAACTCTGGCATATGTTTGTTTCACAAAATTACATGGTTTTTGTTTTTGTTTTTTTAGCAACTTCTGTGTCTTTTTTTTAAAACCACCAGTGGAGATGATTCCATACCTTCACATATAAACAACATTGCCAATATTTAGCTGTCTTGATTCTTATGATATTTTTTGCCCTAATGTACACTTTTATTCTTCCTTATTGTAATTTCTGAACATTGTTATTTCTCTGAAACCTGTGTGGATTAAAAAAATCAGGTTTTTATCTTTATTTTTCGCAGCTGCCTTCTATGTATGTAAAGATTTTCTTAATGTCTGATTTTCAGTATTTGCTTCTCTGCATTAACAGAGCTACTATTTCAGTACTTCCCTAAGATTAACAAGTTATTATTTTCTAGACCTCCAATCATTCTTATTGTCTCCTCTAGATTCTTTCCAGTTGATTAACTTGTCTTTTCACAGGACATTGAGTGCTGAATAAAGTAAAAAGATTGCTTCAAGTGACTTGCATAAAATCTTACTGATTTAGTAAGATAACATTTTTCTTTTTTTTTTTTAAAAAAAAAAGGGATAATGCTGATTCTTATTTAGTTTATAGATTGCTGTAAACCCAGATTTTATTCAGTGCTGCTTAACCAGTTGCTCCTGGTGCTCTATGTAGCAGATTATTTCTACCTATATTCAATACTTTGTACTTTTCCATATAATATTGTACCTTATTGGTTTATGTCTGTTTCTTCAATTTATCACAATCATCTTGTCCTGTGAAATGTTTGTGATCCTATATCATCTTATCATGTTTTAGGATTAAGCAGTGTATTAATTTTTTTATGCTTGTTTCCAACACTCTATATATCCTTCATTCCAGTGTTTATAGTTGCTCTTGAAAATGTGTCCCCTACATGAAGTTGCTCACTATGGAAGTATTTCATATTTGACAAACGCTCCTGCAATTTTGAAATCCTCTCTTGATATGTAGGTGGTGTTTTGCACAGTGGATTCCACAATGTAGCTTCCAATGATTTGTAGTTCATTTCTTTACTGACCAATTTTGACTTTTCTATATTCATGAATGTACCCCAAAGTTTTCAGCATTTCTTTTTCAGCCTGAGTACAGTTTCTTGGTCTTCAGTCAGCCCTTAAATATACCACTGGCTTATCTTGCAGGAACATAATTCCCAAAGTATTTTATGATTAATCAGCAAAGTCCTTAGATTCTTTTTTAATGTTTCTAGTGTCAGGTCCTAAAAACTTTCTGGGAAATGTTCCAGTGCTATTACATATTCTCCATAAAATCCCCCCAAATCTAAGCTGATATGTTAGTTATGACAAACTAGAATATGTTCCTGCACTTGTAAATACATCTATGAATTTCTGTAAGAATCCTCCTAACAATTCTTCTTTCCTCACTACTTCAAACTTTTTAAACTTTTCCTAGTTTTTCCCATTGAATATACATTCTACAAGACTATCATATTCAGCAGTTGTGTCAACACTGGAATTAGACAACCTCTAATTAGAAAGCTGAACATTTTCATATGTCATCAAATCATTAAAAAATACTGGTTTTACAGCTATGTTTCCAAAGATCTAGGATACAGTATTAAGACAATCCTAAACAGTATTTCACCAAAAAGGGAGATGGATGTGTATAACTTCCTTTTTTACTACAAAAAAAGTGATACTTAAAAAGCAGCCAAGCGTCATAGCCGTCAACAGAAATACTTGATTTGCAATGAAAATGAGGGCACTTCTTTGTTTTAAAATCTGTCCATCTCTTCCGAAATGCACATAAATATATTTTAAGAATAGAAATAATGCGTATGAGGCAGATTACAATATCTTTAATTGTGACTTTCGGTGTTTTTATACATTAACTTTGTTGCAAATTTTACCTTTAGTTCTACAGGGTAATATAGCCAACTGGCCAATGGATATTTACTGATGAATGGATTGATAACACTGATTTTTATTTGTCTGTGTGTGTTTCTTAATTCTTAGTCATTGTCTGATGTTACAGTCTCAATGGTTTCTTTTTAGAGCAATTAAGGATTGGCCAACATGACTGTTGATTTGAAGGACATGGACATAATTGTGCTAGGGAAAGCTGGAGATTTACTTCCTCAGTTCAATGATACATGCAGGTCATGCCATCTTAATGCAGAATGCAGGATGAACAAGGATACCAATTTTGCAGATGATTAGCTGTTTGTATGTATAGGAAAGATTCATAGTTGGGAGATACACCGGGGAATAGCTGACAGCTCAGTAGAAATGAGTACTGTGTAGAAAATAACTTATACTGGCAGTACTTTACTTTCAGGAATCTACATGGAAATATATTTCCCATCTTTTAAGCTACTTGAGGTGTGTTTGTATAATAATGCATTATGTAAGCATAGTCTGTGGATCTAAAAACAATGGTTAGAGAGGAATAAAGAAACAGAATGTATCTTTTCCTTATATGAAAGGGTATAAGAAGGAAATTACTTGTTTCCAAGCTTTCATTATTTTCTTTAAAAATGTTTGATAATAACCTCTTGCTGTTTAAAGTTCCCTAAGGCCTCGTTTCAATTATTTTTTTCTGTATTCCCATAATCTTTATCAAGGCTTCATTTACTTGAAGAGACAAATGTGACCATCATTGCAAATACAAATCCCATTATGTCAGCTCAGTGGTGTTCAGTCCAAAACTACTTAGCACTGGAGGATGCAGACAACTGATAATAATCTTGCATTCCTATTGATTCATAATGAGTTAAAACTCCAAAAGTCAATTACAATAATCAAAAGATTTCTAAAATGCAATTTTTTTATGTTGAATGACAGACAGCATAGGCAGTTGAGAAGAGTTGTCACTGTTATTGAATAAGTTTGAAAGGTTGTGTCAGAGTGGCAGAAATCCCACTCATACACAAGACATTTCTGAAATGCCCCACTCAGCCTTACTTGTGATCTTCTACAGTGCCATGATTACCTAGGCTGTAATTCATGGGTTAGCTTTGTGGCGTGGTAGCTTTGTTGTGGTGTCTGTGCAGTGATTGCTGGTGGTAGTTATCATATTCAAAGGCAGAGTCTCTTGACAAAAATCTTTCCAAAAGAAACCAAATCTGGAAATGGACAGACACTTTAAATCACTCACTGGAGGAGGAATACCATCTTACCTCTTGTGCTTTTCCACTTCCAGCTGTAATTCTTCACTCTTTCTGCAGCTGAAAGCCCACTTGACATCTGTGACTGAGTCAGTTCTGTGTATGCAGCAAGTGTCCCAGCTGCAGGGAACAGACCTCAGCCTGACCCAGTAATTACAATGTGGCTTAGGGCTGGCAGCTGCCCGAGGGCCCACTCAACATGGGCAAAAATGGTCAGTCCTCAGGTTTTTCAAAAGAAGGCAGCACTTTTTCTTGGGGGTGGGGGAGTGGGGGGTTATGGAGAGGGAAGAGGATGGGAAGAAAGAAACCATGATGTGGTGAGCAGTTTAACATACAATGAGAGAAATAATGGCCACTGGAGCTGACTCCTGATTCCAAGCTGAGTTCAGAATCTGCTTAGTCCTGATCACAATTTGCCTTTTTAAAACCTTAAATCCTTTCAAATTAGGCAATTAAACCCAAGGTGCTATAGAGCTCTGGGAGCTCAAACAGGATTGCAAATAAATATTTATAATTTTTTAAGAATCAAGTAAAAAATCATTTGTCAGGGCCACCAGTCTCCCAAATACTTGCTCATGTTCCAACATTTTGGAATATGTTTTTGAAAATTGAGTTTGTGCCAGGACAGAAGAAAGCTGCAAAGAAGGAATGGTTTATAAACTCTCATGTTGTATTCTGATTTATTATAATGATAGTTTTCAGTTCTACATTGTCACATATTGCTGTGTTAAGCATAATACTACATCTAATTTATGAAAATCAAAACAGTTCTGCAGTTAAAACACCCAAAGAGGAACACACAATTTTGGTAATAAAGCTGCATAACGTAGAAGACATAATCTCTTGATTTTATAGAAAATTGATTGAAATATGCTTTGCAAGTATGTATATGAGATCTCAGGAGGGATGACATAAATATATGAGTTTATTCTTTTGACTAGAAGAGGCCTCTCAAAAAAAAAAAAAAACCCAAAGAATGTAGTTTTAAGTTGAACTGTTCTGCCTATAATACTCTGCCTTCCTTTAACAAAGTATTTGTTTTTCTGTCCACCCAGCTGTTATTTTACAATTTGTTTTGTGTTCTGTCAAAAATAAAAAGCATAATACATTTAATAGTGCAAAACAACCTTAAAAAATTCAGCAAGCAAATGTGTCTTGCAGCAAATCATTTAATCCTGTTTTGTTCAACATAAAATCAATTGGTTATGTGTTTTCCTGAGTACATTTAAAAGCTACCCCACCTCCTGAGAAATGGAGTAAGAGGAGGAAGAAGGTAGTGCTGGAGAATTTTAAGAATTCTATTTATATTCATCTTAGTGTGCATGTTACTTGTAGTGAATAGACCATATCATGTAACAACAAATAATTATAAAGAGCCCAGCTCACTGCAAGCATTGCAAATGAGAATTATAGTTAACTTTCATTTAGAGGAGAAAAGTGGAAACAATAGAACACAAAGCAAATGTTTTCAGAAGAACCAGCATCTACATAAGGAGAATCTGCAGCTGGAGTTTTCTTTGCTTCACTGTGGCATTATCCCATTATGCATGGTACCTTCCATAGTTTCCCATTACTTTTATCCTCTGCCGCTGTAAGAATGTATCCAAAAGAGGAAATGGTTGCCATGCCAAATGGGATCCATACCCTTGGGTGGCAGTGGTTGCAGCACACTGAAATAAAGGAGCAACACTTTGAAAGCTATGTATTACCACAGGCTCTCTGAGGTTACAAATGAAGCCAAGCTGAGTGAGAGAGACTGCTTTATCTCAGCAGTGCCCTGAGAACTTAATGAATCATTGCTGGCCCAACTGCTCAGTCACAGAGACTGAGTATCCACAGATGTCATTAGGAGTTTTCCAGATTAGTCAAGAAATTGTATGCTCTGCTGGCACCCTTATAAAATGGTTAGGGCATAGTCTTTTAAAATGGAATTTTTGTATTGACTGCTTGTCTTCTTGCAAACGGTTACACATCACCATAAGGTTCATCAAGTTGTCGGATTTTTTAGAGTCTGTCCAGACTACAGGGCAAATATTGATCAGGAGAATTGTAGGTATATTGCCACCAAGACAGTTTTATACTCATCTGCTTATCTTCTGGTGACTGGAGTAAGTTGTAGAGGGCAGTCAGGGACCTATAGATGTCTATGCAGAGTTATTTCCTTGTTTTTTGTTAAAATAAGAGGTCTTTAAAGGACAGTTTGCATAGTCATGCCTGAGAATATTTCCTGCTATCCTTAGCAACCTCAGGATAAACCATAGATGGATTATATGTGTTATCTTGACACAATAATAAATTTCATTTCTACTAAAATTCACAGTACTGAAATGTATTGTACTGCAGATATTTGGGTAGTGTGATAATTGGGTTTGGATAAAACGTGTAACATTTCAGGTTTTTAAAAAGAGTTGTAACTTGGAAAACAGCGCAAAGGGAGTTGCTGTTGAGGTACGGGAAAGGTGAATATCTGTGCTGACAGGGAAGAAATATGATTAGAGAGAGAAAGTGAAGGAGTTTTCTTGCTAGATAGCAAGGCATGAAACAGTTCAACATCCATGCAGCCAGCTCACTGCCATGGGCAGGTGCAGACCAGCGGTGTGGGGCACTGTGTAACCTGAGCAAAACTGCTGTGTGGGAATGCTGCTGTAGCAAGGGGTGGCAGAAAGATGACTGTGGGACTTGAGCTTGCTTTAACCTCTTCTTAATTCTAGTAACTCAGTGACACTTAAACATTTCTTTTCCTGAGGCAAGGAGTACAAATGCCACCTGATGGGAACCAGCTAAACCCCTCCTGCAGTGGGTGTTCCTCCCTGAGTTATACACTGAATTTTACCCTCTTCAAAATCCACAAAATTACTCAATACCTAAAATCATGTGTATACATACTGACTGACAGAAGTTTGCTGCTCTGCTATTTGTTTGGAAATGAATTAGCCCAGTAACAGACTGCCACCTGGCCTTGAAACCTGTGTGGCCTGTTACACTCCTGTGCCTCGCCTTCCTGCATGTCCCTTTTCCCAGATTCACAATCTGGAGGTAGCTTAGGCAGTTATGCAAATGCGCCTGAGGCGTGGCCCCTGACCAAGAAGGCAAGTGGTAAGAAGGTGAAGATGATGATTGTTGTATTTGTGTGGCTCTGCGTTAGGCTGCCTAGTCAGTGGCTGAGGAGGAAGAAGGTGCCTCTTGCCTGAGGGAACTACTGAGCACCCATGAGGGGCAAAGCAGGCTGGGGCCTGCATGAAGCCAGGCAAGAGGCAGGCACAAAGTGTGTGTGTGTGTGTGTGTGTCAAAGTAAGTGTGTGCATGTGCAAGTGTGTAAAAAGAGCTCCCTGGCACCTGAAAATATTTTCTGCTAATTGGGGAAATAACCGAGTTGCCAGTGAGGAGCCCCGGACTCGCAGATCAAGCTGCAGGGACACAGTGAATGGAGTTGTGTATAAACCCCCTTCTAGCTGGCTTCCCTGGTTGCTCTCGGTTTCTTTTTTTTAAATATTCTAGTTCATGCTGTTGTTCAGGCAGGCTTTCCAGTGTTGCAAGGCATCTTTTTTGTGGGGGTTCATGGTGGGAGGAGGTGTGGACGGCCTCCCCTCTGGGTGGTGAGGCAGCCAGGACCTGCCTCAGGCCCCAGCACTCAGACGCTTGGGCATAGGCCTCCAGCTTTTCAAGCTTCTCCCCCATGTTCTGAGTTTGTGTTTAAATCAGTGCTGTGTTTTCACCCATATTTTCGGAGCTGTTGGAAGTTCTGGGTATTTTTCTAAGTCTTCTTGAAAGGTTCCCCTTTATAGGAAAACTAGCATTTATGTACTACAGTAAAGTCTTAAAGGGCTCTTCACTGTAATGTGCTAGTGTGATGAACAACTTACAGGAGGAATCTAGGAAACCACAGATGTTGTCTTGTTAAAAATTATTCAGATAAAAGCACCAGATAAGATCTGGTTATAATCAAATCTGATTGGTAACTGTAGTTTCACACTGATAAACAATAAGAAATAAATTCCTTTCAAGACTGTTTCTCTGTCTCAAAATGGACAATAACATGCTTTTTGTAGTATAAAAAGTACTGCAACGTTATTCTTGGTTTTGAAAATCTATTAGCAATCTAATGTAAATGCTCAGAAATTAAGTTCTTCATGTTTTTCTAAATTATTACCTTCTGATAAAAGTAGTAATATGCTGTTTAATGTTGAGCTTCAAAAATTATGAAAACTTAGAGCAGTGATTGTTTTAAATCCAATTATGGTATCTGCTTAAAATGAAACTCTTAGCCTATCCCACCTATTACTTGCCAGAAGGTAAGGATCAGACAATTCAATAGTAGAATAAATAGCCTGATAGTGCCTGGATGGCTTGGAAGAAGATGAAATACAACATAATATGGTTTTCTCCTCTTCTCTTTGACATACAGAGATAACAGGCATTTGCACTAATGTTCACAGGACTGACTCCACATAACCAAAAAAGTTGAATTTGCACTTGTTTAAGTGGGTCTAGCTATAGAGCATATTGCATATTGAAAGCTGACACTTGGGCATTTGGCAGCTACCAGACTTAATTCTATGAATTATGTGGGACTGATTATATCATGTATTCAGTTATATATCACAGTTGTATGGTTAAATTTCACAAAGAGATAATATTTATATCAGAGCACTCTGATGTGACAGGAATGTTCGGTGAGACACAGATACTTATACATTACTATCATCATCCACTATGGTTAAGTAACTCTACGTAAATAAAAATAAATAAATATTCCCTGTGCCTCACGATGTGGGACTTCGGTTTTATTTTCTTCTAAATGACCATCAAGCAGCATTGACTGAAATTGTATAAAGGACCCGAGAGAAGTACTTCCAGAGCTGCTGTAGGAAGGCCCACTCTTTGTATTGGAACGCAAATCTGTAGATATCTGCGGTCTTACTCTAGTGTACATGGCCATGACTTCAGAAGTCTCCCAGATGTGCTGATTAATACTGCAACTGACTCTCCATGCAATTAAACATTGTCAAATTGTTTTCTGTGGTGCTAGTTCTCTCTCCCTTATAGTACCTATATCAAGAAAGCAACATCTTTGAGAGGGTTTTGTTTTTCTTTAAACAAGATGATGACTAAAACCTATCTGCACTTAAAGCTATTTGTTTGGATTCCATTCTGCAGCCTTTACTCAAGCAAAAAAGCTCTGACTGGGATTGTTAAGTGGGAACTTTGCCTGGATGGGGAATGTTGGACATGGCCCTTTATGAGCCCTAGAGTTTTGTACTCATTTGCACAGTATGAGTAACAACAAGTATATTGGGAAATACCCAGGTGCCCATTTATGTATTCTGAATCTTCCAGTGTTCCTAATTTGTATGGCTTTATAAAAACAGGCAGGAGAGAAACCAAATCAATCAACAGTGGTTACACATTAATGCTTGCTCAATTTTGCTGCTCGGATTCCTCAGCATCTTTGAAATGGATTTAACATATACAAAATACCAACCCCTGTGAGGTGGGGCAGACAATTTTTTTAAAAATCATGTCATTCTGGGAATTCAGAATATCTGGAACTTCCAAGGATTTTTTTCAGGGCAATCTAACTGTACTGCAAAGCTTTTCTTTCAAAATGGAAATCAAAGAAATCTAATTATGAGTTTTTAGTTTCTAGCTTCATATCATTAGCTGTGTTATTACACCAGAGTTCTTACCAATACCAAGCAAGCCGGATGCTTGCTGTCTTAGTGTAGTTTAACACCAACCTACCAGACCCATCTCCTTCCCAGAATGCTTGATCTGGAGTGTCCAGCCTGATTATCTTCATCATGAATCTCTGGAGCTATCTCGGGTTCTGACTTTCTGGGCTATCACTTCATGGAAAAGCAACTGCATGGCCTGTGACATTCATTGACAATTGTGATATGTATCTCAGGAGTGGCATAATTTAGTCTAAAACCAAGCTACTGCTAAAGAGAGTTGTTTTGCTCCCTCTTGCCCATGAAAATGTGGAGCAGGTGCTAGTGTTTGTGTGATTGGTGAGCGCATCCAGAAGATTCGGTTTCACGTTATACTTGATTCAGTGTAACTGTGGGTTGCAGCTCTTTCCACCTCACTTATTTCCACCGCTGCTTCACATTGGGTTAAATGATTGTGCAGCAAAAGGTTAAGTTGGATCAATTGGCTGGTACAACTGAAAACTAACCTACCAAAAAGATGGGAAGGGCTTGTTCTCATGTCAGCGAATCTGATCGTGACTTTGAAACCTAAATGAAATTGAAGGGGAGAGGCAGAATTAAGGGGAGATGGAGAATAAAAAGGATAAGCAGGGTTTTCCTTCTTAGCAGCAGCCAATCCTTGCACTTAAGTAGATACAGGCTGCCTAGAATTTCAGATATATTTGTTACTGTAGAACCTCACTTTTGATTAAATAGTCCACATCTCCTAGGGCTTACATCCCCATATCCTGGCCCACTCTGTTTTTCTGAACCTTGTATGGAAGGGCCAGGAGCTGAACAACAGCTCTGTGCTCTTCACACAAATGGTGCCAGCAAGGAAACAGAGTGGAAGTAGGAAATGACAGGAAGGGATGTGGTAAATCTGTGCTGCAGATGACTCATAGAATACACTTAAGGATAGTCGGTGTGCTGCACCAGGTGGTGTGTAGCTTTGTAAATTTATTTCTGAGACTTCAGAGCTGGGGAGAAAAAAAGGATTTCCCTGTAATAACTGTCTTTGAGAAACCTACTGCATGAGTAGAGGGTTGTGGAAGTTTATCATCACAATTTCTGTCCCTCTTTTGGAATTCATTTGAGACCACGCTTAAAAAAAAGTCAACAGAAATAGAGAAGGAAATTTTGCTGTCTGACTTAAATAAATGAGGTTCCTAATATCAACGAGAAGTCATTAGCTGTGTAGATCACAGAAATCACTAAGATCCATTATTGCAATTTTAGCATGACAGAATGTAAGTATACTGACAACCTAAAAGCTGTGTCAATTACTACCGTTGCTACTAGGCAACCAAATACTGTCCCCCTGTGAAGACATTTGGAAGTGTAACTGACATCTTTAACCTCAAAACATCAGGGTAGAAAACGAAACCCAGGTCACCAAAATTATAAGCTTTCCAGTATTTCCCAATGCTTGTGTAGTCATGCCAGAGAAAAAGGACTGATTGTTGAAACCACCTAGTAATGTCAAAGCATACTTGATTACACTCAAGAATATACAAAGAGTATATGGGGGTGTGGGGGGTGGTGGTAAAAATGGGGCTAAGGAGAAGAACAATCATTTGGAAGCAGCTCTATTTATCTCCTATGTGTCTTCTAGCATAAAAGAACATTTGAGTGGACTATATCCAGAGTGAATAGAGAAAGCTGTGAATCAACTTTGAAAGTATTGCTCACTCAGAGGGTAAATACTGTTTTAACTTTTTTTAATAGTATTTAAGTAATGTTATAGATGTTAGATTTTTTGAGGCTTTTATATACATATTTTAACATAATATTCTCTATAATAGAAATGTTATAGTCTAGATCTTGCAAAATAAAAAGGAAAGACCCCCAAACTCCAAACTTTCTGTAAAGTACACGTCTGATGTTTGTGTGGCCTTTCTTGCTTTATAATTGACCTATTAATTACCTTCAACTCATGGATTGCATGCACTGCTTCCTCTCTCTCATGGTCATCTGTGAACACACTGATTCTCCCTTTCCTATTACATGGAGGTAAGACTATTCCAACGTGATTTCTGTTCTCGGAACAGCATGTGGGCTGTGGGCTGCGAATGAAGGCTCTTGTTCATTTTCAGATTTTCATTGATCTAACAGAATCTTGCCCTTTATTTTGACTTTAAAGAATACTAAAATGCTGAACAATAGTCCTGTTTTATGTATCATTATTCTGGGAACAATGATCTGAAATCACAGAAGGGCTTACTCCTGTTCACATTCAGATTGGTAGTAGAAATAACATAAACATTGTTGAAAACAATGTTGTATGAACTGAAAACATATACAGTAACAAAGCTATGCTGTATGTTCCAGAAGAGGTGAGGTACTTCTATTTACTTAATAAAGGTGTAAGGCAATATGCAAACTAGCTGCAACATAATACTGTACTGAAATGTGGAGGCTATTTCTAAAATTTAAGGGATGAATATTGTGGCCATACATAGGTGAGACATGACTGCTTTCCATGTACCCACGTGCTGTGGTTTCCACAGGAAGAAAACCTGGGTGCATGGTGGGGAGGGAGCCTTCTTTCTTTCTAATGAGATCTCTGGAGACATGCTGTGATATGCACCTGCCCTGCAGCCTATGAGTCCAGAAAGATGTTAAGTTTGAAAGATGGAATTAGTTGGAATTGATCACTTACATCAAGTGTCAAAACTCTACCTGTTTACTTTTTTCTACAGTATCCTTGTATGGCCAGAGGTAAGTCATATTATGCTATCAGAGGCATGGTTCTGTCTGCAACCTTTTACTATAACTGTTCAGATTCATCTATTAACTTCACATCGTAACCCATACTTTCTGTTGCATCCAGCAGTTAAGGTTGTGAGGTTCGTTTTTTCATTACTCTTGTGCTTTTTGAAGGATGGTGAACAGATAGTGAAAGGTCAGACTGTATCTGGGTTGAACCATATAGTAGTTGTATTTCTGGTCTACTACTGACTCTTCAAAAATGTTTAGAAGAAACAGGGAAGTACAGGTGGATGAAATAAGTCCACTGATGTCTTAATTCAGCTGTGACCTGACCCCTAACATCCTCAGTGTATCATAATCAACCAGGCTGACAAATAATAGACTGTAGAAAAATCGTGGCATTGGACTTTGTCTAGTCCATAAAAAGTATCTATAGTCTGGTTAAAAAAAGGGGTAGCAAAAAGTGGATTTCAGTCCAAAGTAGTAAGAATTTGGTCTATACAGTAACTAAGAAAGTTATGGTAGGCTAGCTGAAATAAATCTTAGATGTAAGTAATAGTGAAGGAGTAGAAAAGGGAATAGCAATTAAAGTGGAAGCTAGCATATGAGGTCTGGTTGCAATTCCAGTATATTCAACTGATGATCACTGGTCACTGATCATTGATTTAGTTCTGTTTTCTTTGTGGATGATCTGTTTCTATAAAAAATTAACAGAATCTTTAAATGCCCTGTTTTGGAGAATATCAGTGAATCAAGACCAAAACACTGTCTTAGTTTAATAAACTTATTTATATCTTTTTCTGTTTCACACAGTGTTTTATCACAGTACTAACATATTCTTTGGTTTTCTTTCCTGCTGCTGTATGTATAATTAAATGAATGGTGGGGTTATGTATTCAGTGGCAATAGAAAGATTTTGGCAAGCTGATTTAAATTCACTGGCGAGGGAGAGAGCAACAAAGATATAAAATGATTTTTATCTGAATGATGCATTGGTCTATGGTGGGTTTAAACAGTGCTTACAACTAGCACAAACAAGCAGGTTCTGTGAATACCTTTTTAAATTGAAGATCACATTCTTGCAGCCTTCGTTGTAGAGTTTCTTCCTAAATTACTGGTAATTTTCTGCACTCTGAGTGCTATATAATCATACATGGTCAAAACATTGTACTGGGAAGGCTAATAGAAAATTAACACAACAAAACCATGTCTCCGTGGACCAAAACTGTAGCATGAGATCGAGACTGGTAATAGCAAATTTATGAGATGGTATTTGCCTGATTTTGGAAGAGGGAAGTTTTTTTCATGGTGCTTAATAGTAAACTGTTTTGTTTAATATCTTGAAGGTGCCTGTTTTGCCATAGAGATTAAGATTTAAACTCCTGGTTAGATTCTTATTCCTATTATATTAAAAAAAGGCCCTAGTTCCAAATAAAGAATGAACTCTTGTGAGCAGAAGGGGGATGAATTTGCATATGACTTCTGCCGTTCTGTCTCCATTTTGAACAGGTGATTTCCTAAATAGTTCCTTATCAGAAAGCAGAAACCTTCTTTGTAGTGTTGTGCTGGCTGTGCAAAGGATAAGTTATCTTTAAGTCTCCCTTTAGTCATCATCGTTATATCTGAGAGAGAGAAACAGACATTTTGGTGTGTTTCTGAGGTTTTTGTCTATGCAAGAAGGGTTTATTGTTTTCTCTTTTTCATACAGGAAATAATTATAGCTTATTAAAAATCAGTCAAGGATCTTAAGATGTAAAGGCATTTTCTAAGTGTTTTTCATTCTCTAATACTTATGTGCATATGGCATTTTATAGAATTACAGTACAGTGCTTTAAAGTGACAAAAGTTACTGAAAATGTCATTTTAACAAAGCTAAAAAAATCTGAAAAATCACCTAAAAGAAACCTAGAATCTATCTACACGGTTTTTTGTGTTTTTTCTTTCAGACTAATATTTCTTTTCAAAAGGTATTTACTGCTTCTAAAGGCTTGTAAAGTAAAGTAGAATTTTTGTATAGCTATTGTATTTTGCTTTTTGCAAATCTAGAATGTCTTGGCTCTAAATATTTTTTTTTAATGTGAAATTTATTCCTGTTGTGACTTAGTTTGGTTTGTAGCAGTTATAATTGAAATATTTTTCCCCTTATCTTTTGAGTTTGAAACTTGAAAATATTCATGATTGATGGTAAGACCAAACAAAAGAAATTGTGATCTACAGTGATGCTAGTTTCATTTTAGGATGCCTAATTTTCAGTTAAAGAATTGGATTTTAAGCATGTTAAAGGCAATTTAAATGGGGAACTTATGCTTTAAGCATGTTTTGTATTTCATGAAAGGGTTGTTCTGCACTTAGTAAATTGCATCATCTAAGCATTTTTTTTTAGTGAATAAAAACAGATTGAAGCAACATATTGAGAAGTAGCTGTTTGTTAATCTGCTGTGCTATTGTACTCTTGTATGAGATGAGTCATAAGCTATTGAGGAAAAATCACAAACTATTTCACTTTATTAAAATATTAGAAGCTAATTTATTCTAGTGCTATTTGGCTGCAAATTCAAAAAAAGTCCTTAAGAAATCAATGTTTTTCATTTTCCTCCTGACTTGTAAAGGTGTCATTAACATGAGAGCAATGATAGCCATGTTGAAGAAGATTTTGATTGCTTTTAGCTAGATAAAAAATGTGGAAACTCACAATTCACACAGTCATTTACACTTTGGTATCTTTTATGTTTTCCTCTGTGACTTTTAGGTAAACACAAATCCTTGCTTTTTAAAAATATTTTTAAACTTTCAAGTGTAAAGTTTCAAAGAAAAAAGTAGACATATTTAGATGAGTGAGATTAAAAGAAGATGTAATAAGCATCCAGCAAGTTATGACTCTACTGTGTAAGTTTTTTCTACAGATGCAGAAAATGAAATAGCATCCCACCGTCTATGAACATAAAGTCGACATGAGTCATCATTGGGAAGATTTCATTCCAGTACACTCAATTTGCGTGTCTCTGATCTGTCGGTTTATCTCTAGTCATTAAGCTTGATGCATTTTCCCATTTTCTTTTTCTCCCCTGAAGAAATCCGTGGTTTAAGTTTCTGAATTCCCATACTAGGCTGATGCACGTTTTTCAGAGTATTTCAGAAGGTGTCTTGGATCCCATTACACATTTTACGTTCCATTCTTCATGGAAGTCTAACCCTGTCCAGTCCTTAAATAGGTCATAAACACTTGGTTAAATTACAGTGACATAGGTCCTTTCATGATTTTTCTTCCGTTTCAGCACTCAAGTGTTTCCACTAACATGAAGTGTGGTCTGGACTGGTCTTTTTCCAAGTAAGGTATTTTTAAAATAATTTTCCCAAATTCTTAGTAAATGTTCTTTCCTAATCCCAGGCTCCACAGAGAGCAGGAAGTTTAATGACATACAGGATGTATGCAGGTTTTCTTAGCTGTTATTTCACTAAAGCTTTGCAGAGGATAAATACAAGTTTAATTTGGAGAAAGAAATATTAGAAACTCAGAAGGACTTTGCAACATTTTAAGGTCATAATTGGGAAATCCTTGGCTTTGGCTAAGCTTTATTTACTTTTTCTTGTGAATCCTGAGTTTTTAAATATTTGCAAGTATTCTTTATTGGGCAGGCATATGTCATAGTGCCTAGCGGCAATATGCTTGTTATGACTACAACAGTGTTATGAAGAAAGGCAAACTAGACAGGGCACATTTTCAACTATGCAAAGTATAAAGCTTATGAAATTTTATTGAAAAAGAGTGAGGAAGAATAATCTCAATGCAAGGGAAACTTTGAAAATAATTGAGCTTTTTGACTTTGAAAGTAGTCTTGCATGAGGTTAAATTCCTGCATAGATAGTATAAAAAATAGGAGTATTCAAATGTAGTACTTCTATATTACCTTTTTAAGGAGGAACAAATAAGATTTAGGAGATTAATTCTCCTGTCATCTTCTAAAATCATTGAGGATTCATGATATTTCATAAAACACATATGGAAATGGATTAAACTTTGCTCTTGTCTAAAGTAAAAGACTCCTTTAGAACAACTGAAATATTGATTATTTTTTTTTGCCAGCTTTTCTAGATAGCACC